>CAXIPT010000003.1:9593441-9626881 GCA_964030475.1 Tethya wilhelma | reverse complement strand
TGTGTGTGTGTGTGTGTGTGTGTGTGTGTGTGTGTGTCCTTTCCCTTGCTATCAATTACCTTTCCTCGTGCAATCCTCAATGGTTCATATGATAATGGATTCTGTGCAGCAATGCATGACACTTTGTGAACACTTTAAGTTTAAGTTTATCTTGTACACACACACACATACATCATGCCACACCTTCACATGTACATTGCATACATGGCACAGATTGTGAAACAGGAAGAGAGAGGAAACAATGCCATTTCTAAAGTCAGGTCATGACAGCAGAGTGACAGCCAAGTACCAATTCAAAGAGCTCTTGGGAAAGTATGTGTGATCGTAGGTCACAAGACACACACACATGCTCACACACACACACACACACACACACACAGGGGTGCATTCTCTGAGGTGTTCAAAGCAGTAGAGAAGCAAACAAACAAGGAGTATGCGATAAAAGTAATAAAGAAAGATGCCTTGAGGGGGAAAGAAGAAGCTTTACAGATGGAAATAGCTGTTCTACAAAAGTAAGTTTTGAGTCAAGGCTTCGTTGCACCAATGTCCAACCACTCTCTCTGTTTCCACTGACCTATGCTTGGTTGACTCTCTCTCTCTCTCTCTCTCTCTCTCTCTCTCTCTCTCTCTCTCTCCAGAGCAAAGCATCCTAACATAGTCTTTCTCCATGAGCTCTATGACAATAAGGCAAGACTCTATCTCGTCATGGAACTGTAAGTTTGAACTCAGTCTTGGTGTCGAAGCAAGTCATTTGCTGAGTAAAATTTATTTAAAATTTACTTTCAGCTGACAATTAGAGATACTAGCCACCTATTTTTAGTGCTACTATGTGCGTTGCCTGTGTGGTCACAATACTTGAGATATGAGACCAAAAATTGTGGAAGTAGCCAGCCAGTTAAGTATCATGACACCGGATGAAAATGGTGCCAGTTTAGCAAAAATTATTCCGGTTGTGCATTTGAATTTGATGACCTTTACCAATCAATTTCACTGAACATGTGCATGCAAGTGCCCACACTACAGTACTGTCTATGGTGGAACACAGCCACTGCAGTATGAGTGCTGGCATGGTCGCTACATGCATGCTTGAATCCTCTAGCTAACACCAGAAGAGGTGAGAATTACTAGCCTGCTTGCAGAATGATTATGATTACCTACACAATAATCAGTGATTCTAGATATAGCTTAGCACTAGCTACTAACAAGACTGCTTTTGTAATTGGAATGCCTATATCTGTGTGAGGCAATTTCCCTGCACTCAGTGTACTACTAGTTAGTATTATTCGGTTGTTGAATTGTACTGTCAAGTGATGGCTCAAGTGCTCTGCGAATAGACATAAATCCAGCCTTCCTTAATGTCAATAGTGCCCACATATAAGTACTGTATGCTTTCACCCATGCTCACTACTATTGTGTGACTGTCTGTTCTCCTCCCTACCTCAGAGTGACAGGGGGTGAGCTGTTCGATCGTATCATAGCTAAGGGAAGCTACACGGAGCAGGATGCTAGCAACTTGATTCGACAAGTTTTAGAGGCAATTGACTACCTTCACGGCCAGGGGGTTGTACACAGAGACTTGAAGGTCAGTGGAATTCTAAAAATTTGTACTTTCGATGACTGTAACAAGTTTTGCACATGTAGATTTTATGACCCATTGCAACAGTGATTAATGCAAATACTTTGCGTGAGGTTTACGTTGACTTTTTTTTTCACTTTTTGTCATTTTCTTTATTCCTCACAGCCTGAAAATCTCTTGTATTATAGGTAAGGTGTTGTGAATCTGTACTATGCATACATATTTACATACAATACATGCATATCCTGCACACACTTACACACACGTGCACACACACACACGCATGCACGCACACACACACACACACACCAAACAGTCCGGCAGATGATTCCAAGATTATGATCAGCGACTTTGGTCTCTCCAAGATGGCCGAGGATGATGTTGGTGATCAGCTAGGGACAGCGTGTGGAACGCCAGGCTACGTTGCTCCTGAGGTGCTGAGAAGGAAGCCCTATGGCAAGGCTGTCGACTGCTGGTCAATTGGTGTCATTGCCTACATCTTGTGAGCGCTTTGATTATAGGAGCTTTTTGAGATTCCCAATGAAATTAATCTTCTGTGACTGTTATTTAGTATTATTTAGTGTTAACTAAAATTGTCATTTTGTCCAATTCCGTTCTAAAATTAAGCTTCTAATGATAGTTCAACCCCTTTACATAAATCTCAAGTCATCCGTCAATGTAACCCTTATAATTAAGCCTCGGCGCGTGCGTAGCACGTGCAGAGGGTTACAGTAGTCGTTTTGTCTGTCTGTCCCATCGAAATCTCAAGAAAGACAGCTCTAGCGACAAAATTGATGGTACTTACGTTCATAACTCTGAATGATCTTGTAAAAATATATTTTTTGCTGTCCAAAACACTGTAGTTCTTGAGTTTTGATTTTTGTGCTTCTTTGAGCGCTTAGCTTCGAGGCCACGCCTACTAATTTGGTGTGCGTTATTTAGAATTTGTGTTGCTGAGGTGCAATGCTCATGGCTGTTGGTTAGTGTTGTTTGACAAGACAGACAGGAGTTGGTCTGCTTTCTATGTAAGCATATAGGGCATGCAAAGACTTTACACAAGCTACATCATTATAGCTAATGCATCAGTGGTTAGCCAGGCTCTTACAGGCTGAGGCCCAGCCTGACTTTCAGCAGCTGAGTATTCCAATGCATGTACATAACCGTAGCAGAGCTCATTTGGTGTATAGTCTGTGACATGTGCTGCTTCACCACTGCCGTATTAGCTAAGCCAGCCACTAGATGGATCATAGCTTGCATGTAGTCTTGAAGTTTTCATATTTAGTTCTGAGTTATGTATGTTATACTCTTTTACACTGTGTATGCATATAAGTGTGCTTGCTAGTTGCATGAGTGCGCCGAGGCTTATGCACCATCGGTGCCTTCATTCTATTTGTACTGCTCCAAAATTAACCGTTTTAAATACAAAATTTAACCCCTTTGCTCTCTCTCTCTCTCAAAATTAACCCTTTCATCTCTCTTTATCCCTCAGGTTGTGTGGTTATCCTCCATTCTATCACGAGAATGATGCCGAGTTGTTTCAACAGATCATGAGAGGAGAGTATGAGTTTGACTCGCCTTACTGGGATGACATCTCTGACTCAGCCAAAGACTTCATCAAACACCTGATGGAACTGGACGCCAAGAAGAGATATACCTGCAAAGAGGCCATTAAGCACCCTTGGTAAAAATCCAATACACACAGTGCTGTAATGATACTAGAGCGTGCTATCCATCCTGAATAGCTTACCAAAAGTCTAGCCTTTGCTCACAATAGAAGTTTGCTGTGAAGTTACATATTATATTTAATGCTGTTACAGTGTATGTTGAGTTATACATCTACATGTATATTGTTTGAAGTAGACAAGTTTATCTCAGTACATGATGAAAAATGTGTAAATTTCATTCTTGTTAGTTTTTTTTACAAGTTGTTTCACTTGTTGTGTCTCCTCCTGCCAGGATATCTGGAGGCACTGCCCTCACAAAGAACATCCATGGCACTGTCAGTGAACAGATTAAGAAGAATGCAGCCAAACTAAGGTGGAAGGTATGTTGGAGGAATGTCTAGAAATCCGTCCATAAATCAAATCTTTTCGGTCAGATCTTTCCGTGGGTCTAGAACCCTTAGCTGACCTCTTAGGTTCACTCTCCGCAGTCTCTAGTTGTATTCATTTACAACAGCAACTGTTTTCTCTATGGTACAGCTCTTTATCAAAAGTTGTCGCTTGTGAATATCTAAACAGCTTTACTGCACCCCAATTAATGCACACCCTTCTCTTAAATACTCTATGTGTTGTCCACACACATTGTACACACACACACACACACACACACACACACACACACACAAACACACACACACACACACACACACACACACACACACACACACACAGAAAGTGGCGATTGTAATGCAAGTGATGAAGTTAGGAGCATCGCACGAAGCAGCTGCTTCAGGTGGTAAAGCTGAACCTTAGCAAAATTAATAACACTAAAATTAATAATTATTGCTATATACCTTTGAATATGTTTCCTCTGGTTTAATGCATGCATGCACAGTACAATTCATTTTTGTTCCTTTGCATCAATAGTTCTTTATGGACAGTGTTTAAAAATCTTGCCTTATAATACAGTATTTTTTTCCCTTTTTGCTAGAACTTTAAATGTGTTATTTTTTTATAGTTTCATTGTTGTATACATAACATACATACATACATGTATAATCACCATCACTGTACGACCATCCTATACATCAGTATTGTTTTGTCTCTGTTTATCATACGTAATATACACACTGACATATGTATGGCGATGGTACAAATGATACTTCTGACGCTGGTAGACCGATTGCAGTTTCCATGGGGTGATATATATGACTTATGTAGTTCAAGCACCTGACAGAATAGTATGACTACAGTAAAACCTCCGAACAAAGGTCACTTTGGGGACAATATAAATTCAGCTTGTTTGTCTTTTGTAGAGAGGTTGTCCTCTTCTCAGAGGTTCTGTTTGTAGGGAACCAAGAGTCGTCCTTTGTTGAGAGGTTTATAATAGTCTAGTCCTAGACCCCGCCTTTTCTGCCAGTGTCCCTATCTCAGAGGGTCCACTATCAGAGGTTCTACTGAACATGTACTGCAGTTGTGAAAGTGACTGTGGTCGCCATGGTACCTCTGATAGCCCAAGACCTCGATAAATATATATAGTTACATTCATTAGCATTTTGCCATTTATACTGAGTGTAATGCAACATTAATATTATAAATTCTACCTCCCATGCCATTTACAATGTACAATAATTATCTAACTTTAGTGAAAGCAAGTATAACAATGCGAGCTTCTAACCAACTTTGCATGTGCAAAATTTCTCAAACTCCAACGTTCCAGAATTCAAAAAAAAAAGAAAAAGAAATCATCATTATACAACATTATACAATAATTATTGAAAAGCACCATTATAGCTTCCGAATTTAAAATTAATCAGTTGTTATTATTATCTTAGGGATGATCTGTGCGATGATAGACCGAGGCATCTTTGGTTCGACGACATTCCTCTTTCGCAACCGGATCAGAGGGATAACTATGCTCCCGGAGGTGAGCAACGTAGGCTATTTGGTGTGGCACAGAGTAAAAGGTCCAGGTGCTTGAATAGGCATATGGAATAGGTTGATAACGTTGATATTCTGGAAACAAAACTGTGACGAAATGAATTTGAACTTCCAATATTCCGGAAAGTCGGTACATGGACTTTACAAACCTCACGTGGCGTTTGGGAAAGGCCAGATGGTTTGTGACATTGCCATCGACAATATCCTCTGGTTTTTTCGTCAGTCCACAGTCAGGAAAATAGGCAATCCAAAGAAAAGGAAAAGCTGCTATTGTTTTATTCAGGCTAAAGAATCTATTGGCATAATAGTGAATGTCTTTCTCTTCTGGTATTTGTGGCACAAAAAAGTCGTCAAAGTCGTACAAGAGAGCATAGTCAAACTCGGTGCGATAGCGATAGATGCAATCTACATACAATAGAGGTTGCTGGTGGTAATAATCCTGAGACGTAGCCAAGTAGGCCTTCCACACATCAAGTTTAACATACCCACTCTTTATGTAAGACTGTACGACCGAATTGTTTACAGATCCTTCAGTAATGAATGACTCTTGAGCATACAAATGAATGAAATCCACTCCAATTGTCTTCTGATAAACCAACCACTCTCTAAGCCAAGGTGGAGTGCCATAGGCTGTTGTACACACCAGGAGTGAAGAATTCCACCTATTTGGGGGTACCTTCCTACGTATAGCTGGAACATGCACCCTCCTTTCGGATTCAAGCTTTAATGTTTCACCTGTTTTGTCCTTATAAAATATATATGCTCTGCTACCATTGTGGACAGGAAGGTCATAGCATGTCATCATAGCTTGATCGTGCGTCAGCCATGGAGCACGTTTGTGGACATATGGAGTGAACAAATGTAGTGGTCTGAATTTGTATGTTTTAGTGAAGTGTTCGTCCACTCCACATCCGACGACTCTCTTGTGTGGCTTTCGAGATCGTTTTCCTTCAAACTCGGTCTTCAAAACCTGTACTAGTATTACAGTGGCATTGTCATGTCCATCACGAGGTCTGGAGTCGAAATAGGCACTACGAGGCAAAAGATCTGTGAAAGTAGCATTGAAAGAAGATCCATAATCATTCCATTCTGAGTCGGTGGGTGTTGGGATCGGAACTGCTTCATCTGTCATCACTTTGCTATTATCCTCTTCAATTGCTGGTGATTTTGTTGTCTCAATCTTTCTTACAGTAGTAGTGAGATGTTGGGTAGTGCTTACTATATCCTTGAAGAGTTTCTCGTCCAGTCGATGTGTCATGTATTTACTATCATTTGATATCATGCTACTACTTTTTACTCCAAGACCAAGTGAACTAGTCGATGTTTTGGTTCCATACAAGTCAACAGATGATGGCTGTGGTGGTGACAGTGTTGTGTATGACATCTTGGTTGTTGGATCACTGATGCTTTGATTGACATCTGGTCCAAGTGGATGCCTCATTTCAAGGGTAGTAGCTGCTTCTACCATTTGCTGCGGAATGTTTGTTGTGATTGATTGGTCCTTAAAGTTTTCTTCTTTCACAGTTGATACTCTCACACTGGATACAGTAGTCAAGTGTATCAATGAGTCCTCGTGTTTTATTGGAAGTGGTTCAGTAGTGCTCCAAGTATCCTTGGCACGAGTGCTGATGGAATTGTCTGTCACTTGTTCAGTAGTAGAACTTCTCACGTCGTGTTTTGCCAGGGTCACTGATGCAGAATGACGATGATGAGGTTGTATTCCAATAATGCCTTTCCCTTTTGGTTTGAACTTGTTTGATACGAGTGGCTCTGTCTTGTCCCCTATAGGCTGAGTAGCTATGTCAACATCCAATTGATTCATCTCTGTGTTCTTGTCAGTCTTAATGTCATTGGCTATCCCTGGTTGTGGTCTTGATGGTACACTGAAAATCCATTTGAAAGAGGGACTTTCTTGGTTCCTTTTACAAACATCAATATTGTCGAGAAAATAGAGCATCACAATTACGGTAACGAATATTGTAACAAGCACACTTGCTTTCAAGGTTTGAATCCTGGATAATTATAATACAAGACAATTCCATGAATATAGTCGTCTCAACCATAGCATGCATGAGTTCATATGACTTCTCTATAGCCCTAACTAAAATTTGGAATGCACATGTATGGAATCATTATACCCTCCCCAGTATAGTAGAGTAACTTGTATAATAACTAGTATCTACATTCTACTTTTATACTGTCACACACAATGTCACACATGCACTCTGGCTTGTGTGTGTTGATATCAACCAAGCAAAAAGAAGCTAGTGATCATAAGGATGTTTTACACTGCACTGCACCTCAGACCTATACTCAGTTTTTGCAACGCATTGCTAGTAAGTTGTAACAAATCTTACTTTGGCATTGTGATTCGTGAACTTGTATCCTGATTCAGTAAGTAGAGTATCTAGTAGTGATACACTCAATAGAAACCTCCAGAATATCCTTAAGTATATTTTTCTTGCCAGTGAGTCTGTAAGCTTGCCGCAGCAAACGCTCAAAATAACAACAACTTTGCTCACGACGCGGGACGTCTGAATGTTCATATTGCGCATGCGCATATCATGTGAATTACGCTCACTGTTGACCATTACCAGCCTCGGAGAATCATATTGAGTGTGTGTTTCGCCAAGCTTACAGACTCACTGTCAAAGAAAAAAATATACTAAAGGATATTCTGGAGATTTCTTCTGAGTGTATCCGCACTGCTAGTAACTGTTATATTCTACTTACTGCATCAGGATCACAATGCCAAAGTAAGATTTGGTACAATATACATTGTCTTACAAGAACTAAGCATATGTCTGAGGTGCATATTTTAGAATTCACTTTGCAATGGTGATAAATATGTATTAGTCACTACTAGTCACTCTATTATACTGGGGAGGGTATATAATGATTCCATACATGTGTTTTCCAAAGTTTAGTTAGGGCTGTAGATTGTTTACATACACTCATGCATGTTATGATTGAGACGACTATATCCATCATCCATGGAACTGTTTTGTATTATAATTATACAGGATTCAAACCTTGAAAGCAAGTGTGCTTGTTACAATATTTGCTACCGTAATTGTGATGCTCTATTTTCTCGACAATATTGAATTTTGTAAAAGGAACCAAGAAAGTCATTTTTGTTCCTCTTTCAAGTCGATTTTCAGTATACAATCAAGACCACAGATGAAGCAATTGAATTCTTACATAGCTAGTCGGCCTATAGAGGACAAGACAGAGCCACTCATATCAAACAAGTTTAAACCAAAGGGGGGTGAGAAACTCTTCAAGGATATAGCAACCACTACTCAATCCCTCACTACTACAGTAAGAAAAATTGAGACAACAAAATCACCAGCGATTGAATCACTTGGCAACAGTGAAGAGTGGTCTTCACATATATTGACATCTGAGGACAATATGGATCCTTCTGAAACACTTTTGATTGAATTACCGAACCAATTGCAAGAAGCTGACTCCTTACAATCGGTAATTGAAGGCCAAGCAACCACAATACCTTTAGAATCACCAACAGTACTGATTGAACCACTGGATAACGGACTACGTAAGGATGATTCTATGCATGAAGAACCGATTCCTCCTTCAGATTCTCCACTGTTGTTGAATGGTAGTAAACGTTACCCTACACATTTAGCAGCTGAAGAAAGAGAAGCCACACAGCCTTACATAAATTTATTCAACAGAAATATAGACCACCCTCCCAGCACTACTACTACGTCAACAACACAAGAAGAAACTACACAAATGCCCAGTCACAACACAATCGTTGATAATCCTACAACTTTTACGACAAAACATCCAATCAGCGAAATTACTGATACTGGGTCTTCATTTAATTCATCCTTCACGGACCTCTTGCCTCGTAGTGCTTATTTTGACTCCAGACCACGTGATGGACATGACAATGCCACTGTGATACTAGTACAGGTCTCAAAGAGAGCTTTGAAAAAAAGACGAGTTGTTGGATGTGGAGTGGACGATTATTTCACAAAACAGTTTCACTTTCAAGTTTTACGCACTTTTTTTCTACACGTTCACAAATTCTATCCTTTTCTCACACACGACCAAGCAATGCTGACATGTTATGATCTTCCTGTTGGCAATGGTAGCAGGGCATTCGTACTTTATGCAGACGTTAAGAAAAACATAGTGTTGAAGCTTGAAGCCGAAAGGAGGGTATATGTCCCAGCTAAACCTAGAACAGTACCTGCTAATTCATCACTCCTGGTTTGTACCACTTTATACGGCACTCCACCTTGGCTCAGAGAGTGGTTGGTTTATCAGAAGACAATTGGAGTGGATTTCATTCATTTGTACGTTCAAGAGTCATTCATTGCTGAAGGAGGAGCAAACAATTCAATTTTACAGTCTTACTTGAAGAGTGGATATGCTAAACTTGATGTGTGGAAGGCTTATCTTAATGAATCTCAAGATTTTTATCACCAGCAACCTCTTCTGTATGTGGATTGTATCTATCGCTATCGCACTGAGTTTGACTATGTTCTCTTGTACGACACTGATGACTTCTTTGTCCCACTAGTACCAGGAGAGACCAACATACACTATTATGCAGACAGACTGTTTCAGAATAAAAACACTGCTTGTGTGAGATTTAAGTGGCTGGAGTACTACCCTGATTGTGGACTGACTAAGAGACCTGACGATATTAAAGACGGTAATGTCACTAAACACCTTGCTTTCGATCATCGCTATACAAGGTACTTGAAATCAATGTATAGGTTTTCAGGAGTTGTAGAAATTCAGATTCACAGCTCTATCAGATTAATACCCGGATATAAGCAATTCACGGCTGATCAAGAAAATGTTGCCTATGTTGCTCATATCCGAAGAAACAATAAACCCAAGAAAAAAGACCTACTAGAACAGTGTGAAAGAAGACAGAGTGAACCTGGCGTGTATGGATATGCTTAGCCATTTGTATGGTTTTCAAAAATAATCAACAAAGGTTCTGTAGCAATCAGAAGGCAGCAGGAATCAGTGGAATGTCATATCATCACAGACTGGTCAGACCTCAACTTGAAGGTATACGCACTGAGTCCTCAATTATTGGACTCCTGTGTATAGGGACTTCAGAGTTTACGTGTGTACATATGTAAGTAGGCCTACACACTAGCTAGTACTAAAGACTATAATGTATATATCATTTGTTGCTATAATACACATGCATGCAAGAAAAAACATAATTTATTATTGCTATAATATCTTTGAATATGTTTTCTCTGGTTAATCCATGCATGGATCGTACAGTTCATTTTTTGTTTCTTTGCATCAGTAGTTCTTTATGACAGTATGTGTTTAAAAATTAAGTCTTGCCTATAATACAGTATTTTTTTTTCTCTTTTTGCTATATTGAATTTTAAAAACATTTTTTAATAGTTTCATTGTTGTATACATAACAAATATACATCATGTATAATCACCATCATTACATGTACAGCCATCCTATACATCAGCATTGTTGTCTCTGTCTGTTTTAATAATATGCACACTGGCATATGTATGACGACGGTACTAATTTTTTTTGCACCCCTGAGAGTATGACTGTGTGTACTTGATTTCGTTAAAGATTTAATATTTACAAATTTTTCTTTCTTTCTTTCTTCTCGACAACAGTTTTCACAGTAGTTCAATACGATAATATGACTACATGACTCAATTTCTGATGTCCAGTGGTTTTCATACTGATTTGTACTGCTCCTGAAGAAGCTCACACTGGTGGAGTTGCTCCTTGTCACTTGGCTTTATATTCTTCCTGTTGTGGGCAACATAGGCAATCTCTGATGGCACATGTAACATCCAATTTATTGGCAGATTGGGCACAGCACCGTATCTTATGTACCCTGGTGTCATGGTGACCATGTCGTGAATTTGAACCTCTACCATCGCACACAACCGATACATAGACTTTAGGTACTTCCAATGGCCTTCTTTGAATGCAAGATGCTTAGTGACGTTGCCATCTTTGATGTCCTGTGGTGCTGTCGTCAGTCCACAGTCAGGGTAGTAGTCGATCCATTTAAAGGGAATTGAGGCAATTTTTTCATCTTTGAAGAAGTAGTTGGCATAATAGTGTATGTTGGTCTCTCCTGGTACTAGTGGGACAAAGAAGTCATCAGTGTCGTACAAGAGAACATAGTCAAACTCAGTGCGATAGCGATAGATACAATCCACATACAGAAGAGGTTGCTGGTGATAAAAATCTTGAGATTCATTAAGATAAGCCTTCCACACATCAAGTTTAGCATATCCACTCTTCAAGTAAGACTGTAAGATTGAATTGTTTGCTCCTCCTTCAGCAATGAATGACTCTTGAGCATACAAATGAATGAAATCCACTCCAATTGTCTTCTGATAAACCAACCACTCTCTGAGCCAAGGTGGAGTGCCGTATAAAGTGGTACAAATCAGGAGTGATGAATTAGCAGGTACTGTCCTACGTTTAGCTGGGACATATACCCTCCTTTCGGCTTCAAGCTTCAACACTATGCTTTTCTTAACGTCTGCATAAAGTACGAATGCCCTGCTACCATTGCCAACAGGAAGATCGTAACATGTCAGCATTGCTTGGTCGTGTGTGAGAAAAGGATAGAATTTGTGAACGTGTAGGAAAAAAGTGCGCAAAACTTGAAAGTGAAACTGTTTTGTGAAATAATCGTCCACTCCACATCCAATAACTCGTCTTTTTTTCAAAGCTCTCTTTGAGACCTGTACTAGTATCACAGTGGCATTGTCATGTCCATCACGAGGTCTGGAGTCGAAATAAGCACTACGAGGTAAGAGGTCTGTGAAGGATGAATTAAATGAAGACCCAGCATCAGTCATTTCGCTGATTGGATGTTTTGTCGTAAAAGTTGTAGGATTATCAATGATTGTGTTGTGACTGGGCATTTGTGTAGTTTCTTCTTGTGTTGTTGACGTAGTAGTAGTGCTGGGAGGGTGGTCTATATTTCTGTTGAATAAATTTATATAAGGCCATGTGGCTTCTCTTTCTTCAACNGATGAGTAGTACAGAATAGTACACTGTTGACCACACTGGTTGAATGGCTTGGAAGATCTGTATTCCAAATATGCGTTTCCATCTGCAAAGTGATTGAATGTCAAATTATCACCGAACAAACGAGAGCTCTGTGTACTTACATCTTAGGTTTCAACAGTGGAAGAATCAAAAGCAGTGTAATTGCTATCTCAATGTAGAGAAACCCGGCCACTGCCACCCACTGAAGACTCATGGCTTACACTGTCAGAGAGAGAAGATTGAATATAGAATTTGCTGCCACTAGGAAAGTTTCTGTTGTGTTTTCTGCTCTGGTTCTGTCTTTATTTTTGATTTGACCCTAGAAAATGCACACTCGACACTAATATGCAAACGTGGGCGGTTCCCATTTAGCCACGTGTGCGAATACGTGTCTTCCGGAAAAGTGTAGTTTACGGAATCTTCCTTCCGTTTGCTGGTAACCATAACAACCAACTAACAGAAGAGAGAGGGACAGAGTCTTGTCTTCACAGAATGACCTACGAGTACAGCCTGCGGCGTTTGTTTCGCGATCCTATTGACCATCTTCCACCGTCAGAGCAACTGCAGTACTACAATCAGCGAAGCCTAGCCCATTCTCACGTGTATCGCCTTGGAACAGGTTTGTTCAGAGGACATGCTCCCACACTCCGCCGCAGGTGCATAGATGCAGCTCACTTTACACCAGCACCACGAACACCTCATCCTTCACACGTGAGGGCCAAACAGCAACCGAAACAGACAGGATCAACTGAACAAAATGGTACAAACGTTACACAAGAAGCTGCTTGCTCTACTCATGATCACCAGACCCCACTCTACTGGTTTAGAATGAAATCTGGAGCTGAAGTGGGTAGCAACGAAAGGCTTCACACTGCTCCACCATCTCCTTCCACTGATGATCAGTCTGATGAAGTGCAGTACAAGAAGTGGCTGTCCCACAGACGAGAGTTGAGAGGCAAGTTAGATGACCTTGGTGCAAACAGAGGATGGTTGCTCTCCAAGGATTGTACTCCTCTGGAGAAGAAACTGCTAACAACCCTCAATAAGAAGCAGCCTACATCAATGACTGGTGAAAACGATGTGGAATTGCCTGAGGTATGCATTAATGGAAGTATAGCTAAACAAGGATCCTCATGCAATGCATATCCTTCAAGGCCTAGGCTTGTATTGCATTTTTTTCTTTTCTTTTTTTTATATTTTTTTTTTATTTTTTATTTTTTTTACAGGTCTCTACAGCAGAGGTCATATCACCAGTGTCTCTCACTCAGGGCCAACCATCACACAAGAAGAAACAGCTCAGCTACAGGATGCAGATGTTGAAAGAGATTAACCTAATGGAAAAGTGCTTTGCAAAGTACAGGTTTAGACTTGTACAATTGCTTTCGTCTGCTGACAGGAAACGAAACTGTACCATCTCCGTGAGTGACATGCTTGGCGTGATCAACAAACTAAAGATCCCTTTAAGTCAAGCAGCAATTGAACTTCTACTGAGAGTGTTGGTGATAGACGATAATGGTCATCTCGACTACAAACAGCTGTTGAATGGCGAGGTGCTCAGACTGGTTGATACGTACTTCCAAAGAGAGAGCATTTCGAGTAATGACAGTACCGACTCTAAGAAAGATCACGAAATATTTAGTTCAACAAGTGAGGCTGAACTGGCTCATCTGAACAAGCCCATGGTTAGCAGTACACTTGACAAAGAGAAAGGCACTTTAGCTGATGCATACAAGAAGGAAGAACTGAGACAATTCAAAGCACTAGTTGATTACTGTAAAAAGAATGAAATGGTTCTAGACTGGCATCTGGCAGAAAGAGGTAATACACACACACACAATTATACACACAGACGATTTATGTCCCTAATAGAGTACCATTATTTGTCACGCTTTCTGTGTCAATACACTACTGATCTATACTCTTCTCCCGGCTACAGCCCTTTTGCTCCCTCAAGACCACACTAAATCAAAATGCAAGGCAGAGTTGCGCCAACCTGGACTAACTCTCTTGTCCAGACATTTTGCCGACCTTCCCGACATAGATGATAAGAAGGAGGAGGTAAAGCTCATCTACGAGGGATTTGGGAAACATTACAGAGAACTCCGCGGACCAAAGAGAGCAAAATACATGAAACTATCGACAGGAGGTGCAAGAGTCAGATCCAAGACCGATTGCTGGCTCACTTTCAAGGAGTACCAACGATTGACTGAGTAAGCTAAGCTGCACTAGACATGATTATAGCTTCATCCCACCATGGCTGTGTTTATTTGAGTCTTACACCTAAAGACCTTCCAGGAAATGTTTGCTAAGTGTTGCCTGCTGTTAATTGCAATTGTGTGGTGACTATACAGTGCACTAATTGTATTTTGTCTGCGCACACACACACACACACACACACACACACACACACTTGATGCAATCAACAGACACATCAGATCACGGCCTGGCTTCAAATACAAAGACCACGGTCTACCGGATAACAACGCCTTCTGGCCAGGAGTTCTACTAGACAAGCTAAGACTGTGGATGCCCGATGCATCACTGAACAAATCCTCATCAGTCGACAACATCTTTCAGCCTGTGACACGGACCAAGTTCTCCAACCCCTTGGGACCAGTGGTTGAACAAGTGTCGTATTGGCCCGAAAATGGAAGTGGGTATGTCCAGTTTGGAAGTCAAAATAGAAAACATTACACAATATGAACACATGTACACACAAACTGCATACAAGGTACACATTTGTCTCAACTTTAAGCTTAATGTTATCTTTGCAGTTTCAGATGATTTCTCTCCTTTTTTTTTGACATTTTCTCAAATTTTTTTTGGTAAAAAAAAGTGATGAATGACAAAATGATACAAAAAAAAGAATATCACCTGCACAAGTCATTTCGCTTGCTATCATCTAAGTATTTTAAATATCTCTCTTTGCATTCGTCAACAGTTCCGATCCAATGACAAACTAACATAAAGTTGACTGGGTTCAAACGGGCCGCTACGTTGAAGTTTCCCTGCACTGTAGCAAAAGATTCCGCATTTCTATTTCCCGAAAGAACACCTATCACACGCCTCTCGTACTCCCCAGTCTTATCATTGTAGTCCCAAGCATACAGTCCGGCACCAGAGCTCCCATGCCAAGCATCTCCAAAGAAATATATCAGATGGGGCGATTCGGAGGAGATCTTGGTTTGAACGAGCCACAGTGCCTCTCTAGTTTTATCATCGGGGAAGCTAACATACTCAACGTTAGTGCCATCACCATTTAGAGATTTCTTTGTGTCGCAAAACAGACCACTCAATCCCAGTTGGATGTGGTCTCGTTCTCCACTCATATCGGTTTCCATTTCGAGTATAGCCACATCGTAATCGTCCCAATCAGAGTTAACATGTCTGTTAGAGTCTAAGGACTGTTCTCTCCATTGAGATGGAATGTAGAATTTCTTCACAAACCACCACTTGGTGTCGCCGTCTTCTTGAACATAGCCTGCACGTAGTAGAAACAGGGCAGCGGGAAGATATGCTTCTCCATCGTGCACACAGTGTGCTGCTGTGAGTACGTGACTCGATGTGACCATGATCCCCGAACAACCAGTGGACACCCTCATGATGGTCGAATAGGGAAACCTCTTGCCATCAGTTGCAGGATTAATGCGCTGTCTATCATCCTCACCGAATATCACGCGTTTTTGTCGACCAGAATGAAGTACATCTCTCGGCTGGTTCACTAGGTCGTGTGCTAGAGACACCAGTGCAGTGTGGGTCTCAGTCTTACCACTCTCCACCCAGTACGTGTCCCAGGTCAGTCTGTGCTCGTTCTCTCTCAGTAGATCGACAGGTCCTCCCTGTACCACCGCGGAGAATGTGACTAGCGCTGCTAGGAGAGCTAACATCGCTGTTGTCATTTCCCAAGGACCTCTCATTTCTTCTCCACCATAACAATGGCGGCGCGCGCACGGTCCAAATGCATAAAATAGTGGGCGTGGCTAGTCAGCGGGACAAATGACGTCACATAAAAATTTTGCTTAGTCAGCAAAAGTATGCTAAAGCTGGCAATGTGGAACACTTTAGAATAAAAAATTTGAGGAGATAGCTTACATTAATGATCATGCACATGTATTACATCATTTTCTAGAGAGTAGATTTTTGCTTTCAGGTTTTGGAGATCTCCCACCAGTTTCTTGGACCTAGAAGAGGTTCTTCTCACACAATCCAGAATCTGCATGTCCTGGTCACCACTCAGAGTCAACGTCAACTAAAGAGAAACCACAAAGTTAAATAAAACATAATATCTAATACTCCTTTACAAAATTTATTTCACTCCCATCAAAATATACACAATGCAAATGCCAATAATACATATATACACTCGACAAAACGATTTTTGCCCCTTCCTATACCTTGTATAATTGTCTTTCTACTTCCTTCAAGCGTTGTCTCAGCAACTTGATGTCACTCTTGTAGCCTTCAATCTCTAACCCTCTCCTCTTCTCTAGGCTCTCGTAACGACTGTTCATGAGTCCGAGACGTTTGGTCATCTTCTCTGTCCTCTGCTTGAATAAATCTTTGGAAGCTTCGGCCTCCTCTCTCAGTTTACACACCTCTTCTTCCATTTTGATGCACTGCTCGCGATAGTTATCAGCAAGCTGTTGAGACTGACTCAACTGTAGCTGGAGCTGTTTGAACGATGCTACGCCACGTCTACAGAAGATAAGGGAAAATAAGTACATCAGAATGTTTTTTGTAGTATTTTTGATACTAAAAAATTAATAATGGGAGCAGAAATCAGATGAAAGTAATACATGATACTGCTAGCCTTTTTCCAATGCCTTCCCTCTTTGCATTACTAACATTATATTATTATTAGCAGAGGGAGGAGCCAGAAAATGCTGGCCCAAACACATAATAAAATGTGTAGAATATTTTACATACATACCTTGTTGGGGTTTCATCGGCAAAGCACATGCCCAGATCGGGATCGATTCCTTCGCTAATGTCCATCTGTTGCCTCACGTAATCCAGTTGTTGCAACAGCTGGTCCTTGTCGGCCATCCACTCTCTCTCACGGGCCCTGAACTCGTACTTGAGATCCAAATAGTCTTTGGTGCTGTCGTACAACATGTTCTGTGTCATGTGAAGCTTGTCTGTGAGGTCTTTGATCCTGTCCGTGTCTCTCTGGTGAAGAACAGCAGCCTCCTCTGATGTCACACGTCTGTCTTCAAGAAGAGCATCAACCTATGGAGTAGAGTAGGGAAAACGATTAAGGGGGTAGAGTGTACTGCAGTGGATAATACAATGGTGAGGATATTTCTTGTGAAAAGTAAAATATGACGGTAGATGCTCTATGTCTAATGGGTAGTCCACCAGTGAATGAGCACAAAGTGCCTGCATTAGAAGATTCTAGGATCGAATCTTGCATGAGTACCTAGAGTATAACATGCCTTAAGTAGCAAGAGTTTATTGAAGGGATATAATTATGTGACCAAGACACTACTGAAAGGTACAAAATCATTGCAATTACTGTACTCCTCTATGTACCTGCTCTTTGCACAGTCGTGTCTGTTCCTCTAGTTGTGCTTTCAACGCTTCCACAGTGAGAAGCAGTGACTCACGACATTCAGGCTCATCTCCATCTACACAGTACACACACACACACACACACACACACACACACATCATAAAACAAAAGAGACATTCATAGCTGGTAGTAACACCACCTTCTTGCTCTCGTTGTTTGGCATGTGCCTTGTGTCCACCTGGTCCTCTACCTTGACCTACCGTCCCATCACTAGTTGAACTCTGACCCCTCTTATGATGCTGGTGAACTATCACCTACAGTACATAACACAACAGGTAGTCACTAACAACTCCTTAAGTTACTCGATTATATTGCTTATTCTTATTTCTCAACCTTTGAAGGTGGTTCTTTGAGGAAGTAGGTAGTCTCTGAGTCGACTGGCTGTGTCAATGAGAGGAGATGTTGTATTCTCTTTCTGTCTTCCAACTCCCTGATCTTGAGTCGATCGTTTTCAGCATAGAGACGTAGCACGTGCTCCCTCTCTTGGAAGAGAAACACCTGAACACACAAATAAACACAACATAAGGTGCATTGCTACATGGGAACACATTACAAGGTATGTGCACAAGGCTTGGTTTTCTCCTCTGTCAAGAATATTTCCACTGAACCAAGCAAAGATTTGCAGGTAACAAACCTAAGAAATTTGGCTAAGAATTCATTACTCTACTGGGAAAACAAATGCTAGACATGTGTACTTACATTATGGTACATACACGTACATGTGCGTGCCTATACCCCAGATTGATAGAGTCTCTATTAGCTCTGTGCCATATTCTATGCTCATCCTCTGGTGCTATTTTCACAAAAAAATTTTAAAATACCTGCATGTCACTCAGTGCCTTTTGTAGTTCTGATATTTCTTCCTCTCTCTGTTGGATCTCCCAATGAGTCTTGTGCTGTATTGAGGTGGGCAAAGTTTATGGAGTACAGTCATGCTATCATCATTAGCATTCACTCACTCACTCACCACACTCTCATACGTGCACTTGTACTTCTCGATTCTCTTCACCAGCTTGTCATACTCCTCGTCGTATTCAGCTATCTTACGACGATAGTACTCGAGGAGCTCACGAGATGGACGGAGATGACCTGGGTGTAAGAGATACACAAGCATGCATTAGTAAACAGGCAGCACACACAGACCAAGACACTAAGAAAGGGAAGCACCCACACCACATACACATACACATACCTAGTCTCTCATTGACAGCAGGCAAGTGTCTATCCTCATTCAGTGATGTGTCACTATCATAAGAGTCTTCTCTAGCTCTGCTGCTAGTCACAGACTCGCTCATGTTGATTCTTGAGAGAGAGAGAGAGAGAGAGGGAGAGACGAGAGAGAGTACTTGAGTCACCAACAGCTGCTTTCTTTCCCGCCCTTCGTTGGGTTCAAAAGTTCTCGGTCGCGTGATTCTCAAGCTTGTCACGTGGCTGGGTATTAAAACTGGGTGGACGCTGCAGAAGAAACAGATATCAGAAAATCATCCATAGCTGGCTCACTGTGGACTCTAAACCAAAGTATGTCATTGCATACGTTATTAGCTTTTATGAGAGCCTGCTTGAGAGTGAAAATTTTATATCATTTGTTTGATAGGAGGACCCCCCAGGGCCCCTGTGACTGAGGTGTTGTGAGGACTGGCCACACATCTTACAGCATGGCTGACTATGAGTGGTCCTGTACTTCGTGCACTTACATCAACAGGCCTGGGAGCTTCAAATGCTCCGTCTGTGGAACACCGAAAGGAACCGCCACCAGACAAGTGAAGTACGTACGTGTACATGTGTTTCATGCAATATTAAAGGATGTTTTGACTGCCCAGTCACTGTAGTACATTCCCACTGGTGTTTGTTATGGCTGTATATCATTCTATTGTCCAAAATCAGCATAATGTAATGATTCTGTATTGTATATATGCATTTGAGATATAGAAATGGTTAGCATCAAAGACAGGGTGCACAATATAATAGTTCAGGCAACCTATTGTTTGTAATAGTAAGAGTATACTCTTGGTAATGGTTTTAACAAAGTATCGTATTTTGTCTTTTATAGGTTTCACATGTCAGCTCTGGAGCAGCAGTATGTAGCAGAGTCATTCCAGAGCATCAACAGACTACAACAGAGTTCTCATGCAAGCAACAAACTTCAGAATCAAAGCAACTCAAGCACCACTTCAACGACCAAATCATCACCCCCCAAACTCTCTCCCAGTAGCAGTACCAGTAGCAGCAGTAGTAGTAGCATTAATGGCGAGACTGTGTCCGATCAGAGCAGTACTAGTAGCAGCACCACCACCAGCAGTGGTGGTGGTGGTGGTGGTGGTGGTGGTGGTGGGCAGAGTGGAAGCAATCAGCTTGGCAAGAGAAAGTTGAGATCACGGCCTCTGTATAACAAGCCTCATCTTTCAAATAAATGGTATGTTATGAACTGTAAATCGGGTTGTACATAGCATAATATGTGTACTGAGTTAAATGGATATAGGAACAGGGTAAGCATTGGTGGTCAGAACCACAATGGTAAGGATGGCATAGGGATAGTGCTCTCGACCTAAATGTCTAAATTAACTGAACCCTATAGTAAACATAAACACATGTAGACAATGAGACTAATTGGTTGCACCCTGATGTGCAGACATGCATGCATGTATATACATGTATGTAGACATGATAATACTCTGATGACTGTGCACATGCCAGCATTACTGTGCGGTGGCAAAGGTCACATCCTTGTTCAGTCATCGTTGCACATGCTGCAAAATTTCTCAATTCACATTGTTTATGGGAAAATTTGATGACTTGTTTTTTGTTTTATTTCCTCTGCAGGCCATTGTTACCAAATCTTGATAGAACAAGCAAGCGAGACTGCCGAGTAACTGTAAACGGTGTTACTGTGACTATCACTGAATATGATACAATAAGAAATGTTAACACAACTGTATGACAATGAATAATCATTACAGTGGTCATTATTTTTATCAACATGAATGAATAATTTTTGTTGGATTCATGTTTGTGGCAAGCACATTCAGTTTTATGTACATGTACACTGCTACCATACCTAAATTCAGTAAACAAAGGGTTAGAGTAAATTTTAATCACATGAATTCAGCAAAGAGACAACAGAAACTGAGAAATGTAAGATGAACTGCATAATTCTTTATGATACACGTATTTGTAGCAAGCCAGTGTAAACAGAATGATATAATATTCAAAGATTATATAAATTATATATTCATTCAAATCATGTATTATTTTGTTTTCATGCACAAACTCATCATACTAAGGCAAGAGGCATTTAGAGGGTTTGAACCTTACACTCTGAGTGGTGTACAAGTCACTGATCAAGAGTTGGGACGAGGCTCCTATGCTGCTGTTGTGGAGATCGAGTACAGAGGATTAAAATGTGCAGGCAAGAAGATCTATGGAGCTATTTCCCAACAAGGACTCACATACTCACTGCGTCGATTTGCTGAAGAGTGTCGTCTACTTAGTCAAATGAGACATCCAAATGTGGTCCAATTTCTCGGAGTACATTTTGAGAGTCATGCAGCTGTACCCATCCTGTTGATGGAGTTCCTCCCCACTAACCTGAGCAGCTGTATCGACCAATACGGTATTCTAGCAAAGGAGATCAACTACTCCATTCTTCATGATGTGTCGTTGGGCCTGTGTTACCTCCACAACCAAACCCCACCCATTATACACCGAGATCTTTCTGCCAACAATGTTCTCCTTACTTCAAGTATGACGGCAAAGATCTCTGATCTGGGTGTGGCTAGGATTATCAATCTCACTCCTCTCCAGATGAGTCGTATGACTGAAACCCCTGGCACCCCTACCTATATGCCTCCCGAGGTAATGGTAGCTGACCCAAAGTACAACACAAGTGTAGACATTTTTTCGTATGGAATCATGATGATTCACGTCTTCAGTGGACAATGGCCACACCCAAAGATTGGTCCAACTCGTACTGATGCTAGTGGTCGACTTGTTCCTGTTTCAGAAGCCGAACGTCGCGAAGTGTACCTCCATACCATCGGTCAGGACCACCCTCTGATGGACCTCATTCTGAAATGCATTAACAACCATCCTCCACAGAGAGGAAATGTTTCTGAGATTGTCCAGCAACTCAAAGATGCTGTGGCCCATTTCCCTCCTTCCTTTGCCAATAAGATAGAAATGTTGAGCCGAATTAGAACTCTAGAAGAAGAAAGAGAGAATCTCATTGTTAGCAGTAAGCAGAAAGATGAAGGGATGGAACACAAGCAGAAGAAGCTTGAAGACATGGAAGAAAGAGTTGAACGTTTAGAATTTGTCCACTCGACTGAAGTTGAACAGCTACGATTAGAATTGAGAGACAAGAATGCACAAGTGGAGATGATTGCTAGGGAAAAGAAAGCTATTGAAACTGAAAAGGAGTCACATTTTAATGCTATTGAAAATGAACGCCAGGTATTAAGAGAAGCAAGTGAATCGCAACAAAAGGGGTTTGAGTCTGACAAACAAGCTCTTGAGCGGTTGGTTGAAGCGGAGAGAGAAACCTATGCAAAATCTATTGAACAAATCCAAACAGTTCATGCTCATAATATCCAAAAGTTGCAGTCAGAAGTTGATGCAGTCAAATCAAAGTATATATCTGAAATTGCCACCTTAAAAGCAGAAACCTCACAAACAAAAGCAACTTTAGCCACCAAGGAACAGCAACTAGCCACAATGACCAGCACTCTATCAAGAAAAGACTCAGAGATTGCCTCCAGGAAGACAGCACTAGCTCAAAAAGATGATAGAATCAAGAGTCTGAATGACCAGCTTGTGAAAGCTAGAGAATATCTATCTTCTAAACCACAGGTAAAGCTGCATGTATGCATAATGCATATACTGTAAATCTGGAAATTTGCATGCACTTATTAATAATATTATCACGTTTTATTTTTCCGCGTTATCTATTTTCACAGTTATCACGAAAGTATATTGTTGTAATTTCCAAGTCATTATCATTGCTTTTCAGCCAACATCAGCCAAGATCACATGGAAACGGTGCTCAGACCTTCCTACCTATGCTGCTTACGGACGGACCACTATCATGAAGGAAAAGATCTATTTTGGTGGGTTTTCAGTTAGCGATTTGGTCTACTGTTTCAATCCTACACTAGACACATGGACCCCGTTGCCTCCACTTCCTGTATACTGGTTTGGTTTGGGACAAGTGAGGGGCCAGCTCGTGAGTGTGGGAGGCATAACAATGGCTGATATTGAAACAACTAATGCAGTATATGCACTTGATGAGAAATCAAAGAAATGGAAACGATCTCTTCCGTCAATGTCCACTATTAGACATTCACCATCGGTTATAAGCCACTCCTCTGCTCTTATCGTAGCAGGAGGAGATACATCGTTTGGTCATGAAAACCCCACTGATGTTGTTGAAATATTGAACATAGAAACAGCAAAGTGGCTCAGAGTACCCCCGTTTTCAGTGCCATGTGCTGACTTATCATCAGTGATTGTAAATGACACATGCTACCTAGTTGGTGGCTTCAAATCCCCACATGCACTGAATCAAGTAGTATGTACTTCAATTGATCAACTTCTACAAAATGCCACACCACTCAGGCTTAAACAGTTTTCCCCTCAAAGCCACATTGCAGCTGATACTCAATTGTGGCAGCATCTTGCACCCACACCTACTCTTAACCCAACTGCAGCTGTGATACTGGGCAACACTGTTCTCTCTATTGGAGGATGTGACCACAAGGGAAAGTGGCAGGTTCCGCAAAGTGCAGTACACATGTACTCTCCCTCTACCGACTCCTGGATCTACATCTCTGATCTACCAGCTCCACGGTACCGTGCTGCCACTGCAGTGTTGTCACCAACAGAGATACTTGTCATTGGAGGGAGGGAAGGACATAATCACACTACTACAGTGTACAAGGGTACACTCACTCTCGTGTAGCTCCAAATTCAAGTTGTTGCCAAGATTGCTCAACAGGTCACAGTGACTTTGATAGACTTCCAGGATGATTATCAGTTCTTATTGTCGTGATTATCATCATGTCATTAATTAATAATTAATTTATTATTTAGTTGTTTGTTCTGCATTACTATACTATTGTGACCTTTAACTTATTAAGATTAGGTATAATAAAAAGATACTATTTATAAGTCACTATGAGAATGCAAGTTAGACCAGTTTGCCATAGATCATTGATAATAAAATATTATATAGATCTAGAAGCTATGCTATTTTTCATTTAGATTCAGCCTGTCTACAATATAAATGCACATGTGCAGTGTGGTTTCATGTGATTGTATGTTGGATATAACACTACAAAGTTAAATTGTGTGCTGGCAAAAATTTGATATCATAATAATTAACTTTTATGAGTCATCATGCATGATGACTCATAAAAGTTAATTTTTAGCTAAATGGCCATTACATAAGTTGTTCTATTTATAGCAAATAAGTGGCGCTAAAAGCATACTTTGAGGGGTGTGTTTATACAGAACTTCAGAATCGAACCTTCAGACTCACTGCCATCAGCAGCTTCAGACCAGACCTTCGCTCGCTCAGCAATGGCTACTCAAGCTTCAAATGCGCAATTTGGACTTCTTATCAAGGACAAACACACTTCTCTCCCTCTCAAAGATGTCTCTGTGGATGCTGAGATACAGGGCTATGTCCTGGGACTCAAGTCCACTCTCAAGTATGTCAATGATTCAAGTGACCCTGTTGAGGTGATGTTTAGATTCCCCCTTGAGCAATCTCACGCTGTGGTAGGACTCACTGCAGTCATTGATGGTAGGAGAATCAAGGCACAGATAAAAGAGAAGGAACAAGCTCGAGCTGACTATGACGATGCCATAGCAAGTGGCCAATCAGCTGCTTTGGGAGAGGAAAAGAGTGGAGACGTGTTCAGCATCAGTCTTGGCAATCTTGCTCCAGGGAAGGAGGCCGAGATAAACCTTCAGTTGGTGGGAGAGCTTCCAATCGATGCCGAGGGTAATGTACGTTTCTCCCTTCCCTCCACCCTCAAGCCTCGATACACCCCGGCAGGTTGGACCGATCCTCTAGCCAGTGTAGAGAGCAGTGGAGGCGAGGCTCAAGTGGAACATGCAAAGGCTAAAAGTGTTCAGGGATTTCGACTGTCTCTTCGAAATGGAAAAAGTGTAGACGAAGTAACTTCACCCACACACAAAATTTCCGAGCAGACTGATTCCACCACAGACATCCTTATTGTGACTTTGGCTGAAAGTGAATCCTCCACAACTGATCTAGTCATCCTTGTCAAATACAAAGAGCCACACTCTCCTAAAGTACTAGTGGAAAGAGGCTCCGATACGAACAAGTTCATGTCCAGTACGGCTGTGATGGTTGATTTCTTCCCGGATTTCGAACATGTCGAAGCAGCTTGTGAGTTTATCTTCCTGGTGGACAGGAGTGGAAGTATGAGTGGATCGTACATCAAGAGTGCACGGGAAACTCTCATGCTCTTCCTGAAGAGTCTGCCCGAAGGTTGCTACTTCAACGTCATTGGCTTTGGATCTACTTTCAGGAAACTATTCAAGGAAACCAGCGTTGCTTACAATGATAAAACGCTCAACCAAGCTACTGAGCATGCTCAGTCGATGGATGCTAATTTAGGGGGTACTGAGTTGTTTGCCCCGTTGGATCAAATCTTCCGAGATAAACCAACATCGGGACTGCCACGCCAGGTGTTTGTGCTGACAGATGGAGCTGTGAGCAACACTAACGCCTGCATCAGGAAGGTCAAGGAGAATGCTCTTAACTCAAGGTGGGTGAGGGTGAGAAACAATCGCTAAACATGCATGCATACCAATTATTGTGCTAAAATCCTAATTTGCCAGATTTACCTACTCACTTACTATACCTGCATGTATGATTATAATAATTTGCCATTTTTCGAAGAAAAAAAAGCACTCACAAATTCCGTGAATTTACATTATGTGTTCCACCATAAAAGGTGTTTCCCTCTCATCTTGGTGACCACACCACTGGTATGCATAGTGTGTTTATACAACAAACCACAATCATAAACCTCACTGCCTCTTCCCTGGGGACTCTTGATGTGTAACCACTGTTTTCAAATAGTTGCTGTTGTGTTTTCCTTGCATTTTCAGGTGTTTTACATTTGGGATTGGTTCTGGGGCTTCCACTGCTCTGGTGGAGGGACTGGCTCGTGCTGGAAATGGAACGGCAGAGTTCGTGAAGGAGGGAGAACGAATGCAACCAAAAGTGAGTGGATGCAGATGACCCATGAGTTCAATATTAAATTATAGTGTTTTGTCAGCCAATACATATCCACAGTTAGTGGGCTTCAAGGAAAGTCTTGCTTCCTATAAACCCATGTACCCTTGCACATGCATGTATAGTGTACATGCACACACACATACACATACAGTACACACACACACACACACACACACACACACCCACACACACACACACAAATACACATACACACACAGGTAATTCGCAGTCTGAAAAGAGCTCTCCAACCTGCCGTCACAGAAGTCAGTGTCGAGTTCAAGATACCCAAATCAAGTGACTTTGAGATCAAACAGAGCCCCCACACTCTACCGCCAGTCTACAAGAACGAGAAGATGGTCGTCTACGGAATCATCACTCCCAAATCGACTCCCAAAGATCACGACATCAAGGGCACCGCTCTTCTCAAAGGTCTCATCCTGGGAAAGTCCATGTCGCACTCAGTGGAGTTTAAATTTAATCCTGTATCCAAGGAACTTCCTCCTTCCTTGCCTACCATTCACCACCTGGCTGCTAAGGCACTCATCAAAGACTGGGAGAGTGAGCGAGCGAGTAAAGAAGAGATCGTGAAGCTCAGCGTGGAATCGAGTGTCATCTCTTCTCACACCGCTTTCATCGCCGTCGACGATGGAGCTGTTGAGCCTGTCAGTGGTGCCATGAAGACATGGGACGTGAAGGCAAGCAATGCTCCCACTCAGGGCACACCAGCTGCTCGGACCCAACAACAACAACAACAGGTTAATGATGTCCAGAGAATAATGTCTGCAAACATTGATAGAGTTTTAGCAAGGAGTGATGCACTTGATGACCTTAAAGAGAAATCGGAAGATCTAGCACTCAATGCGCATGTGTTTTCCAAAAGTAGTTCTAAGGCGAAGAAGGGATTCTCTTTTGGAGGATTTTTTTCCGGTTTCTTTGGTTCCAAATCGTCAACAAATAGATCATCATCTACTGTGGGCAGCAGGCAGCTGGACTCCGACAGTCCCATGGAAGGAGATGGATTAATGTATGATAACGATGACTCACTGTGTAGCAGTGCTAGTGATGATGAGAATGAGTTGGAAATGCTCGAAGAAGAAGAATGTGAAGGTGAATCCTTGAACTTGCAGAGTAAAGAGAAGTCCTCTCCTTCTCCTCACATGCGAAGGGCTAAACCAGCTAACGAAACTGTCACACTGTCTTCACTTATTGCGATGCAGACTGCTGGAGGCTCTTGGAAATTGGACGATCGTCTTTTGAAGCATTTCGGCAAAACTCTGAAAGAAATTGAAGATGCTTGTCCGACTGACTGCAAGGGAGATGTGACCACCTTCTGGGCCACAGTGCTGGTTCTCTCATTGCTGCGAAAGAAGTATGCTAGTCAGCAAGACGAGTGGGAGCTGGTGGGAATGAAGGCTGAGTCCTGGGTGAAGAAGCAGACCATACCATCTGGTGTTGCTCTTCAAAACTTTTACACTGCTGCTGAAAAGTTGCTCTGAGACATTCACTGTTATTGTTTTAAAAAGTGTGCATGGTATTCTTTTCATTGTATAGACTGTTTCGCGTGTCTATAGATGCATCTATTATCTACCCCATTGAGTTGTGAATACTATTGTTATTAGCAACATCTATGTCTTAGTTATGTAAACCAAAACATTCACGTGCTCTGCTCATAACTAGATATAAAGGTCATGCTTGGCGTCTCTCGTGTGGCTTACAGGACATTGTTCACCGCTCCTGCTCTCAGAATGCCTATCAAGGTAGGTAGTACTGCAGCCAGGTCGTGCATGTTTAAATATTCATCCATTTTGATGCCAGAGATAGCTATACTATTAACAGCATGACATAAACAGCCTCCAATTAATTGCCCACTCAGTCTCAACATCTTGTCATGGTTTCACTCATGTATGGTGTCACTATGAGTAGATACAGGCCAGTTATACAGATGCCACAAGTGAAATTGATGAACTCTTGTTTGTTCCTGTCAATGTAGGTTGGTGATACACTTCCTTCAATCAAGCTCCATGAGGGTGCTCCTAACAACACAGTGGACGTGAAGGAGCTGTTTGCTGGCAAGAAGGGCATCTTGTTTGCCGTCCCGGGTGCTTTCACTCCAGGATGTACTAAGGTGTGTGTAAGTGTTCCTGCAATATGGACAGATGCTCACGTGAATGGTTTATCTCTCTCTCTCTCTCTCTCTCTCTCTCTCTCTCTCTCTCTCTCTCTCTCTCTCAGACTCACTTGCCTGGTTACGTTGAAGACTACGAGGCCTTCAAAGCCAAGAATGTTGATGTGATTGCTTGTGTTGCCGTCAACGATGCATTTGTGATGAGTGCCTGGGGAGAGAGCCAGAAGGCTGGTGGCAAAGTTCGCATGTTGGCAGACCCTAATGGAGAATTCACAAAGGTACAGAGAATCCTTTTATTTGCTTGTGTTACTGACAAGTGTGTGTGTGTAGTGGTTGATAGAAGAGGAAGCATTACAAGAGTGCACCTTTGCTGAGCTGGCAGTCAGGTGCATGTGATCAACTCTCGTGATATATTACGGTCACATGATTGGAATGCAATTAACAGACTTGCCGGCTCAGCGAAGGAGCACTTGTGTCATACGTACCTCCTCTGGGTTAATGC
Organism: Tethya wilhelma; assembly: GCA_964030475.1. NCBI lineage: Eukaryota > Metazoa > Porifera > Demospongiae > Tethyida > Tethyidae > Tethya > Tethya wilhelma. The sequence continues at coordinate 9,598,184 of CAXIPT010000003.1, read as the reverse complement.
TAATTGGTTTGAGTGTGTACTAGCTCTTATGTGTGTGTGTGGTGGTTTCCTTGCAGGCTGTTGATCTTGGCATTGATGTTGGTGTTCTCGGAGGACTCAGATCAAAGAGGTGTGTCGTCAATTCCTCTATTGGTATCTCAGCTAATCTGTGTGCATATTATTCTGTATTTATCATGATATTTATTGTATGCGTTTATATTATTGTTCATCTTATAATAATAATTATTATCGTGCTATCTTTAAAAAATGTTCCTATAGGTATTCTATGATTGTTGAAGATGGTGTTGTGACTCATTTGAATGTGGAGCCTGATGGTACAGGCCTAACGTGCAGTCTCTCAAACGAGCTACTCAACAAAATGTAGGAGGAGAGTTAGACTATCGCGCAAACTTAGATTCTTTTAATGATTTAATTGTTGATTGTTACTAAATTTGCATTGATTACAATAATTTACAGAAGATCTCCAGGTACTATAGTACGAGTCTGTAACTTGTCTTGTTTAGAATCTATGAAAATAATGCATGTACTCATAATTATGCATTCAGTATTATATATGAAGATATTATTTGTTAAACCATGGGGGTACTATTATCCATAGTTAAACCCAATAGACATTGCTAAAGATTCTTTTCTTCAAAGACGGTTGTTTGGTCTTTGGTAAAAGATGAGAAGATTCAACTGAATATTGTGTCTCCTCTTTGGTCTGGAGATTATCTTTGTTTCTTTCTCTTCTTGTTGCAATGAATTCAGAGAAAGTGAAACCACTGAATCCAACAATGATGATCACAATTCCTAGAAATGCTTGCCAGACAAGGAGCTCCCCTTGAACGATCCAATCTGTGATCACTGAAGCTGGTACAATAAGAATAGTACCTATACTGTGTGTGTGTGTGTGTGTGTGTGTGTGTGTGTGTGTGTGTGTGTGTGTGTGTGTGTGTGTCACACAAAATGTCAACAATTAACTTACGCTGTAAAGAGTGGTGAAACCAATCCAATGCTAGTAATGAACGTAACAATGTACCCACAAGCCAACACCTGTGCCAATAAAATCTCTCCTAGCTGACCGAGGTCTGGCCAGTGAAACTCCTCAAACTTGGAGAAGTGTAAGATGACAATAGGAGGCCAGAACCAGAGCAGTGTGTGGACTCCCATATAACCAATGTACCGCAACCCATTGGCCATTGAAGCTGGGTCATCTTTGATTGTGCCAAATCTCTTGTAGCAGGTTTGTATGAGAGAGTAGCTAATCAAAGAGATGATGGACAACTGTGTAGCATGTTGATGTGCAAGATGAGCCAAATTTCAATAAAATGAAACAAACTTGAAATAATAATACATAATGTCATGCACTATAGCCTCGTAAAACCAGGACTTGCCACTTTGCCTATAATTGCTTACTATACTTGACTTATGTTAGCAAAATAAAAAGTTAATATGGGGAGGGTCTGGTTTGCTGTACGCTAATACTCACAATGTATCCAATGGGAGTACTTCTCTCAATACATGGATCAGTCTTATGTGCCAAAATGTCTTCACCATCGTCATTCCAATCATAATGGTAGTAGTTGTCAGCAGATGACGTTCCATTGGTTGGTGGTTCGTGGCAGTTTAAAGAGTAGAAGGAGATAAGAGTCACTCCACATATGGAGAGCAGAACACAGAATATCTGGATTGCATGAGATAGAAATTTGAGAAAGATGTATGTACCTCATGCAGTGTCTACACGTATGTATGCCATATTGTTGAGCAGTTTCAGACACTTACTTTGAGGAAAGTGACTCTCTCTTTCAGCAATGGCACTGATATGATGAAAACGATAGCAGGTGCTGATTGGTGTATAGCACTGTTGGCTGGAATGCTATAAAGGTACCATCATGTATGTGTGTGACAGTTAGTATTATAAGTAAGTCCAGAGCTATTGCTCCTGCATGATAATATAATTATGGTCAGGTGACATTGGTACGCACTTAGTGAGTATGAGAGATAGAGTCCAACAGTAGGAAGATATGAATTGCACTATTGCCAACAAACCACTGATCACTACAATCTTCCTGCAGGGAAATTAATGAATCAAGTTGCATGTGTTTACTGTAGCAATGATCTATTATGACTAGGTCAACTTTAGTGAATATAACCGGGGTAACCTACTTGTTAAATACAAGAGAGCCTTCTCCAACTCTATTGTAACAACAGTTACCAGGGAGGACACTGGAAAAAAAACCAAAACACGATTCAGCTTGTATACTTGTAATACAAACCATAGTAAACAATAAGGATTACTGTATACAGACAACATACAACACATAAAGGTAGCTTAAACACCAAAGCACTTACGTCCATAACTTCCACAATACATAAAATGGAACATAGGAGACCTGATACAGGTACGTAACAAAGTATGGCTGATAATAGCTGCGGTATAGTTTCTGAAACTTCTCTGAAAGTATCACCCCTGCATGAGTAAAATCAAACACATAAAACCACCACTCGGATGATACTTTCTCTCTTTCTGTGTGCTTGATGCAGTGACACAAAATGTCTGTAATATGTATAGGCTACAAAAGCTGACTAGTTAAAGAAGAGCCACCGATAGTGGATCATCCGAGAGAAGGACACTGTATTATAAACCTCTCAACAAAGGACAATTCTTAACAAGCCGATCGAATTTATATCGTCCCCAGAGTGTCCTTTGTATGGAGGTTTCACTGTATGTTATTCATCTGCGTGTTCACATATTAGAGGTAGAGATAATATAACAGGGTTAGAGGTGACCATTAATCATCTTAGCCCCTTAATCAATTTATTATTATTGCTACTACGAACATAATGCAATAGAAACTGCTAGGCATAGTGTAGCTCCAATTAGTCGACACACAGCTGTATTATTTCGAATTCTCCTGGGCCTGTGAATATGAGATTGAGAGTTTGAGGTTTGATTGTTTCTTGGAGGTGCCACATCTTCCATGATTCAATTTGCAATTAAGATATAGCCTTCAGCAAGTGAATGATAGATTAGATCTGTTTGCAATGCCTGGTGAACATATACAAGATCTTCAATACTCCATACTTAGATCAGCTTTTCTATAGCAACATCACTTATCAACTTGTATGCATACAGATTCACTACAGATATTTAACAGAAAAACATTATACTATATAGTAAAAATTTCATAAAAATTAGCAGTGTAGGAATGGGCAGTGCTGCAAAAAGAAAGGAAACAAGGCTGGGACTTTAAATTTTAAATTTCGGCACATGATTACTTCATTTTCATTTTTGATTCCTCATGTATCCAGTCATGAACATAATTAATATTGATATGGTTAAAACAATGCTACATGTACATGCCCATTGATATTATTATGATAATTATAGAATCATGATTAAAATTCTGATTCCAATTAAGTCATAAATAAATTAGAAGGTATACAGGCAACCTATATGAACTTGGAAACTTTGAAAATGAAGTAGTCATGTGCTGAAATTTAAAGTCCCAGCCTTGTTTCCTTTCTTTTTGCAGCACTGCCCATTCGGCATTCCTACACTGCTAATTTTTATGAAATTTTTACTATACTTGTTTGTTCACTTTTTCCAACACTAAGGTGCTCAACTGCAATGGAGTATAAGCTATCAGAGTCTGAGACTGGTCAGTCTCTACAAAAAGCATGAGCTTCTGCTTTCAAGTACACTGGGTGCGCATGCGCATTATATGCATGCAAACCACGTGGTCTGTTGACGACCTTTACCTACATCAAGATGGCTACATGCAAGTACAGTATTTTATATCAGAGTTTTTAAAATGCCTAGATTTTGTTTGTTATATAGCTTTTAGGCACCAAACGAGTATAAAAGGACGTAGTTCGGATGAAGTCAAGTTGCACTGTACAGTTAAAGCTGGCTGAATACCTTTTGTTTGTCTGGAAATCGCGTTCAAGTTTGTCAGTTAGGAAGGAAGGAAGGAAGGAAGGAAGGAAGAAGAAAACAAAACTGCACTGTTCTGGCTTCCCGCCAGCGCTCTCTCCAGAGTGCTCTAGAAAGTTTCTGTGAGTTTTGTTGATGTATGCACTTAGAAAACTATCCAAGGGAGGCTTTAATCCATGTCTGAAGGCTTAGCTGTCATTCTCTGAAAGTTTATGAGCATATAAAACATTTTGTATTGTGTTTACGGGACAGTCGGCCATTCCTACTATACGTACTACCGTACGTATGATAGCCCTGTATGATCAGAAATTTTAACGACCTTTACTTACATAATGAATGCTGTCAAAAATTCACAGCCAATGATCGAAATTACACTGCAAAATAAATATAAAACTGTAGTAGGAAAATAAATAGAAAATTTGACACATAAGTCATGTAAGTCTAAACCCAATAGATATTGTCAAGTATCCTTCTTTTCCAAGAGGGCTTGCTGGACTTCAGCAAAAGAGATGAACTCTCAACTGAATCTTGAAATGAGGAATTTATTCGTGACATTATACTTGGCTCATCTGTGTCTTCTTTAATCTGCTGACTATCTTTGTTTCTTTCTCTTCTTGTTGCAATGAATTCAGAGAAAGTGAAACCACTGAATCCAACAATGATGAACACAATTCCTAGAAATGCTTGCCAGACGAGGAGCTCCCCTTGAACGATCCAATCTGTGATCACTGAAGCTGGGACAGTGAGAATCGTACCTACACTGTGTGTGTGTGTGTGTGTGTGTGTGTGTGTGTGTGTGTGTGTGTGTGTGTGTGTGTGTGTGT
>CAXIPT010000003.1:9439477-9589758 GCA_964030475.1 Tethya wilhelma | reverse complement strand
AGTCCAAAGAAAAAGTAGCGTTTTAGCTCGAGGTCGCATCACTTCCGGTGACCCTCCGTTACACACACACACACACACACACACACACACACACACACACACACGGACAAAACTTTGCTTATAATATGATAGCAGGAAATTTTCGTATGGTGGAAATTTTCCCATTTTTCGTATGCCGTTCGAATATACGAAAATTTAAACTTCGAAAATTTAAAATCTGCATTTACTTTATACGGGCACTCGTCGCGTATACAAAATTTAAAAGTACGAAATATTTTATGGTGGGTTTATACGAAATTTTGCACCAACGAAAATTTCCCGCTATACAGTAGGCCCTTAATTTCTTTATTCTAGCACACCAAACAAAATGTTCCATTATTCTTCTAACTTTTTTCAAGTGGTCTAAATAATAGGCAAAAGTACATCCTACTCTGTAATCTCTCCATAGTCTCATTCTGAGCTCTACAATAGATGGTGCATGCATGTTGTACCATTACCAGACGGGGTTCTCCTTCCCCACTACCTCTTTTGGACATTTATAGCCTATATACCTTCTCTGTCAAGTGTGCTAGTTCAATATCTTCCTGTATGATTTGGATTGACAAAAATTCAATACTAGTACCGTGCCTGCATTCTGTGTGTCCCATTTTCAACTGAAAAAAAATTATCTACAGCTCTGTTTCATTTCCCAAATGGCTTGTATATATAACTACGCTACCCAATTATTCAGGATGAATAAATTGTGACATGGCATTTATTTCACAATAGTAAATCTTATACTGAAGCCTACTTACAAACAAACACACACACACACACACACACACACACACACACACACACACACACACACACAATATTGCAGCTGTTAATCATTTCTATCATAAGCTATTCTCTGTTTGAAACCTGCTACAAGAGATTTGCCACAGTCAAAGATGACCCGGCTTCAGTACCGAATGGGATACGTTACGTTGGCTACATAGGAGTCCACACATTGCTCTGGTTGTGGCCTCCTATTGTCATCTTACACCTCTCCAAGTTTGAGGAGTTTCACTGGCCAGACCTTAGTCAGTTTGGAATGATCATATTGGGAGGAGTCACTGCTTGTTTGTTTACTGCTGCACTTGTTACTACCATTGGATTAGCGTCACCACTCTTTGCATCGTAAGTTGCTATTAAAGTTATGGATGAATGAGTCAGTGATGTTGTGTATTGACTACAATCATATGCATACACAGTGTAGGTACTATTCTCACTGTACCAACTTCAGTGATCACTGATTGGATCGTTCAAGGGGAGCTCCTCGTCTGGCAAGCATTTCTAGGAATTGTGTTCATCATTGTTGGATTCAGTGGTTTCACTTTCTCTGAATTCATTGCAACAAGAAGAGAAAGAAACAAAGATAGTCAGCAGATTAAAGAAGAGAAGAACACTGACCAAGTTCTGGTCAGCTCAGCCATGATTCATGAGGAGTCTCCACTTCTGATACAGCAATCTGACCAGCGGCTGCCTTGGAAGAGACTCAGATCTACAATAATTGATAATTTTTACTGGATTTAGGTTAGACTCTCTCAATCAATAGACAACCCCATGCAATTCCGCTATTTTCCCCCCTCCATGTATATGCAATCATGAAATCCATGATAATTTGTTGTAACGTCATTACAAGTATCTTTGGCGATCTTTTCCAATTGATTTCAATCAGCTCGAACTCGAGCACTGATAGATGATATATCATCTATGGTTATGGAAGACGGGTTTCCGAACAAAAAGCAAACCTCTTCTCACACAAGAGTCGATAGAGCTTTATTTCGTCTAATTGGAGCTACTCTGTGTATTGCCCTTGCTATTGCAATATGTAAGTTCAATCTTCTCATGACTTCAAGGGAACTGAAATTCACTTGTTGAATTCAGTATTTGTGATCATATGCATCCCGAAGCACTCATGTAAACAGAATGCGGGTTATATTGGCTATGGTTGGTACATTCACAGTTTATATTCAATGGTTGTCCTTGTCAATGCTCAGGGGTAACACAGGCAGAGAAGTTTCAAGAACTCTACAGGGACTACAATCAACCTTACTTTGTTTCGTACATGTATCACAGCTCTTATGCAACATTGTATGTTTTTTGGAGAATTTGGAGGTAAATATATATAACTCTAGCTGCCAAAACTTTGTTTGGGTTCAATTTTGATGTACATGGACAGAAATATTTCTGTCACACTCATTACTAACAAGAAAGTGGTATCATAGCCATCATGTGTTCTTTCAAGTGTACTCCCAGGTAACTGTTGCTGTAATAAAGTTGGAGAAGGATCTCTTATTTTCAACAGGTGAGTTGAACTTGTAATGAAAAGAAGTCATTTTAATGCCTGCATAGGGCATTTTTTTTCGAGGATAGCGATCCTCCAATAAAGTGAATTTCACTATGTACTATCACAATGGCAATCAAGACAAAAGCATATTGCCAGCAAATCCCCACCCAAATGTGTGAAATCTGCGAAAATTCCTTTCCGCAAATAATATGGTATTAATGTGCAATTGAATGCTCTTAATCTAATCACACCCTTGCAGAAAGTTGGTCATTATCAGTGGCTTGCTCGCTATCACCCGGATCTCTTCTGCTTATTTTTGGAATCTGTCTCTCACACGAACCAAGTAGGTGTGAATCTGCATGTACACACATTAAGTCATCTGGTGTTACGTATATACACACATCTTGTACGTGTACATAATAATTACTATTATTATAGCATTCCAGCCAACACTGCCATCTACCAATCAGCAGCTGCTATTGTTTTTATAATATCAGTGCCACTGCTGAAAGAGAGAGTCACTTTCCTCAAAGTAAGAGTCTGGAATGAGATAGAAAAATGCTAACCGAGATCGAGATATATCTTTCTTTCTACAGGTATTCTGTGTTCTACTCTCCATATGTGGAGTGACTCTTATCTCCCTCTACTCTTCAAACTGTGACAAACCACCAACCAATGGAACGTCACATGACTTTTATGATGAAAATGATGAAGTGATGCTTCTATCACACAAGACTAATTCCTGTGCAGAGAATAGTACCCTCATTGGCTACATAGTAAGTACATTTGTGAGGGATATATGAACTGGTACACTTATATGGTTGTGGAGAGTATCACTGCTTAATATGCACTGCTGTTTATACATGCATACGTACATATACATACTTCTAGCTTTTGCTCGGCTCTGTCATAAGCTATGCTCTGTTTGAAACCTGCTACAAGAGATTCGCCACAGTCAAAGATGACCCAGCTTCACTAGCCAATGGGATACGTTATATTGGCTACATAGGAATCCACACATTGCTCTGGTTGTGGCCTCCTATTGTCATCTTACACTTCTCCAAGTTTGAGGAGTTTCACTGGCCAGACCTTGGTCAGCTTGGAGTGATCGTATTGGGACAAGTGATGGCTTGTGGGTATATTGTTGTACTTGTTACTAGCATTGGATTGGTCTCACCACTCTTTGCTACGTAAGTTATTATGAGATGAAAGGATGGTCTCAATTTCGGCACATGACTACTTCATTTTTGTGCCCAAGTCTTGGCCAGTAATTTAATCCTGCCTGCCATAGTTTGTTCCACTTATTAGCTAAGTGATAAGATTGGTAGAAATTTGAACCATTAGTATGTGATCCATACTGATTAGCTATTCAAGTATACAGATCATTCTGTGAACCATTTACGACAATTATCAATGAGGGATCAAAAATGAAAATGAAGTAGTCATGTGCCGAAATTGAGACCATCCTTGTTCCAATACTTTTTACCGCATGCCCATTCCTACACTGCTTATTTTTTGAAATTTTTACTACTTGTATATATATACCTTCATCAAATGTCTGATATGGTCCTTTAAGCCAGTCAGAGAGGGTGGGCTCACTTTGGAATGCCACATAAAAAGTATCATCTTGTCGAGCAATGAGGTGACTATCATAATTCTTTATCTCTTCTTGATACAGAGACACTGAAACTTCTTCTAAAAATTTGAGACAGCCCATACCACCTTGGTCAAAACTTTGTTGTTTTCTTAGACCTAAGGCTTCACAGCAAATGCTTGAGTAGTATACAGTTTCTTTGCAAAAGAAGGAAGGCTTCTTGTCTAGAGATTTTAAATTCAGCTGAAACTGTGGTACTGGGGAAGAGTCGACAGAATTGACCTGGTTGACTTTGTCAAATTCTTGCATAGTCCACTGATGTAATGAAGGGGGTATTATGAGAGTTTGACACAGTGAAGAAAGCTGTTGTTTTAAATGCTCGATATTACTGCTATCTGCAGGTATATTTGTCAGAGCCTTCTCAATTGCGCTGCGAATAACATATTGGAGAGTTTCCACTGATACAATGCTTTCTGCAAAGTCTTTTGAGTAAATATTCATTTGTTGTTTTAAATGTTGAAATTCACTGCACAGTTCTGTATAACATAAATATGGAAACCAATTATGAGAGGGTTTTTTTTATTAATGAACTATATAGCCCATAAGCTTATAACTTATAAGGGGTCTAACATTAACTTACGTTGTTCTCCTTCTAAACAACTATCATTTTTCTTTTGGGTTTCTTTCATCTTTGAAGAGTGTTTAGCTGCAAATGGCAGAATATATGTAGTTAGAAATTTTTTGAGGAAAGTAATATAGCAGGAAAGCTTTCATAGACTGATAAATAAGAACTGTACTTTTAATGTATGCATCTGGATAAGTTAATACATGAACAATGCAAACATGCAATTATATTGCTCATCCATAAAAGTATAAAATGCATGGTGAGTCATCTACGAAAGCTTTCTTCCATATAACATTCCCACTATATACGGTTTATAGGTGGTACTGGAAATGGGCTTTGCAAAATGACTGTAGGTGAAACGTTTACAAACCTAGACAAAATGTTACTATATACTTGAAACTTTGGGCATAGCAAATAAGACAAAAAGCATCCTGCAAAATTCACCATTTTGTATAGTGCCAAATTACAGCTCATGCTTGGTCAACAGTTGGATGACATAAAGAGAGCCTGTATTTTTGTCTAAGCTCTTGGCAGCTATGTACCAAAAATTAATGCCCTCAAACATGGCAACTTCCCATCTTTGACCACACCCCATGCATAGCACTAAGCACTAGGCAGGAGAGCCGCAAGGGGTGGCACCTGCCAATGGATCCCTCACAACTGTGGTCAAATAGCCTCATCCCTCCCTCCTTGAAAAATAAGGAGGGAGAGGCCTGGGGAAGCTTCTTGACATGAGTCCCTCGGGCTTATTTCTGAGGAGAGAGGGGCCTGGGGACATACCATGATTTTGAAGACTTTGAGAGAGTTCTCTCTCTCCAACTTCATTTTTCTCCAGAATATCACATAACTTTAAAAAAGCATTAGAATCACTCTTCATAGATTGAAGTACATCGTGATAGACTTTTGTCTTTTGAAGAAAAGTGGGTTCCTCTGAATCGAGAATTTCGTGCGTTATGACCTTGATAAGTCCTTCTTCTAAAAGGAAATCTGGTACATCATTTTTGCACAGTGCCATCTTTAATTTCCTACAAACTTTTTGCACTGCTTTGTAAGCAGCGTCTGGACGAATACGTTTCGAAGAATCAGCCTCAGAATCATGAGCCGCCATTATTGATGCAATGATGGCTTCACGTACGTAGAGCCTTCGCGAACGAGGATTCTTTTTAGAGCGCACCAGGAAATGTGACCACTTTGCTTCCTGTTTGGATATCGGATACGCGTAGGCTGTAATGCTCCGTAATGCTCCAGCTCTCCTGATCGAGGGTGAAGCCATCAACAGCATGTGTGATTGGAGACCATAGCTGCTCATGAAGACACTCTTGACAATCTCCTGAACAGATGGAGTTGCAGGAGAAGATCTTGAAAAAGAAAGAGGGCTGTTGAGCCTTGATGGTAGTCCTCTTACGGTAATCCCATCACCATCAGAGTCTTTGCAAAAGGTAGCTAATTAAATTTTATTTTGTGTGTGTATTTTTCGAAGTAGTTGTGTGTTGATAGTTGCTATGGCATCAATGTATTTATGTATCTATCTAGTTTGTCTGTGAAGCCATCAACAGCATGTGTGATTGGAGACCATAGCTGCTCATGAAGACACTCTTGACAATCTCCTGAACAGTTCAGTTTCTGTTCCTGATCTATANTCGGATAAATAAAAAAATGATGAGTATAATATTAGTCTGTATGATAATAAATTGGAGGTTTCTACATGGTTTTTATAAGTACAAAGAAACAGACAAAACAGCTAGACTTAGGGTCTAAATTGATACCCAATCATTGACAAATTAAATTTTGAGGTTTGTACAAATTGTTTAATGGACGGGAAAATTCTGTGATTTTCATTAAATCTGTGGACGATTCCCGCTTCTCCCTTTTTTCTCATTATGTGCTCTTGGTAAGGTGCCATTTAGCTATAATTATATTAACAGGGCGAAGACGTTGCTTCAAGAGTTAATTGGAAGGTATCAACTACTGTAACAATGCTATGGTGAGAATTGAGACAGAGGCTAACAGTCAGTTTGTATAGACTGTATGAGCTGCTATACTGACAAGTGGCTTTGCCTATCATGGTAACAGTCCTTTTGAACGAGTGTAGTGTTTGTCCCTTCTGCCTCAAATCCTTGTTGTTGACTGTCTATTCATCATTGTTGCCAAACTCCAAAAGCTAGCTAGCTATTATGTGATCTGAAAAAAGTAAATTAATGGAACTCCCGTGGGAAAATTCTCAGATTTTCATTAAATCTGTGGGCGCTTCCCACTCCATGCCGATCTCTTTGAAATTTAGAGATCTATATAGACCTGTAACTAGCTGTCCAATAAAATACAGCATGCTAAGTTGTAAATAATTTAATTTTTTATGCTAGTTTTGCTAGGCATTTATGCACTATATTTCTAGCCATTAATGTTTGCAGCTTATAGCTTGATCATATATATAGTAGCCACAGAGTCAGTGGCACAGATTAATTTATAAAGTCTCATTGCAATGCTAGCAGATTTCGGCAAAAAATCATGCATGTACCAAATTCATAGACGACTGCTTGTTTTATTGCTTTGTACGGTACTGCTTATTACTACACTGTTTATTTTTGTGAAATTCAATTTACTACTACTAAGTCTTGTTCATTCACTTCTTTAACCATGATTAAGGTGCTATATGAGAGACTGGTCAGTCTCTACAATAAGCAGGAGTGCTCAGTTGTATATGTACAGTTGAACTTCCAAACAAGGGACACTTTTGGAGCATGGCTTTTGTCCTCTAGATCTGTTTGGGAGGTTTATTTTAACGTAAAACACCTTTTACTAATTGACATTCTGGCACATATTTAGCTATGCACAGTATGCAGTGTACCTTGGCATCTATAGAGTGCCAGGATTCCTAGACAGAGTGGAAATAATAATGGGAATTGTAGTTTGTATTGATGAAGAAACGGACAACTAGCCAGTTAACAACCATCTCAATTAAATAAAAATATCTTGTTTTCCACTAGGACATCATACATAGTCTTGCAAGAATTATACTGCATTTTATATAGACGCTGCACAACCGCACCTTCTCTAGTCTGGCATAGCCTCTGGCATGACATACATGATTATACGGTATGCAATTTTTTTTTATCTGACGTACACTTTTGGACTTAGAAAATTTTCACGTCAACATCACTTGGAAATGGTCGTCACAATTAGGCTTTGGTTCTACTTTCTTATGCAACTATATTTAGGTCTAGGTAACTCGATCTATATCTCTGCTAAATCTTTGCTTATTGTGGCTATCATAATTTATTANAGTGGCTTTGCCTATCATGGTAACAGTCCTTTTGAACGAGTGTAGTGTTTGTCCCTTCTGCCTCAAATCCTTGTTGTTGACTGTCTATTCATCATTGTTGCCAAACTCCAAAAGCTAGCTAGCTATTATGTGATCTGAAAAAAGTAAATTAATGGAACTCCCGTGGGAAAATTCTCAGATTTTCATTAAATCTGTGGGCGCTTCCCACTCCATGCCGATCTCTTTGAAATTTAGAGATCTATATAGACCTGTAACTAGCTGTCCAATAAAATACAGCATGCTAAGTTGTAAATAATTTAATTTTTTATGCTAGTTTTGCTAGGCATTTATGCACTATATTTCTAGCCATTAATGTTTGCAGCTTATAGCTTGATCATATATATAGTAGCCACAGAGTCAGTGGCACAGATTAATTTATAAAGTCTCATTGCAATGCTAGCAGATTTCGGCAAAAAATCATGCATGTACCAAATTCATAGACGACTGCTTGTTTTATTGCTTTGTACGGTACTGCTTATTACTACACTGTTTATTTTTGTGAAATTCAATTTACTACTACTAAGTCTTGTTCATTCACTTCTTTAACCATGATTAAGGTGCTATATGAGAGACTGGTCAGTCTCTACAATAAGCAGGAGTGCTCAGTTGTATATGTACAGTTGAACTTCCAAACAAGGGACACTTTTGGAGCATGGCTTTTGTCCTCTAGATCTGTTTGGGAGGTTTATTTTAACGTAAAACACCTTTTACTAATTGACATTCTGGCACATATTTAGCTATGCACAGTATGCAGTGTACCTTGGCATCTATAGAGTGCCAGGATTCCTAGACAGAGTGGAAATAATAATGGGAATTGTAGTTTGTATTGATGAAGAAACGGACAACTAGCCAGTTAACAACCATCTCAATTAAATAAAAATATCTTGTTTTCCACTAGGACATCATACATAGTCTTGCAAGAATTATACTGCATTTTATATAGACGCTGCACAACCGCACCTTCTCTAGTCTGGCATAGCCTCTGGCATGACATACATGATTATACGGTATGCAATTTTTTTTTATCTGACGTACACTTTTGGACTTAGAAAATTTTCACGTCAACATCACTTGGAAATGGTCGTCACAATTAGGCTTTGGTTCTACTTTCTTATGCAACTATATTTAGGTCTAGGTAACTCGATCTATATCTCTGCTAAATCTTTGCTTATTGTGGCTATCATAATTTATTACTTAATATTTTCAAATACATTAAAAATAGATAGTCATGCAGATAATTCTTTAATGACAGCCTGACTTAGCCTCGTCTCGGTTGGGGCTGGGAATGAGGTACTATGATCTGGTCAGATAGATCTTTACGTAAAATTAGAGAAATTGCCATGATTAACTCATGGGGAGATTTTACGTGACCCATCCCATGGGTTAATCATGGGGAGATTTTACGTGACTTGTGCCCTGATTCAATCATGGCAAGTTTTTACATCACATGGAAAACATTGCCACACTAGCTAATATAGGACATCGTATAAATTAGTTAATTATGATGCATGTTCATACCTAGAAAAGTACATCCATTAATCTGATGCCATTGAGTAGTAGTTGCCATTAAGGGGGGACTGTATAGATTCAATACCACAAGCAGTGGCAACATAACTTGACTCATCTGTGGTAGATGCATGATCACTCACTATACATGCAGTGATGAGCAAACTTAATTCAAAGGCTGAAAATAGACAGTTAGCATACATGTAATTAATTACAAAACTGTCACAATAAGCACTTACATCAATTTGAATTCTTGATTCAAAGACGGAGGTATATACATTTGCAATTTGAAACTCCAGCAGAAGTTGAGATTTTTCTCTAACTGTTAACTGCAACTTAAATGTATTTACACATAATGGCAGTCTGCTGCTACGTGTAGACTGTCGTTCCCTCTGAAGTTGGGTTGCTTTTTATAAGGAAATCGGTCCCGCAATTTAAACCATTGCCAATAGTTTTTATTATGGCATATAATATATAATAGTATTATACCTTGTAACAGATAAGGACAGAGGTCGTATACATATAAAGTGGTCGATAATGGATTTACGAATGCAAAACTGTGTCATGTGGATTGTTCACTCAACTTCACTGTCATCTTGGATATACTATAGTATTCATAAAAATGCTGGTGTGATGAAGCAAAGCAGAATGGGAAAAGCTTGTACTAATTGCATGTCATGTTTACAATCATAATTGTTCGGAAGCTTAAAAAGACATCTTGAATGGTTCCAAATCTGATTTGTAAAACATAAGTACATGTGAAAATGTACGTACACCAGTAGTATATAAATGCAAGTTCCTAATCTGATTCTTAACAGATATCAACTTCTTCTACAAGACACGAGCACATGTACAGTTACAGCTGACATGCTTTGGGCTTCACATTATACTTAACATGATATAACAATCTGAGTCATACAATCAGAAAGAAACTGTCTTAAAAAACTAACAGCTATACACAACAAACTGCTAGCCTTGTCCCCATGCAGGCCCCTCCCTCCTTGGAAAATATGTTTGGAGGGAGCTAGGGTCTATCTCAGATCAGATATAATTATAGCTCTTCATGACCCACTAACCTGAACCAGAAAATGTGAACCTATGATATATGCACCATGGATATCATCATCACTTGTTCCCAAAAACAAATTTCAAGTGCAACGACAAATTTTACCTGCTGAAAGTAGTTACTAATTAAGGTACAGCTATATGCATGCATGGGCACCAGTTATTAACTCGATGACACTCCTGAGCTTCAGCTATATAATAGTAACCATGCAATTTGATGACATGCAGCATGGGTAGAATAGGTATGTCCATGTGCACTGACAGGATTCATATTTCTATGCTATGGAAAAGATTCATGCATATATAGACGATATCTCTATGATTTGGACTAGAAGGGAACAAGCCGTAGTACACATGCAATCAAAGTCACCTAATATAGTACAAGATTGAAGAGAATGAAATCACATACATGCATATGCAGTCTACAAAGGGCCCACAAAGGGCCCACAAAGTACAAAACTACAGGCAAGCTAGGTAACAAGCATATCAAATAAACAAACAAATAACTTTACGTCTACACACGTACCTATCCTACAGGTATCGCCAAGGGTGAAACCATACTTTACTTATAGTTAGAGTACTATAAGTCTTATAGAACAAACATGCACCTATACATAGGAATCCACTTTCAAACAACATGCACCAAAAAGGAAAATACCACTATTGTAGTTCTAGCCACCATGCAGGTGCATGCATGAAGACAAAAGCAAAAACTATCAGTAGTGGCAATACTAAACAGCATCGGGACATAATGTATGACCCAACAATGAAAAGCCTGATATCAAAAGTACTAGTGGACAAAACAGTCATTAGCAAACCTTGTGGTGAATGCATGAGGCTGCATCTGCCATAGACTGAGTGACTCTGAGTCCGTGACAACTGGAACACAAGAAACCTCCATATAATTGGTATTCCTGGCCATCAGCATTCAGTAACTTTAAGGGACATGTACTGAGCTGGCAACAATGTTAACTTTGAAGAGGAAACTGACCCGCGCAATAGAAAACATAATTACAGCTTAGTGCATATATAAGGTGTTTAAGTTCTGCTTCACTTTTTTTTCTATGTAGGTAAATGACATTGTCCATGGAAAACTTATGGCGGCCTCTGTAAATTCCAGTGCGGCTCGATCAGTGCGAGGCCTATAAGCAGACCCTTGTAATTTTCTTTTCCTCGCTCTTTCTCTTCCCCTTTCTGTCCAACTACTATTGAAAAGCTGCATGGGCCCCATGCAGTTAGAGTAGGGAATTCAGGACATGATAGCCTACACTAACAGTGGACTTGGAGTTGTCATTAGTCTCGATCGCTAGCCAGACTCTGCACAGAAAGTCTCAGGCTGACTAGCAAACTTAACTAGAATAGAGAGCATAAAATTCGGAAGCATAACTAAATTGAGGCAAATGTTCTCACATTTCTCCATAATAATACTGTATTTAACCAAACATTCACGGGGATAAGTCTATAATTATATGACCTCAATTCTCAGTTGCTCACACCTTTTTATAGCTATAGGTTTTGCAAGAAATTTGTCCTGATTCAGTTTGGACAAAGTTTATAATATCTTGAGTTCAGAGCATGATCTCAGAATCTGCATGTGTGCATAAGCCTAGGCCTCCGTACACTCAAACTACAGCATACTGAGACTTAGGTAATAAGGTCTGTAAGCAGATAAGGTGACATTCTAGTCCACTCGGACAGTCTAGCTGAACTCACCAACCGACCTACAATCAGGTCAGGATGCATCATGTTGAGCTGTACCATCATCTCAGGAAAACTCAGCAGCCAGGCCCCAGATACAACTGAACTTGGCAACCAGCACACAACGGCTATAGCTGCCGGGGCATCATGGTGTCGAACAGGCTCAGTAGATAGTTCTACAAAGTAGTGTATAATATCTATGGTAAGTTTAATTTGCAATTAACGGTTCAGTAAGTTACTTACCTCAGTACATGTCCAAGCAGCTAAACCAACTGAACTGAGCCAAGCATTAGCTCACTCACTGATGTCTTCCATAACAGTCCACCTTCAATTGTGTTTCTAAATAACGCATACTATTCCATTTTGCTTCTCTGTGACTGGCTGACGATCTTTTCCTGATTTGAGATGGCCTGCATTGCAACTTGGAGTTTTGGTGTTGAAGCTGTACAGAGTGCTGCCCTTGAGATAAAACAGGGAAGAAACTGTGTGGATGTAGTAGAGACTGCTGTGAATGGTTAGCAATAAGTTGATGGTATAATAACATGTCCTCGAGCTCAAATTGACAAATTATGATCGCAGTTGTTGAAGATGATCCAAGCACTGGACGCTACTATGTTGGTAGAGGGTGTTATCCTAACAGAGAAGGAGTGGTCCAGCTTGATGCTGCCATCATGAGAGGCAGTGATGGCTCCTTTGGTAGTATTGCTGCTTTGGAGAGGTATGAATGTTTAGTACATAGCTCAAGTACCCTCAGGATACCCAAATAACAATCCAAAAGTAATGGACCTCTAGCTCGATCAGCAGTAATAACAATTTATTTGCTGATTTGGGAGCAATCTATGAAAAAAAATCCGCAGATTTTAATATGTAGTACTATCGCAATATTGTATATAGCCCTCAGATACAATTTTCTAATCTATTAACATAGGTATGCTAAGCCCATATCTGTTGCTAGATGTCTTTTGGAGCACCGTTCCTTGTGTATGCTAGTGGGAGGTGGAGCCACTCAGTTTGCCAAAGAGCAAGGGTTCTCTCTTCAAACAAATGATGAACTTTTGACTCAAGAAACAAAAGAAGCATACGAGGTGAGCATACATACGTTATATCTTCTACAATGATAAATGAGTGCTGTTTATTATCTATACAGTATATACAATAATTTGTGTGATTGTGTGCGTGCAGAAGTTCAAGGTGAAGGGTATGAAACCGCCATTTACTGGCCACGATACATTGTGTAAGTCAAGAACAAATGGTTGGTTCATTTTTGTTAGTGAATAATATTGTTTCATGTTATATACAACCAGCTGTTCTAGCTCTGGACACTAGTGGTGCCATTGCAGTTGGTGTTTCCACATCGGGTCCACCATTTAAACCATGTGGACGAGTGGGGGATTCCCCTCTCCCCGGCTGTGGGCTATATGCTGATGATGATGTGAGTTGATAAGACATTATTATTGATCACCTTTCCCTGATTCTACTTTACATGTACATTACTTCCCCCACCCCCCTTTGTTTATCGTTTCATGCATTTTCATGCATGCACATTACTACAATTCTACAGGCTGGAGCAGCTGCAGGTATGTTAGTGAAACAGATTCCTTGGTTGATGGTCATTTTCACAAAAGTGCATGATTTGTTTTGTACAGCTACTGGTGATGGAGAACAGATCATGAAGTTTTGTCCTAGCTTCAAGATTGTTGAGCTAATGAGAGGAGGCCTCTCTCCTCAAGCAGCCTGTGAGGAGGTGGTGGGAAACATGAAGGAGAGGACCAAGGAGAGCTTTGAAATAGGGGTCATTGCCTTGGACACCAAGGTACTTGATTTCACACTTCAGATTTTGTATACTGCATACTGCAATCACGTTTATACATGCATGAGGTAAACGTCCCTACCATATGTATACTATAGGCCTTTTTTTTTCACATTTTCAAGCAGGTGTTTACATTACATTTTTCTTGTTCCCTGGCAAAAAAATCCTCCTCTCCATCTTTATACCGTATAGCGGGAAATTTTCGTAGGTGCAAAATTTTGTATAAACGCGCCAGAAGAAATTTTCGTAGTTTTAAATTTCGTATACATGGCGCGCGCTCGTATAAAGTAAATGTGGAAGTTAATTTTCGCAGTTTCAATTTTCGTATATTTGAACCACATACGAAATATACGAAAATTTCCCGCTATACGGCACTTTAAAGGTTCATAATAGTACGTTTTACACAATAGTAGTCATGTTCATGTCAATGTACAGGGGAATGGTGGTGCTGCAACTACTGTTAAGGAGTTTAGAGATTTCAGAGATGGAAAAGTGTACAGTGGTTTTCCTTATTCTTACTGGAGACACAACAGCTCTGAACACAAACACCCAACGATCACCACACAACCTGCTCTATGAGTTACAGTGTATGATCATGGTAGATACTGTGTACCGACAGCACAAACTATATATTTTCATGATCTATATTCACATTCACATTATAAATTCTTATACTAAACAAATTCACATGTGTGTATAGTACAATCTTACTTGAGTATCTAGTATGCTTGTGATGGTACAAATTTACGTAGTTCTTGAAAACTTCATTGGAGAATGTGGACTCTGTGTCAGACAAAAGTACAGGCACAAGTCACAATATAGAGTTCTGAGGCACTCTCTCCCAGCTAAGTCAGACTAACTAGTAGACAGTCTCCTACAGCAGTTAAGCTCCCAGTTAGAAAGCACGTATCACTAACTCCTATATACAAACACCACAGTGCTAGCACTCACTCTCACTCACCTCAATCACTCTCTTGCTCGCCTGGCCCAGTTCCACTGCTCTTACCCTCTGACCAAAGTTCAAAGAACAAACAGTTTCTCCGACATTCTTCTCCACCGGTGCCACCTGGACCACCATCACTGTCTTTGAATCACCACCTACAGTTTAGTATACAGTACATGCATGTGCACATGCACAATTAATGCTGGTATGATACAGGCAGACAAGACCATGAGAGTAACAGCATGCAACTATAGCAACTAGTTAAACTATACACAAGCACAAATGGATGGACAGACGGGTGCATGTGCATAGTGAATACTAGCACACAAGCATGGTACTAGCACATGAAATTTTATTGGGAAAAAAAATCTATAGCTGGGATTCGAACCCAGGTCTTTCGGATTCTTATTACTATTCTCTGCTCCAATGCCAGTGGGTTCTAGTAGCTCAGTAGTATATACTACTATTCATAGACACTAGTTGACTTCCATGCATGGATAGATGAATGGGTACATGTGCATAGTAAATGTACAGACGTAGTAATATCATGCTTGTATTCGTACCAAGAGAATCTTGCAGAAGATACGTCAGCTTTGAGTTCCTGTAGGGTATGTGTTGGGATTTGGTGCGTAGAGAGTTGATGACATCACCGAGGGCGCTGAGGGACTTGTTGATGTGCTTGGCCTCCAGCAACCTCTGTCCATCTGATCCTGACTTACCCAGTCTCTCACTGCCAGCCAGATCAATGAGGTTCAGCTTGCCTGGGAGACAAAAGAGACAGCAATTCTTTAGTCGCATGTATTTCATTGTATATACACGTCATGAAAGCGATTTCAAATGACAGAATTACACCTATGCCCTCCTTCATGACTGAGCACATGTATTGTGTATTCTAAGCCTAAGTAGAAATGTAATTTAAGTGCTCAGAATGGCCATTTGCATGGGTGTAATAGCCAAAGAGCACACGTAGCTATAATACAAGTGTGTGTGTTAAAGCAGTAATTTAAGGTAGTGTATGTACCTATTGTCTGTGTCCCGGTGCTCTTGCTGAGGCCAATGACAGTGATGCAGACAAGAGCATGACTCCTACTGCTGTGGATGTTCATCTGGGTGGCACCAGTGGCACGGTTTTGATGGCCTAATAGAAACACCTGGTGCATGTGAGTGTGTGAGTGTGTGAGTGTATGAGTGTGTGAGTGTGTGAGTGTGTGAGTGTATGAGTGTGTGAGTGTGTGAGTGTGTGAGTGTGTGAGTGTGTGAGTGTGTGAGTGTGTGAGAGAGTGTGTGAGAGAGTGTGTGTATAATATGTGTGTGTGTGTGTGTGTGTGTGTGTGTGTGTGTGTGTGTGTGTGTGTGTGTGTGTGTGTGTGCGTGTGTGTGTGTATTTAGATTGTACATGTATGTTCAAACCTCAACTCTAAACACCGACACCATGCAATGCTTCTACCACTAAAGATACCGTGTGCATAAAGTTGCTATGTAATTCCAGGATCCTTCTACATCCCAGACAGAGATCAAGATGTATATGAAACTTCAAATGGTCATATATATCTATCCCGAACCTAAATAACTGTTTAACCCTCCCAATGCCTGCATTCTCAGTGATGTAAGAGCATAAGAGTAGGAAGTATAAAAGCACTCTCGGCTTACCTCGTTCACTTCCTCCAGTTGTGTCACTGCGACCTGTGTGAGGCCCGGCACATGGACCCCATCCACCCCCTGCTTGATGGCCATCTTCTCCGTGTGGTCCAGGGAGAGGAGGTCACGGACACTCTCGTTGTAGATCTCCAGCACCGACATCTCGATGGAGTAGTCCCACTCGTTGCTCCTCTGCTCCACCAGGGAGAAGAGCTCCAGGAGAGCCTGTTGGTTGATGCCAGGGTTGTCAGGGGTTCCCTGGAGCGGAGGAGAGAGAGAGACAGTCACAGTGCATTATCAATCTCATAATGTATGTACATGTAAATGTGAAACTGCTTGCTTCCCAAGATTTGTATGCATGAGTTAAACCGACAAGTTGCTATCATATACCATTGGATGGCTCTCTAGTCTACCAAGCTATAGACCCATTTTCCTACCCTGCATCAAGTGCAGATCAGCAGGCCTAGCTCAATAGACTTATAGCTCTTATGTTCACTGATATCTTTCTTTCTTACCTCCATGGTGTACGTCTTGCCTGAGCCAGTCTGACCGTAGGCAAAGATGCACACATTATAGCCATCAAGACAAGAGGTGACCAGAGGCTTCACTTCACTGAACACCTGCACACACACACAACATAATTCAGGTTGATCAAAGACAATATAATTTATAGCATATTAATTTTATCTCAAAAAATCACATCCCATTAAAGCAAGAGTAAATAAGATTGAATTGGTGGAGCATACCATCTGATTTACTCTTGACTAAAGGAACATAGATTGAGAAGCATTGACAATTATTTGTTTGCTAATAAAAATAAAATATTGATACTTTGTGCATAATATGGGCATGTCCTGAAGTAGTACAAGTACAATATATAGAGCATGTATGCATGGGTGAACATGTGTACCTCTTCTTGTGTTGACTTGGATCCAAAGACCTTGTCCATGGTGAACCCCTTCCAGCTCTCTTTGTTGTAGACGTGAATGACCCCATCATCCTCTCTGTCTGGCTCCACCACCACACAACAACTGGACCCTGAAAACATGATTAGTTTTATAGTTTCATGTAGCAAGGATAGAGTCTTCACTAGTACACAGACAAACTCAAAACAGATAATTTTCTTTTAAATTTCACCAAGATAACGCATGCCTGTACATGTGCTACTTAAAATGTTTGGAGTGGTGAGATTTAACATAGAAAATCACACAAAAAAAAAAAAATCCAGACAAACTGCAGGTTAATAATTATTGATGATCTTCTACACAGACGATCATGCAAACTAAGATCGAAGACTTCAAGTTTCACTATACATCGACATGAATTGGTGGAGCATACCATCTTCAGCGATGGGAGGTCTCACTCTACAGAGCACTCTGATGTTCCCCTTCAGTTCAACCAGCTTGTTGTGCAGTTTCTTCCTCAAGGCCATCTCACGACGGTACTTGGCAGCAAAGGTCACATTCTGTTCACTAATGGCAGAGATTCTTGAACAGATCTAGATTTGTGGAGAGAAAGATTGAAAATGAAGATACCGGTAGTTTGATGCAATAATGTTAATTTTCTTACCTTTCTTGAAGCTTCTTTCATGTGTTGTGAAAATTGAGCATTAAATGTGACAACCAGTTTCTTTGACTCATCCATACTTCTCTTACAATTGGCAGCACTTCTTAACACTATTGCAGATTGAGACACACACACACNGCACTTCTTAACACTATTGCAGATTGAGACACACACACACACACACACACACACACACACACACACACACACACACACACAGAAGGATGGTCACATCTTTTTGAGATTACGTGAATAGAATACTAGATAAAAGGCTTGTGATTGTGAATTCTTACCATTGTGTGCTGAAGCATGGATCTGAGAGATTTGTTTGAGTATTCTCTTGTGTTCTGTTGAGTCTTTCTCTTTGAGTTGTTTCCAGAGGCGCTGACACTCCTGCTCCATCTTCAAATGGCTCTCCTCCACCTCTTCAAGAACCACATTGAGCTCCAACACCTAACAGACACATGTATGTGCACACACAGTACCATAGTTATACATTTACAGTTACCTTGAAACCGAAACATTTGTTGTATATCCTTCACCATTCTTACCTTGTGTTCTGACACATCCAAGCTACTCTGTAGCTCACGACAATTGTGTGAGGCAGTTCTGACTTTATCCTTCTCCTAGATTGAAAAAACAGCACGTTGTTGCATTATGCACATAGCACCTCCACATGCATAATTATACATTGTACATAATATCAGCATTGACCTATTCCTACTATAGCCTTATATCCCCAGGCCACACCAAGACTGAATTATTAGGCAGGGGGAGCTAAATAATACACAATGGGGGAAAAATAGGAAGGGAGAGGGAGAAGAGAGAAGCCTGAAATGAGGTTAGTACTGACCTCCTGTATTTCTTGGGTTAGCTGATGGACTAGCTTTGTCTTCTTCTCCAGTTCTGACCTCATTGTGGCTGACTCGGAGTGCACTCTGGAGAGCTCCAGTTGAAGGCGAGAGTTCTCTTCTTGTAACTGCTCAGATTCCTGGAGATTACACAGACACACAAACAAGAGAATGAATACATGACGAATGCTCAAATCATAGCTATAGATCTCAAGTTTTTTTTCATTGAATTCTTAAATGTGCAAGCTTAGGTTAGGTTACCATGCAAGCACTGACCAGCTTCTTTCCAGTTAGCATTTTAGTGTTTTCATCTCGAACAGCCTTCAACTTGGCACTAAGTTCAGCTACCTGCATGGACATAAAACAAGACAAAAACCGTCACTTCCTCATTTTTCAAACGTGCATATACAGTCGTGTGTGTATCATTGTCAGATGGCATTGGTCAAATGGTTGACCCTTGTTGCTACAATCTCAACCTCCAGGTTCCTCTCTTGGAGGCCACCACATGCAGACAGCACTGCATGGGGATAAGACACACACACACATTGATACTTACTTGAGCTTGAAGTTCTTTTTCTTTGTTGTTCTTTGAGACAGCTGCCAATCTTTCCCTCTCCAAGAGTTGCAACTTCTGTTGCATCTCTTTGACTTGTTGTGTGAGACCCACATTGGCCACCTTGGCCGGAGACTGTAGCAAAAACAGAATGTTGGTGTGCGTACATCCTTAAAAAAATACAAAAAACAAAAATTAGGAATGGGTACAGTTAAGTACATGTAATCTCAGCATATGACAACACTTCATTCTTATGCCAAAGTCTTAAAATCTGACCTAAGTTGCCTGCATACCGGCAGTACAGATATAGGTTACACATGCATGTGGTTATGTAAGGGTGGGCTACTTGAACACTAGTCTAGGGGCATCGTGCACTTATTATGTATGTTGTAACGTTACTTAGCAACCACTTAACTACCAATGAATGTCTAATGTGACCGGTCATGCCATATATATATACATTGGTGCTAGCTGTATTACGTATTGATTACGTATTGATCACCAGACTCCCACGCATGTATGCATGACGTGTCTGGAACATGGGACTGAGAGTATAGATTTGTGGTTCTTATAGCTTATAGGATTTTCACTACAGTTTCTCATCTTTGACTTAGATGATGGTAATGAATATGGAATAGTATTGTTGTTGTGATATTCATGTATATTGACATGCATGTTGATGTTTGCTGGTCTACTACTTTGACAGGGTCAGACTCAGGGTCGTGAGCCAAAGTTGGTAAGATAATTGAGATACATACATGTGTATAATAATGAATGGATATAAAAGCTTATTGTTGACCATGGTCTTCAGTGCATGTTGGAAGTTTAAAAACTATCTCATTTATTATTGTTTAAATGGACACTTCATAATACTTTCTCTACTCTCTTATGTCCTCCTGGCATGCCATCACAAATGTCAATTTGAATCATCAGATGGTAAGTTGTGATTGTTAAATGTTGTTTGTCAGTGTTGATGCATCCGTCACTTGATTTCTCTCTCTCTCTCTCTCTCTCTCTCTCTCTCTATATATATATATATATGTATGTATGGCGTCCTCCTGTATGTAATCCAATGTCACTGCCACTTTGAATCACTCACTGGGATATAATCGCAATTGCATTTTGAATCATCAGGGTGTAAGTTATGGTCACTGCTGACTAGCTGCTGTTTGTCAGTATAGAATGGTCTGTAACAGTGTCTTATTTCTCTCTCTCTCATGCATCTGCCTCCTGGCATGTACTTGACCAAATGCCACTTTGAATCACTCACTGGGATCTAATCGCTATTGCTTAATATCAAATTGAATCACTTAGAGAGTAAGTTGTATAAACTCATTGTTGATTGTTGCTTGTCAGTGTTGCTGTGTCTGTTGTTTTATTCATTCTCTCATAATATTATAATACATGTCCTTCTGGTGAATGGAATTACCTAGAGAGTAAGTTGTACTCAGAGTCATTGTAATTGCTTGTCAATGTTGATGTGCATGTTAATACTTTGTATTTCTCTCTCTTTCTCTTGTATGGTCCTGATATGTGATTGAATGCCATGCATGCATTTTGAATTACTCAGAGAGTAAGTTGTAGTCTTTGTATGACTTTTGCTTGTCGGTGTTGATGTTTCAGCTGTTTCATTTCTCTCTCTCGTATATGATGTCATCCTGGCATGTGATCAAAAATCGCTCAGTTGGTAAGCTGTGGTCATTGTTGACTGTTGTGTCAGTGTTAATCATGCAGGAATGATCTTTTTTGACTATCTATAGCTGTTGTATGTTTCACAGTAACTAAAGTTCATTCTACACTAGCTGTTTACATGTATATATTATGTTCCACTAACAATTACATTAGATATGGTGTGTGCCATTCATGGTATATAATTATAATGATTATCTTATGTACAGCCTGAAGATAGTTTTGATGAGAAGCTTTCAGGTATATAACTATGGCTGTAGTATGAAATTTTATTTATACACATAGCTATGTAGCTATATGTTGCTTAAATATATATAACCATTTTTTTTCCTTTAGCTGACTACACAGAAGCGCTCCAACTGGGTCAAGTCCTTGTGGCCTATGCCCGTCTTGTCATGATTGGTCCTGGTGGCGTTGGAAAAACTAGTCTTTTGAATGGACTTAAGAATGCACCACTGCCTCTTGCCAATAGCACTCAACTTGCACAGACTTCAATCGTCAAACCTCAGAATTGGAGCCGTTCAACTGGAGCCCCAGAGAGCCCCTGGATGGATGTAACTGAAGATGATGAAACTGATGAAATTGTTGGATTGGTGCAACTAGTGAGAAACGCAAGGAGTGGGGAAACCAGATCATCTCGTTTCGTTGCTATGATGGAAGCAGCAGCCGGTGCAGCTCTCCAACAGATCATGGGTCACAGGGAAACTGATACTCGATGCCATAGTGAAGTGTTGCAGACTGTTGATGAAATCTTGTCTCGTGCTGTAAGAGTTGGAAAGGAAAACCCTCATGCTCAAGCTCCCGAATCGGAGGTGATGTTACATGTGTGGGATTGCGGTGGCCAGCCTGTGTTTCTGGATGTTCTTCCTCCCTTCTTGACATCAAGGACAATGTTCATGCTGATGTTTGATGCAAGTAAAAATCTACATGAGAGTTGTGTCACAACATCTCACAAAGAGGGTGAGGTCATTGGATCAGAGCGATACCACAACACCACTACCATGGAGCTTCTTCTGCAGTGGATGGCTACTATCCATGCCAATCTTGCCAAACAAGGCAATGACAATGATCTACAGCAAGTTCCAAAATTTCCTCGTATCCTTCCTATTGGAACACATGGAGATCTATCATCAGTTCAATCACATAAGGAAGAAATTCTGCAAGAGATCCGCTCAAAATCTGAAAGCAAAGCCTTTGCTTATCTCGTACGACCTGGCATTATTGTCGACAATACCAAGGCTGGACAAGGGGAAAATGAAGACCCTGCCTTCAAGCAAATCCGTAGAGAAACATACACATTTACAAATGAAAGCCTCAAAATCCCCACACCTATTACTTGGGTGCTTTTCCGAAAGGTTTTCAAGAAATTAGCAGTAACAACAAGAAATCCAAGATTTCATTTGGAAGAAGTACAGGAAATTGCTCAGGTGTGTGGAGTCAGAGAAGAGGCAGTCGATAGTGTCTTGAAGTTCTATCATGAGCTGGCTGTCTTCTTCCACTATGGCCACATTCCTATCCTGAAGCAATATGTCATTGCTGATGTTCAATGGCTCATCAATCAGTTGGCCAAGGTCCTAGCTCTTGAAGGATTCAAAGAAAATAGCAGCTCACTCTTGTGGAAACCGCTCCGAGAAAAGGGGATTCTTCTTCATCTACTCTGTGAGGAAATGTGGAATGGTATCGGGCTTCCAGTACAAGGTCTTCTTGAGCTAATGGAGAACTTTCTTATCCTTGCGCCAATTCACTCTAAAGTGTATCCTCAACATCCTGGCAGTGAATATTTCATTCCCTCAGTTCTGAAACCACTGAATTTCAATAATGAAGATCAACGGGCATCAGCTAGAGTGGTCAAGAAAACTGCAGCTCCTTTACATCTGCGGTTCAACACAATCTATGTTCCTCCCGGATTCTTCTCACGACTTGTAACTCTACTAACAAATAAGCACAAGTGCCACGTTTTATTTGAACAAGAGGTCTATTGTAATTGCATTTCCATACGCTATGGTGAAAAGAGCAAACAAATTGACAAAACCAGGCTATCTCAGCTTCGTGACAGCATCAGAGTAGAGGTAACTCGAGAGCAAACACGTCTTTCCCACCACCCCCTCTTCTCAACAACATGTCGTGAAATTCTGGAGCTTATACTAGAGTGTTCCGTCACTATCCTTAAGTGGCTACCAGGTACTAACATCTCTTTTGCCTTTGACTGTGTACAATCTAGTAATGATGAGAGAGAGCCATCACATTTCATAGAATTTCAGCCTGATGCAACTACTCGCTCTCAACTGTGTGAGAAGTTTCACGACAATGTCCCTAGTCAAGGTCAACAGTATTGGTGTAAAATCGCATCAGAAGAAGAAGTAAGTGCATGACCAATGTACATAGCTATGTAAATATTTACAGTTACAATTACTGCAATAATTATTTCTAATGCACTGAAAGGATTCGTGTGAGACTCCACTATTACTAGATTCCCCTGAGCTGAGCCATCTTGTAGCTAGAGTAGAACAGGACAAGATTAGAGTGCTGGCTGAAAGTTTGGAAATGACCAGTCACTTAGTGTCAGAAGATCATAAAGATTTGCTGAAGGTACTGCGACGATGGTGCAAAGATATGCAAAAGATGAAGGTAGAGAACCTCCGTTCCTACCTGGTGCATCACCTGAGGATTGCTGGTCTAGAAGAGCTTGCTGAAATGTAAGTTATGCCATTTATGTACGTAGGGGTAAACATAGAACTTTCCCTTTCACTTGTAAGGCTGAAATACGGTGAAATACTTGAGACAATAGAAACTTCCAGTGAGTCTACAAAGAAACATCCCCAGGTATATCATGCAAATAAGGCTGCCACTTTGTGTTTCAGATTATATATTATATGTATATTTATTAGGAACTGCCGCTAACAGAAGAAGATCTTGTACAGTGTTCTCGACTGATACATGAGAGCTCAGCACTCCCTCTCCTAGCTCATAACCTTGGTATCTCTGATGATGAAATGAAAATGATCTGCTCTCGGCAAAAGAAACCTCAAGGAGAAGCCTATGAGACAATGCATCTATGGTACACCAGGTCAAAAAGTCAAAACAAGAGACAAGAGCTAGTAACTGCACTGAATGCTGCGAATCTTTCAACTGCTGCTAAATGGTAATATAATTGATGTGTCATATGATTTATTGTCTAATTCCATGTGTGCTTATCATAATGATTGTCCGTGTACATGCAGGTTAGAAAAAGTTTCCAAAACCCTTCCTGATTTGGCTGATCTACTGGAGCATGTCAATCTGCCTCATCAGTGGCACGATCTTGGTGTGCATCTGGGAGTTGATCCAGCTAATCTTACTACAATTGATCACGACTCGAGTCGAGGTAAAAAAAAGCTGAGAGAAATGTTTGAGATTTGGCTTCAGTTGGAGACAGATCCCACTTGGTCCAAGGTAGTGGATGCTCTTCTTAAAATAGAACAAAATAATCTAGCTGAAAAACTTAGAAGAAAGTTTTTGTGAGTAGAACTAGTTGTGTTGCATTAAAACCTGCGCTTATATTATTGTCATATCATACAAATTGTGTTTGTGAGACTGTAACAATGATTTATTTTATTACTTTTTATAGCACTATATGTATAATACCCCTTTCAGTTTCTACACTATACTATTACAACATATGTACATTTTTTAGTTGTATAGATGCACAGTTCTACCTGCACGTAACCTTATTTGCACCACATTAATTCATGAAATAAATAAAAGGGATAAATTCGTAGTAAAGCGCAAATGGGCATGTATAGGTAGTTGGACATTTTGCATGAATTTGGCATAATTGTGACTGTTGATTCTCAGTTGATTGATTTCTTATGTAGCCTATCATAAATTATAATGGTTAAAATTAGTTAGCTTGTGGATTCAGAGCAATCACTTGGCTTATTGGGATGAAGTATCACCAGGCATTCACATAGCAACTTATGTGACTTTGGCATAAAAACAACAAAGTATCTATATAGGCCCACAGTTATTGGTATGAGTATGGTCTATAAAAATACTCACCCTGAGAGGAATAATGCTCTTGGCTGAGAGGAGTTCATCTTGCAGTCTCTCCTTGTCCGATGTCAGCTGGGTCAGATCTTGAAGGAGCAGCTCATTCTTCTCCTGGAGCGTCACATAGTCCTTGTGCAACTGGGACATCTGTTGGACCAGCCGCTTCAAACCAGACTGATAATAAGAGAGAGTGTAATGTTAAAGTAAGTAGTTGGATGGACAAATTTATAGGCATTGTAAGATTGGTTTTAAATGCATGACTTGTAAAATCTAAGTTTCTATGCATACATCATCCCTGTGGCCAGTGTCTGGCAGACATTTTCCAGATTCAAGCTTGTGTTGTTGTTTTCAAAAGAGAACTTACAATCAGGTGCAAAAGAGGACAGCAAGTGAAGTTGGCCAGTAGGGACAAAATTAAGCATTTTCAGCAGGCCCCCTTTGCTCCCCCACCCCTCAAACACCTGCTTAAAGTTTCATAACCTACTTGGTGTTTCTTGTCCACAGGTAGGGTGGTGCCATTACAGCTGTCACTCTTGTGCACCATTGCCTCCAGCTGTTCGATGTGCTCCTCTTTCTCTGCAATGATGTCCTGCAACTCCTGAATGAGAGACTGCTTCAGAGCAAGAGCAGACTGGTGGGTCTTCTTGATGATCTTCATGCGTCGTTCCTTCTTGCTTTCAGAGTCGGCCAGACTGGACTGGGCACAGTGGAGCTTGCGCTGAGTTTCCTGAGAGGAAAAAGAAATTACAGGCTAGTATTTTAATATGAATAATTCGTGAGCTAAAAAAAAATCTTGAGTCAAATATAACTCTCTCCCCAATCTAAATCTATATGTTACTTAAATTCTAAACTTATAGCAGTGTGTGTGTGTGTGTGTGTGTGTGTGTGTGTGTGTGTCTGGTAGCTCCCTCACCCTGAGCATTTGTCTGAGTTCCTTCATCTCGTCACAAGCTGGAGTGGTCTTCATTGGGATGTTGGTAGGAACGTTAGTCAGCACACCACTGGACTCTGCATGTCAGTGAAATCAACACATAGATACATTACTTTTGCATTGGCAGACCTTTTCAACGGTTGCAAGGAAAGGAAGAAACATCCAAACAAACAAACTCTTGCAAAGATGGACCACCACACACATGCATACCTTCATTGTCACTGCTGTCAGAGGAGCTGGTGTGAGCATTCAAATCTTCGGCTACAGTTTACAAAAACCACAAAATAATAACATAATCAAAATCTTCATTATGCATGTGTTTCAAGCATCTTTAGAAAGACTACAGTATAAGGTGATACCAAAACCAAGTGATCTGGTTACATAGCAATGCGTGGCAGCATGCATGTGGCAATACTAAAGTTATTTGAAGAGATTTTTGTAAGGAAAATGTCCCATACTATGTCACAACATCTGTCTGTGTGTACACTACATTCAATAGAGAACAATTCAAAACTGACCCACACCACACATGATGCTGATGCTAACTTGATACTCAAGAACTACCACCAACCCAACCTTGCATAAAATTTATAGCCAGTCTCAATTAAAATTTATTCAACGGTAATAAAAAGGTTTTAGCTAGAAAGGACATCAATACCATTTGGTACCTAATGTGACTAGTTGCACAATGTGAATATATTGTGCATTATAATCTGTTTATAGTGAGATCTACCTGCTAGTCCAAGTTCCTCCATCAGGATTTGCTTGGATGTCTTCACCATGGCTATGTCGGGGCGGTACTCCATGGGCTGCATGAACACATGCTCACCGTATCTCTCAGACATGATGACACTCGGACCTAATGAGGAGTAAGACCCTTTAGTGGATAGACTTAACGAGGAGAGGACACAAGTGATAAGAATATCAACACTAACTCAACTGAAATTCAAATTTAGGTTATGAACTGGTTCAAAATAAACTAGTTTAGTGCATGTATCTACTGCATTATTGTGGGTGTGTACATGTGCCACACAACCTGACAGGATGTTTGTTTGGTTCCAGTGTGTGCATGACATGATATTGAATGTTGAGACATACAAAGTCATCCTGACATGAATATGTACACGTGCTGTTTATATTGTGGTTGCTTAGCAACCATGAATATTGACAATATTCATTAATTCAAGTGCAGGTAATAAAGTTGGTCAGTTTATAATGGTGTACACAGAGCATAGCTCCCTAGGGACAACTCCATGCAGACCACACAAACATGAAATTGGGCTGCGGAATCAGTAATGCTCTAACAGAACTGAGCTTCCTGCTTCAGTTCCAGAACTTGAAGCTGCAAGCTCTCTCTACTGAGGCCCCTGAGCAACTTAGTAGAATGCCATAATAAAGATCGCAATTTTTCTGATACATTGTAGTAAGTGTTACTGTTGTATAAATCTGGATTATCAGGCCAATGTCAGTTCAAGTTTGACTCATGACTTCTGTCTAGTTTGTTACAAAATTTAATAATTTCATGACAGTTCAGTAGAGCTAGAATTTATCTATGCTATAAACATTTACCATTGAAATTACTGACTGCAAGAAATTGCAACTTACCAAAGACTTAGTGATGATAATCTTACAGCTTGATATACAACCTTTGCCAATTCAACGGCAGATTTCAAGCTCACTGAGGCAAGTCTTCAAGTCTCGTTTAAATTTCTGTGCACATTTGAATTTCAATTCAAAATTTTGCTGAATCAGCAAAAAAATCACGTGATCATCACATGTTTCTGCACTTGGACAGCAAAGTAAGAGAGGAAACATGGTTGTGCCGTCTGAAAAGGCTACAAGATACGACAGGCAATTGAGACTGTGGGGAGACCACGGTCAGAAGGCGCTTGAATCTGCTCACATATGCCTCATCAATGCTACGGGGACGGGCACAGAAATACTCAAGAACTTAGTTCTGCCGGGGATTGGAGCGTTCACTATCATTGACAAGAAAAGAGTAACTCAAGCAGACCTAGGAAACAACTTCTTCGTCACGGCTGAGTCGTTAGCAAAGCCGAGAGGAAAAGTGACTCTTGATCTCTTGCAAGAGCTCAACAACGAGGTCAAAGGTGACCACATTGATGAGGAATTTGAGACCCTCCTTTCGACAAATGTAGATTTCTTCTTCTCCTTCTCCATTGTCATAGCAACAGAGCTTCCCCAAGATAGACTGTTAAAGTTGGCTCAAGTGTGTTGGAAATCCGCCATCCCTCTTTTGGTGGCGAGAGCATACGGACTCTTAGGGTACTTGAGGATTGCTTCAAGACAGCACGAAATCATCGAATCACATCCTGACAGCTTCCACGAAGATGTTCGCCTCGATTGTCCGTTTCCCCATCTCCTGTCGCACATGAACGGGATCAAATTGGACGAGATGGACAATAAAGAACATGCCGATGTTCCTTATCTGGTCCTCCTCTATAAATACCTTGAGATCTGGAAGCAGAACCATGATGGAGAGATGCCTAAAAACTATCGCGAAAAGAAACAATTCAAAGAATTGGTTGGGAGCGGGATTCGAAAAAACGAGGATGGAGTTCCTCTCGATGAAGAGAACTTTGAAGAGGCAATACGAAACGTCAACAGCATGATTTTACCAACAACCGTTCCTACGACCGTTAGAGAAATTCTTGACGATCCATCTTGCATGAGTATCACGCCAGAGTCGAGCAATTTCTGGCTCTTGGCAAGAGCAGTGCGAGAGTTCGTCCAGTCTGAAGGAGAAGGGAGGTTACCTCTGCGAGGCTCCATTCCTGACATGACCTCCTCTTCAAGCATGTACATTGAACTCCAGAGAGTCTATCAGGCTCAGGCTAGAGAGGATGTAGAAGCTGTTACAAATCACCTCACTCGCCTTCTCTCAGGCATCGGAAGATCACCAGGCTTCATCTCTGAAGAAGACGTGAAACAGTTTTGTCGTAACAGTGCATTTATACGTGTCCTCCACTACAGGTCTCTGGAGGACGAGTACCTTACTGAACCTAATATGGAGTTGCTGCGTCGACAGCTTGAAGACCCTAGTAGCAATCTGTTGTATTACGTGCTGTTACGAGCTGCTCAGCAGTTTCACTTGCAGCACAAGTACAGCCCGGGTGAAGAGAAGGAATCGTTTGAGTCCAACATCGTGGAGATGAAACAGATTGTTGCCAACTTGCTCCAACAAATGGGCATAGCTTCCCCAGGTCTCATCAGTGACGATCATATCACAGAGTTCTGTCGCTATGGTGGATGTGAGATTCATTCTGTGGCCGCCTTCCTGGGGGGTGTGGCTGCTCAGGAGGTGATTAAGCTCATTACGCATCAGTTTGTGCCATTTAACAATACATTCATATACAACGCTGCCTCCTCCACTACTCTGACAGAGATACTGTGATAGTAGGGTGATTACTATAGTTAGGTAGGATCGACTTATTTTTGTTTGAATTGCACATACTGTAAAGTATTTATTGGTACTTGTTATATCTCTGCTTCTATACTGTTGTGTGTTTGTGTGACTGTATATTCTTAGTGAATAACAATCATTTCTATAAATTATTAAGTTTTCACAGAGTTGAAGACACAAAATTAATGCAAAACAATAGTATACACTTTATTCTAGTGATGCACAAAGTTGAGGATAGTATATTCATAGGCATGAGAAGTGAAGTCTGATGGTGTATCAGATGTTCAAGTTTCAGTTTCAGAGTTCTTTCTGTTAGCTCTGAGGATGTCCCCAGGACTGGGGTAGGGTCTCTGCTGAAAGAGAGGACCATTAGCAGTTGTGTCCACACCTGTCTTGGCTTCACCTTGCTGTTCTAGGCCTGTCTTCCATGAACCTCTGCATAATATGGAATAATAATGTTACAGTAAAAGTTCACTGCAATATTCTCTCTATATACCTTGGTACATCTGAGTAAGCAGCTGGGTCCATTGGGTCTAGGCTGTCATCTTCAGGTGGACGATACCCTATAATATTGGATTCACAGTGAAACATATAACATTAAATGAGATTTCACAAGGAATTTCTACAAATAGACCAAAGCTACAAAGCTACAAAAATCCACAATTGCCAAGCTAACTTCTTCCGTCATCATTATACACACACTGCATTGTATTGAATACACCATTCATACAATTAGTCTTACTCTTCCTTGGGTGATTCTCTGGCTTGTGGTAAGGTTGAGGTCTATTTCTTTCCCTTTTTGGTCTTTGAACATCGGGAAAGATTTCAGGTAGAGGAGGAGCTGGTACAGGGTTCTGAGGGAGGGGTGGAAATAAAGATGGCGGCATTTTTCAAGTAATCACACACACACACACACACACACACACACACACACACACACACTTCTCACAATTGGTACCAGTAAACCCACTGGAACAGTCACACTGGAAACCATTCCCTACCACAGTACACTGTCCTCCATTCTCACACGGTGAGGCATCACAGGGGGTTATCACCCTTGTATCTTGGCAGTAGTCACCTTCGAACATACTAGTACATTCACAAGTGATGGACGTAAACTCTCCTTGAATGATACAGGTGCCTCCATTTTGACAAACAGAACACAAGTCTCTGTCTATAACACAACAAAAAAAATAGCAAAACAAATAAACAAAAATGAAAAAAAAACAACCAACAAACATTGAAGTATTCTTATACATATAGCATAGCTTCATTCCCAGGCTCTTCCCTCACAAAGATATTCTTAGAAGAAAATAAAATGTGAAGGAAAAGCCTGGGATGTAGCTTGATATGAAGCTTACATTCACAATTCCTTTCATCTGATAATAGCGTATAGCCTTCAGGACATTCACAGAATGGTGTGTCATTTGCATCCACAGAACAGATATGTGAGCAGCCGAGTGTGTTTCGTACACATGAATATAAACCTATTATAGCAAACACACACACAATTTCAAATAGAACAGGTTTCTCTTGAAGTGCTTAAGTACCATGCCATGCATGTATTATGTTCATAAGTATCCTGAGTGTATACGTGCAGGCACTTACCAATAGAAATTGTGCTCATTTGATCGGCTACTGCCAACCCATAAATTGGTCTGCCTGCGATCGTTATAGAGTCCACTGACAATTGGATTGGATCTCCTCCGCCATT
Organism: Tethya wilhelma; assembly: GCA_964030475.1. Taxonomy (NCBI): domain Eukaryota; kingdom Metazoa; phylum Porifera; class Demospongiae; order Tethyida; family Tethyidae; genus Tethya; species Tethya wilhelma. The sequence continues at coordinate 9,558,489 of CAXIPT010000003.1, read as the reverse complement.
CTCAATCTCCACCAGAAAATAGCCTGTCCCATTGACACTTGTAAAAACTACATAATCCTTGATGATACCAACACTGAAAGGAGAGATCTGAGAGTTGGAATAGACCACTGATCGCTGTGAACCGTCCATTTCACTCCTTTCAATCTTTCCACTGCTACCCCAGAAGAGAGAACCTCGGAAGAAGTCAATGACTAACCCAGTTGGACCAGAGAGCTGAGAGACTAGCACTTCTGTTACACTTCCATTGAAAGAACAGCGAGAGAGCTTTGGAACTGATCCTCCCTCAAGCCAGTACACCCACCTGCATATATAAAATCGGGAGGAAAAAAGCTCACAACAATTTTAATACTATCATAGCCTTATGCTCATTACTAAGTGTACATAACCGATAAGACTATACTGGGTGAGCTGGACAGACACCACACTATATATATAGTGTATTCAATGACACAAATTGTAATCAAAATTACACATCATACATAAACTTTATGCTAGAGAATAGCTCAGTTGAAGTAGCTTGTGATGTGCTGATCTCCATACATTACTATATTCCTTCCTTGTTTTATTACCTTTTTTTTCTTTTGTGGTAGGACTCATTCCTATACTGATTACCATATAGCGGGAAATTTTCGTGGGGGAAAATTTTTGCGAATTTTGTGATTTGGCAGCTTTCCACGAAAATTTTCCCCCATGAAATTTGTAAGGTACGAGATTGTCACGTAATGTTGAGACGCAATCCTCAAAAACTTTCCCTGCAAATTTCTATTCAACATAAAAATTTTTCCCCACAAAAAATTCCCGCTATATCTATACGGTATTTGGATGAAAAACACGTACTACTTGCATGCATAAAAAGGAACCAATACAAATAAGGCTCCTATAATCATTTCTGAAATATGAACACAGGAAAAAATTCTTTACATAATTAATACCCATTCCATCCTGTTTGCTCTGGATCCAGGAAACATTGCATGGAATTACAATGCTATACAGCCTCATGTATGCACTTCAAGTTACAGCACAAGATCGTTAGTTTTGTAAGGACGAAATTGCTATTATATACAGTGCTGACACAGAAATGATTTTTACACTAATTGCAGCTCTAGTTCTAGCTAGTGTCAGAGGGAACTTCATAGTCCATGCAGCAGTAGCTGAAGTGTATGAGCCTCAGACCTTGGAAGGCAGGTGTCTGAATATTGAACGTGAGAAGTTTGAGCGTGAAATACTTAGCAATATTGGGCCACTAATTGAGCTGTTCAAGATCACAACAAATTCACCACTGACAACTGGTGCACCAACAACAGAAATGAATATATCAGCAGAGCCACTATACACCTGTAATGGCACACTGGGATGGAGGCAGGTGGTGTTCATTAACATGACTGATATCAGATACAACTGTCCTCCTGGACTTCAACTGACAACATACTCAAAAAGAACATGTGGACGAGCTCACTTCACTTTTAGAAGTTGTTCCTCCACTACATTCAGTGTTGGAGGTTCTGAATACAGCCGAGTCTGTGGGAGGATCAGAGGATATCAATGGGGAAATACCTTGTCATTTTTGGGGTACAATACACTCTCTCACTCACTTGATGGACAATATGTTGATGGTGTGAGCCTGACTCATGGACCTGACGGTGAACGACAACACATCTGGACCTTTGCAGCTGGAGTCACAGAAGGATCTGGGAGCCTAAACAATCTTTGCCCTTGTGATCAAACATTCTTTGATTCTCCTCCATTTGTTGGCAATGATTACTTTTGTGAAAGTGGTGCAAACCAAAAGTATCGGGATGAAGATATTCGTGGAATATTTTTTCCAGATGACCCCCTCTGGGATGGACAAGACTGTTCATCTACTAGCAGGTGTTGTGAGCTCAACAACCCTCCGTGGTTCACAAAAGAGCTGCCCAACCCTACAACCAATGATATTGAGCTACGTCTGTGCTTAAGCCTCTTTGCTCATGACAGTGATGTTCCACTAGAATACATTGAACTCTACATTCAGTAATAAATTACTGAACTAAAGCAAGAAAAAGTCAGTTATATACAATTTTGTTACTTGCTACCATACTGGCGCGTTGTTAAGCGCATACGCTTATATTTCCACAGGAAGAAAATAGGCGCTTAACAGCGAAATGCGCGTAATAACGAGATACACTGCCACGTGAGCTACGTTTCAAAGGGAGGCAACGGAATTTTTTGGAGAGCGTTATTCGAGCACAACTTGTCTACAAGAGCATGTGGACTCTTTTTATGGGTGAAGTGTTGTCTACGTGTCTAGAAGCTGATCCTTTCCCTATGTCAATAGTGAAAATCATCATAGCGCTTAACAATGAAGTGTCAAGAGCAACAACGAGGCATGCGCTTATATTCGAGTGTGCGCTTATACGCGAAGTGCGCCTAATAACGCGCCAGTACGGTATGAATGCTATCTGTTGCCCATTAGTCTTTGGATATGCATTATCATAAATTTTGACGAATAATTTGTATGGGTGTGTGTTACCATATACTTGATAGACTATATAATATACTGATTTCAACTGTGTGAATTAGCTACATACAAAACATAATTGCATGCATTGGTTTGAAGGGTATAGCTATCATGAAGTTCAGTTGTCACAGCGTGTTATTCAATATTATGGTGATGATGAATACTCGATCTACCATAGACTTATCAGCCAGACATACCGTATAGCCGGAAATGTTGACAGTCAAAAAATTTGACGGTTTGCTCCACAGAAATAAATTTGACGATTTGCGCGTGAGCATAATACATTCATATACGGCACCCAAAATATTAGCGGATTTAAATTTGACGATTTGGACTTTGATCGTCAAACCGTCAAATTAAAATCCCCGTCAATATTTCCAGCTATACGGTATTTACATGGCAATAAATGGAGAAAGCAGAAGACCATTGATGGGCATTAATGGAAGGGTGCACCCATTGGTGGAAAGAATGAGTATCATGCAGGATTAGTGCATTTATGCATGGCTCGGGTATCAAAGATGACTAGCTACTCTAAAACTATGACTCCAGTAGTATAAATTATAATAATGAAGGGATATAGAGATCTTCCTTCTTACTTTGCTATTACAACTAATACTGCAGTGGCACTAAAACTATCAAGACCAGAGGAGCTGATTCCTCTTCATACACATGATCTATTCAAGAAGCTAGTATTGCATAAAGTTGACCCTTGATATCAGGATGGATAATCATGGAATTATATATCATTGCTCTCCATTCTACAGTAGCCCTATCTAAGTCATGCACTATCATCTAAGGTGGAGCAAGTTTCATGTAGGCTTGAAAAGAGCATTCACTATTATTGTCTGATGTATAAGTATGCCTATATTGATCTTGTTTGAGAATGAAAATTACAGCCTGATGTAGGTATTATGTGTATACATAATGTAAGCATTGATAGTACTAGCTAACACTATGTGAGATGTCCAGAAGTATGTTTGCATAATTAACTTGTTTGAGAGTGTTCACAGAGAAAAGTTAACAACCATGATTGTGTTTTTCTTTATTAACCCGAATACTGTATCTATGGATCTGTATATTTTTCACACATAATAACAAACCTTGCTCCACCCATGGTTTGCATGTGCCTACTTTGTATTTTACCTGGAATAGGGGTCAACTGCAATTCCTCGAGGTTCTTGTAAGTCGGTACGTAGATAGCTGATCACACCAGATTGAGTGCCTGAAACAGGAGTACTACCAATGGCATTGTATCTAATGTCCCATAGATTTGTCTGCCCACAATTATCATAGAGTCTACTGACAATTGGATTGGATCTCCTCCCCCATTCTCAATCTCCACCAGAGAATAGCCTGTTCCATTGACACTTGTATATACCACATAATCTCTGACAATACCAACACTGAAAGGAGAGATCTGAGAGTTGGAATAGACCACTGATCGCTGTGAACCGTCCATTTCACTCCTTTCAATCTTTCCACTGCTACCCCAGAAGAGAGAACCTCGGAAGAAGTCAATGACTAACCCAGTTGGACCAGAGAGCTGAGAGACTAGCACTTCTGTTACACTTCCATTAAAAGAACAACGAGAGAGCTTTGGATCTGATCCTCCCTCAAGCCAGTACACCCACCTGGGGGAATGACTAGAATCACAGTGCACCTTTTCTAGGCAATAAGCAAGGCTGTATGTATGCAAGTAATACCTGGAATAAGGGTCGACTGCAATTCCCTGAGGTTTTTGCAAGTTGGTATCTAGATAACTGATCACACCAGATTGAGTGCCAGATACAGGAGTACTACCAATGGCATTGTATCTAATAATGTGTATAATTATTGGCTTAGAATAAAACATAAACTCTTGGATATAAAAAATATCATCTGAGTAATAACTTACACATCATCCGTCCAATAAAGCACTCCCCTGATCCAGTCGTAAGACAATGCCCAGACTGTTGCATTTGAGACTAGCAGGGTCCGATCATCTTGGTGTGATGTTAAACGATTAAAAGAGACTCTCCAAATGGAAGACCCATTTCTATCACCATAGTAGACCACCTCATTCTCCAAGTCAAACTCCAGACCATAAATCAGGCCTATCAACAATATTAAAAAAATTAGCACACAATGTTGACTTTAAATATATGCATATGTATACTGATTAATTTAAGGGTCACCACAAAAATAATGTAACAATTGCACTTTGTCTACTAGTATAGCAAATACCAGTTATTGGGGTCCCATTAAATCCAAATGCAGAGTCCACAATCTGATTATTCTTCAGCCCATCTAAACTTGTTGTGAATACAACACCTCTGGTCTCAGAGCTAGGAATACTTGTAACAGAGGATGAGAGAACCAACGCATAAGCTACAGAATGCAAGGATTCATCAATTGTACACTAATTAAACAAAAAAAATACATGCATGCACTTTTTGCATTACTTGAGGGTAGTTTTATTATATAGTTATACATTGTATTACATATACATGTACCTAGTTTAGGAACACAAGAGTAGCCATCTTGTAAGAGTATGTATCCAGTTCTGCAATCACATGCGATGCTGGCACTCGACACAACACAGAAGTGTTCACATTGGGAACAGTCAGAAATAGCTGTACAATACATGCATGGTTCTATATACGATACACTATTACAGAGCTGATGTATGTAACTTAAGATCTCAATGGCCAGGATAGTTTACATAGCTACTTACAAGAAATGTCTGTGGACTGTACAAGAGGATGAAGCACTTTGATGCCATGGACACCCGGCACTGAGGAGGCTGGATCAAGAGTCTGAGAGTAGATGTCTCCCGTACCTACAAAGAGTTTGGATTCAAAATAATTGAATATGTTTCATTCAGAATTCTTTTTAACTTTGCTTGAATGCCTCGGAATTTGTAGTAATGGAGAAAATTAACCCCTTTAGCTAGGTTATATATTCCACTGTATGTATGGTAGAAGTTAGGGCTGTTAGGCACACACATGAATCATTGAGACGCCTTACGTATACTTTAACTAAAATAACCCAGGCATGCAAACCTCTATAGACATAAATGATGGCCAGTTAGTTGATTAACAGTTAGCTCTGGGTTATAATTAGAAGGAAGAAATTCATGTTGGTATAACAACTTCAGGAATTTGCAGTTACACACACACACACACACACACACACGCACACACACACACACACACACACACACACACACACTGCATTCTATTATGATAAAATGTGTATGGTGCATGCCTACATAAACTTAACACTGGAGTAATTCAATGAATTTAGTTAGTATTACAAAATACTGTATATAATTGCCTATTAAAATGCACCACACATAAAGGCACCTAATCAAAACAATACCATATTTAAGTGTCATGCATGCACACACAATAGAGCCCTGGCTATATATAGTTGTGTCACAGCCAAATTAATAAACTCACAGGAAGGAGGATGAGGTTCTGTAGATCTGAAGGCTCCTTGGGTCGACCAGAGAGGACAAGATGGTAGATTGAGACTCTGACTCAGCACCTAGGTCGATTCTTTCGATGGTATCACTCATCGAGTCAATGTAATAGATGATGTCACTGTTGTCCCAATTCACAACCAACCCTGTCACAATAACGTTGGGGTTGAAGGTGTAGAGGATGTCGTCTGAGAATGGGCTGGGGTCGATGGGTGCAGATAATAGTTTGTGCATGTTGTTGTCCACGTAGTAAAAGTTCTGTTGACACATTATAATAATAGTAGAGGGAAAAATTATTATCTTTTGATAAAAATGTGTATGTTATGTTCAAATGCATGTGTCACATGCATGTTCACACTCAAATACCAATTACCTGCTCAGCAATGCTGACATCAAAGACGTCAACAGAGTGGGATAGATCAACATCTGACTCAGATCTTGTGACCGGGTTGAACACTGTGATACCACTACCACGATGCAACAGAAGCAGGGGTAGGGGATCTGAGAAGGGCATAAGAATACATTAAAATAAAATAGAGCAAACAATAATAATTTATTATGACAATAGTACTTATAATATAAGCTACAAGATAGGCTGCAGCATGTAGTAATTAACTATAGTCTGGCATATAAGGGACTGGCTTTGCGCAGCTATAATTATACTAGCTATTCAATAGTACAGTGAGAGAGCTAACAACTCATTGAGATTGAACACCAACTCACCAGCTGCTAAGCAAGTGTTTCCATCCAGCTGCAACACATAGCCTGCCTCACACGAACAGGAGTAGCCATACTGAGCACTTGTGTCCTCGTGACAGACTTGACCACACCTACCAAAGGCTTGGAGAACACAAGCCTCACCAGCTGCATGGAGACAGTACAATAAAGAATCAGCTAGAAGAATGGGGGACTTGTAGATGGGACATGATATAAATAAAATTGCCCACAACAATAGGAGGCACTTACGCTGTGCAATGACATCCACTACTGCAGATCCAAACAGTGTACTAGTACCAATGATGACGAAAAAGTCCAAAGTATAACGTCCAACTTGAAGTGGTTGATTTGCTGATACACTGAGGGTAGTTGCAGTGGAATTCACGGCAAAGAGATCAGCGTTTGAACCACCTAATCCAACAACTGCTGACAGAAGATTTCCAACAGGCAGATTGAAAGTTATTGTAAATATATTAGAATGGCTTTCTTGAACAGAGACTATTCTGTGGTGGAACACTGGATCCAGAGAGAGTGGGTCAGTGGCACCTGCATACAGTGGGTGGAGGGGAAAGACAGGAGCATGCAAGGAATGTTCACTTTATAATGAATAGTACTATGCACTGGCATTCCTGCACTGACCTACAAAATTAATGTTATAATTTAGGACAAACTACTAGACAATAGAGTTTGGATTATTATCATGCGGCTATAGTCTCTCTTTAGAACTCATGAAGTATATAACTTTGCACTACTCATCAGTAGAGAACAAATAAATAAGAAAAAAAACAACAAAACAAGCTGTATAGGTGAACCACCTTACATTGTACTAGTAAAGGTACAATTTGCGTGATCATGTTGTAAATGATACTTTAATTTCATCAAGAGTATACAATAGTAAAGGTTGATATTATATACTCTTGATTTCATGCATGAATGAAGTACATAATAATTTATTTGCCGGTATCATTTCCTAGTAAATTCCTACTGAACAGTGACAATTAGAAGCTGATATTGATATGCGAACCTTAAGCTTTTTGACACAAAAGTAAAAGTAAAGTGTAGGAACATACAATTAATTTTGAATGTTCAATTTGTGCTAGATTCAGGGTGTACAGTACCTAAGAACTCCACCCTTTTCTAGAGGGATGGATTCTTGGTCAAGTGGAATAATGGTATTGTAAAGGGGTCAGTCCAGGCTTACTATGGTCCCCAATTAAACAAAAATAATGAGAGATGGGTAACCACCACTTATGTACCCAAGTGTCTAGAGAGCTAGGGGCTGGGCTATCAGTGCTGTATTGCAAGACTCGCTATTAAATGAATTCAGTTTCTATAGGTCAAGAATGATTACTGACTGCCATGACTTATATTCTATGCATACTATTCAATTCAGTAACTTACTGCAAGAGACTATCACAGCCACTAACATACATATCAGATCTACAGCTCTAATCCACATTTCACATCACTTGAAAAATCATAGAATGAACCCTCCACTAACGATCAAGCTATATAGTAAATGGCGTATCCGGTCCATCAGGCCTGGTATGTCGACCTCCATAACTTATGTATATAGTATTTCTAAACTACACGACTCATACCAATTAGGACCTCAACCACAGATATCTATGGTTCAACTTGTGTAATTATACTCGGATTCAGCTAGCTGCTGCAATGCAGTGTGAATTTAAAAAAACAAACAAAACACATTGATTAACATACCAACAAAAAGTGAATTTAAAAACAATTGATATTTGTATGTAGGGTTGTCCATCTCCAGCTAGACTCTGGAGTTCCTCTCGATGAAGAGAACTTTGAAGAGGCAATACGAAACGTCAACAGCATGATTTTACCAACAACCGTTCCTACGACCGTTAGAGAAATTCTTGACGATCCATCTTGCATGAGTATCACGCCAGAGTCGAGCAATTTCTGGCTCTTGGCAAGAGCAGTGCGAGAGTTCGTCCAGTCTGAAGGAGAAGGGAGGTTACCTCTGCGAGGCTCCATTCCTGACATGACCTCCTCTTCAAGCATGTACATTGAACTCCAGAGAGTCTATCAGGCTCAGGCTAGAGAGGATGTAGAAGCTGTTACAAATCACCTCACTCGCCTTCTCTCAGGCATCGGAAGATCACCAGGCTTCATCTCTGAAGAAGACGTGAAACAGTTTTGTCGTAACAGTGCATTTATACGTGTCCTCCACTACAGGTCTCTGGAGGACGAGTACCTTACTGAACCTAATATGGAGTTGCTGCGTCGACAGCTTGAAGACCCTAGTAGCAATCTGTTGTATTACGTGCTGTTACGAGCTGCTCAGCAGTTTCACTTGCAGCACAAGTACAGCCCGGGTGAAGAGAAGGAATCGTTTGAGTCCAACATCGTGGAGATGAAACAGATTGTTGCCAACTTGCTCCAACAAATGGGCATAGCTTCCCCAGGTCTCATCAGTGACGATCATATCACAGAGTTCTGTCGCTATGGTGGATGTGAGATTCATTCTGTGGCCGCCTTCCTGGGGGGTGTGGCTGCTCAGGAGGTGATTAAGCTCATTACGCATCAGTTTGTGCCATTTAACAATACATTCATATACAACGCTGCCTCCTCCACTACTCTGACAGAGATACTGTGATAGTAGGGTGATTACTATAGTTAGGTAGGATCGACTTATTTTTGTTTGAATTGCACATACTGTAAAGTATTTATTGGTACTTGTTATATCTCTGCTTCTATACTGTTGTGTGTTTGTGTGACTGTATATTCTTAGTGAATAACAATCATTTCTATAAATTATTAAGTTTTCACAGAGTTGAAGACACAAAATTAATGCAAAACAATAGTATACACTTTATTCTAGTGATGCACAAAGTTGAGGATAGTATATTCATAGGCATGAGAAGTGAAGTCTGATGGTGTATCAGATGTTCAAGTTTCAGTTTCAGAGTTCTTTCTGTTAGCTCTGAGGATGTCCCCAGGACTGGGGTAGGGTCTCTGCTGAAAGAGAGGACCATTAGCAGTTGTGTCCACACCTGTCTTGGCTTCACCTTGCTGTTCTAGGCCTGTCTTCCATGAACCTCTGCATAATATGGAATAATAATGTTACAGTAAAAGTTCACTGCAATATTCTCTCTATATACCTTGGTACATCTGAGTAAGCAGCTGGGTCCATTGGGTCTAGGCTGTCATCTTCAGGTGGACGATACCCTATAATATTGGATTCACAGTGAAACATATAACATTAAATGAGATTTCACAAGGAATTTCTACAAATAGACCAAAGCTACAAAGCTACAAAAATCCACAATTGCCAAGCTAACTTCTTCCGTCATTATTATACACACAATGCATTGGACCATTCATACAGTAAGTCTTACTCTTCCTTGGGTGTTTCTCTGGCTTGTGGTAAGGTTGAGGTCTATTTCTTTCCCTTTTTGGTCTTTGAACATTGGGAAAGATTTCAGGTAGAGGAGGAGCTGGGACAGGGTTCTGAGGGAGGGTGGAGACAAAGATGGCAGCATTTTTCAAGAAATCTCTCTCTCTCACACACACACACACACACACACAAATGCCGAGTCATGCAAATTATTAATGACATTGTACGAACTCTACACCATTCCAATGAAAAAAAAATGGAAATGTCTCTCCTTATCACACATTGACACACTATAATCATACAGTACTTACACCTTCACATACCTCTTTTTGCTCCTCACCGTTGCTCTTTGGATTCAAGATTTGTGCTATTCAAATGCATTTGCAACAAAACAATAATTTTTCATCATACAATCAAACTCTACTAGGACTCACAATCAGGGGGAGGGTACCATGACACCTCATTGGTCTTGGTGTTCCAGAAGTACGGGTGATTTCTGTCAGTCAAAGTAAAACAAAATATCTATAGGCTATAAGGATTGTGATGTTTGGCTATCTGTTTCTTATCTTCAACACTAACGTTTTGTCATCTCTCACTCTCTTCCAGTTTACAGGCAAAATTAGCGTTGGCTTTGACGAATCCTACAGTCACAAGAGAATACATTCACACACTGATCACTACACATGATACACAGATAATAGTATTTACCTTGTTTGTGTTATTATTCTTGCCATTACCCCATCTCTCAGCACAGTATGGTGTGCACTCATGGTATGGGTTGGATCTGTTTGGACAATTGGTGGTTTTATCCACACTAGTAGGGGACGCTGTTCAAAAACAATCCAAAAGCAACATAATAATAACTTAACAGTAAAGAAAACAAATTATTAGAGGACATAGGTCTCAAATTGCATGGACTTGGCAGAATAATCTATTAAATTATCTGCCTGACTTCCACAAATTATAATCCATATATAGCAGAACCATCACTTACTAGCTAAAGGATCATCAGTAGATCTTTCTTTTCCTATGAGCCCTCGCTTGGCTAAACGTGCTTGAAGCTCTGCAGTAAGTGGCATACTGAGTTAGCTGTTTCTCTCGATCGGTTTCACATTAATTTTCTATTTAAAGCACAGCTAAACTTGTAAACTACACGACCCATACCCACTTGGTGCAAATCAGCTGTTAACTGAATAAAAATTTCTTGAACACATGCACACAAACAAAGTGAATTTAAAAACATTAAGTGACTGAATAGCACAAAAGCAAGACACACACTGCAATAAATTATTAACACACAACATGATCTTTGAGATCAATTCACAGAATGATCACATGCAGGAGCAGAGGCCCCGGGAGAAAAAAGAAAACTAAGATGTCAAAAAGAAGAAAATGGAGAAGGAAAAAAATACAGATTCACACACAGAGAGATCAACTCTCTTCAAAGGCATGATATGGACTGTCAGAGGATGGGTGTACACCATTTGTGTCCATATCAGTACTGCCATAGTGAACTGGTAGTGGCACAGCACTATCATAAGTAGGGTTGTCCATCTTCACTGGTGGCGGTATAGCACTATCATAAGTAGGGTTGTCCATCTCTAGCTGGACTTCCGGCAACTCTTCGCCCTACAAAATCAAGAGCATATAAATACTGTGAACACTAGCACTAGCTCTATAATTTGTACACAGATATATATAGGCCATAAGAGATATATACTGACATGCAGTAACAAAGATGTGTATAATGTAAGCTATACTATACGGATCACCGGGCACGAGTGTTTGCTAGATATACATTGTATAGTACTATGTATGAGACAAGCATAGACTATTGGTGATACATGTAGCCTTGTTCATACACCAGTAAAAGAAAAGATATACATATGGGAATGAGCATGAGACTTCAATCACAACTTGAAACCTACACTGATGGCAAATATAGAACTCAAATAATTTATTTATAACTAACACTGACCGCAATGAGGTCCATTCGAGATGCTGAATGATGAGGTCGAGGACCAACCTCAGCTCCTCCAGGCTTTCGTCTTCTCAAGTGGATACACCTAAAGCAGTGACAATTAAAATTTAAAAAAAAAAAGTGAATGCATAGCTCATAAAATAGAAATACAACTGTGACACGTATCAGCTAGTATATGCAGTTAAGTGACCCTTACTTGACATAATAAAAGATTCCAAATCCACCAAGTAGCAGAGCAATGATCAATGCTATTATGACACCAACTGGTACACCTACTTGTGTTCCTGTTTGTATGATGCACATGGTAAAAATAAGCAGCAGTTAGTACACTGTATAGCTAGTGTAAAACTTTTACAGATCATCAAGATCCAGAAAATTATCTACAAAAGTTTGATTTGCAAACATCTCTGTAAAGTAAAATTAATATGTGTAGGGAAGATATTCACAATGAATTGTTTTAACTGCTACCAAAGTCACTAAAATTTAATATTGACTTTTCCTACGATCATACTAGCTGCTACAGAAAAATAAGAAACAGTTTAATTGAGATCAGTCTGAGACTTGTACTTGACCAACAACAACAAGCACGGATCCATTGACACCACTGGGTACTACATCTGTGATGTTAATCTTCTTGTCAATCTTGCCCTCGTCAAACTTTAAAGGGATACTGGGGATCTTATGTAGAGGAATAGAGACGTCGTGCAGCGCTCCACTGACAAGAGGAAAGAGGACAGCATTGAGAGCAAGAGAAAGAGCTTCCTCAATAGGACCATGCATCAAGTTTGCCCAGCTGGGGATACCGCTAAAATCTAAGTGAAAGTGAACCTTGGGGACATCTTCAATGGCCACCAGGAGTTCACCATCATGAACTGAGGGATGAAGGGTTGCATTCAGAGTGACCGATCCTTTGGGCCCAAATGAGACATTGTGAAGAGGTGAATGAGTGTGCAACGTGAGTTGGCAATCGACTTCAACCTCAATCGATGCACTGATGTTTCCATTGTCCTCTATTTTGGAGATCACGGGCGTCTTGACTTGTGCTTCTATCTCACCGGAGACAATGTCTTTCCAGTTAAAGCTCTTTTTAGGTCCCAATGGGAACTCGAGGCGAGCTGCAGCTTCTAGCAAAGATATATCAGCTGCAATGCAAATTCCATTCTCTGAAGGCCACGGAAACGAGTCGGGAACAGTTGCAGGAGAAGAACCAAGATGGCTAAAAGCTTCAAAATATGAATTCTGTATCGTTGGTAGAGGTGTAGTTACTTTCAACGAACAATATTCCAGAGTGGGGATTTTAACCGAATCGAGAATTTTTGTGTTAAAATGCTCGACCAGGTATGGCACAACGGCTTTGTTGAGTAAATCTGCCATGTCTGTGTCATTAGGAATATGAATAGTTCCACCAAGGATCTTCACAGTGATGTCAGAGTCAGAGCCATCCACAGTGACCACGGCATGGACATCCAGGGAACAGCAGACCTTAGTTGGTGACAAGCCATTTTCATAGTTGAAGGTCACAGCCACCTTAGGAAAATTGGCAGAGAACGTGGCAGAAGATGCAATCTTGAGCATTGCAGACTTGTGGTCAGCAGCTAACTGAGATTCATCACCCTTCTTAGCATCGTGTAGGGCCTCAATGGTAGCAGTGATATGAGCAACAGCTTCTGAAGATGGACTCAGGTTGACTGTTGGTGGAGCTTGGATGTCCACCTCGACTGTAGAGATGCCAATTTTACTGACATCCTGTGTGTGCTTCAGAAGAGCAGGGTAAAGTATATTATAGATTTGTGGTAGCACTGTGTTGTTGAGAACACATTGATGAATTCCTACACCAGCATCAAATCCTGACATTTTGACACTACAGTAATTCAGCAGCTCAAAATGTTGTTGGGTTTCAACTATTTACCTACTAGGTAATACCCACCTTCCTTAATCAACTCATGCATCTGTCATGTGAGTATGAAAAAATCCCCCCATTACTATGAATAAGTTTATTTATTACTTGAATAATCATCATATGATGTTCCACACCCCTATTGCTTGGAATACATGATTGAAATAACATATTATATAAGCAAAGTTTTGTGTGTCTATCTATCTGTCTGGATGTGGGTCGGGAGTGTATGTGAACTTGAGCCAAAAGTCTACTTTTTCTCTGGACTGTGGACAATGCAAAGTGTGCCTAGCTTAGATAGTGCTAGCCTAAGATAGAATCACAGGTGCTACAAGTATGGCTGACTGTTTTTGAGATGGTTGACAAGGCTTACCAGTGGTATCCGTATCCAACAAAGAAGTGTGATAGAGCCACCAATCTTTCAAAAAGAAGTGTAGCAAGGGGAGAACTTTCTCTTCTAGGAGTCTGCTTCTTTGCCACAGCATGTATATGAAACTCAGCTAGATAGATAATGATTTTTTTAACTGATTGGTGGAAATCGATAATGATCATCTGGGACGTTCTGTTAACTTTTGAAATTACAAATAAAATTTCATTGCTGGTCAAAGTACTGAAAGTAGCAGTGCACATCATTCCTTTTACTGAGTGAATTGCATCTAGCAATATAATTTTATATACAAGCAAGGAGTGTGACGAGCCAAGTGAGCCACACTTCTTGGAATAAAATTATTATGCTGACAACCGCAAAAAAAATTTCTTTCTATCATATCAAATTTCACAAGGTATTGTCGTGAGTATAGTAGTTCTTAATTTTCCACATCATGCATGCATAATTAATTTACTTGTTAGCTATACATGTAGCAGCAAGTGAGCTCACCTAAATTGGAAGTACTGGATCCTGGAATAATGATGATGATGTCATCTACAATCTGACAATTTTGACCTCGGGTATTAGAAGGGCATCTGTATAGATATTGAGGGTGTATATATTTTGCACAATCACAACACACATAGGATCCTACAAAGAGAGTCTCTATGGACTCTTACCTGCAAGATAACTCTGTTTCAAAGTCGACCACACAGGTACCTCCATTTAGGCAGAACGTATCAGTGCAAACAACTTTAGAAAGTGAGTAAAACAATAATAAAGCATAAACTGCATTGATATAATAATTACGTATTTGCAACAACTTACGTTGGTTACAGGTAGGTCCAGCAAATGTTTCCTCGCACATACACACGTCTGGACTGATGCATGTTCCACCATTGTTGCATGGCTCAGTGCAGATAGCTGTGTGTGTACCATACTGGCGCGTTGTTAAGCGCATACGCTTATATTTCCACAGGAAGAAAATAGGCGCTTAACAGCGAAATGCGCGTAATAACGAGATACACTGCCACGTGAGCTACGTTTCAAAGGGAGGCAACGGAATTTTTTGGAGAGCGTTATTCGAGCACAACTTGTCTACAAGAGCATGTGGACTCTTTTTATGGGTGAAGTGTTGTCTACGTGTCTAGAAGCTGATCCTTTCCCTATGTCAATAGTGAAAATCATCATAGCGCTTAACAATGAAGTGTCAAGAGCAACAACGAGGCATGCGCTTATATTCGAGTGTGCGCTTATACGCGAAGTGCGCCTAATAACGCGCCAGTACGGTATGAATGCTATCTGTTGCCCATTAGTCTTTGGATATGCATTATCATAAATTTTGACGAATAATTTGTATGGGTGTGTGTTACCATATACTTGATAGACTATATAATATACTGATTTCAACTGTGTGAATTAGCTACATACAAAACATAATTGCATGCATTGGTTTGAAGGGTATAGCTATCATGAAGTTCAGTTGTCACAGCGTGTTATTCAATATTATGGTGATGATGAATACTCGATCTACCATAGACTTATCAGCCAGACATACCGTATAGCCGGAAATGTTGACAGTCAAAAAATTTGACGGTTTGCTCCACAGAAATAAATTTGACGATTTGCGCGTGAGCATAATACATTCATATACGGCACCCAAAATATTAGCGGATTTAAATTTGACGATTTGGACTTTGATCGTCAAACCGTCAAATTAAAATCCCCGTCAATATTTCCAGCTATACGGTATTTACATGGCAATAAATGGAGAAAGCAGAAGACCATTGATGGGCATTAATGGAAGGGTGCACCCATTGGTGGAAAGAATGAGTATCATGCAGGATTAGTGCATTTATGCATGGCTCGGGTATCAAAGATGACTAGCTACTCTAAAACTATGACTCCAGTAGTATAAATTATAATAATGAAGGGATATAGAGATCTTCCTTCTTACTTTGCTATTACAACTAATACTGCAGTGGCACTAAAACTATCAAGACCAGAGGAGCTGATTCCTCTTCATACACATGATCTATTCAAGAAGCTAGTATTGCATAAAGTTGACCCTTGATATCAGGATGGATAATCATGGAATTATATATCATTGCTCTCCATTCTACAGTAGCCCTATCTAAGTCATGCACTATCATCTAAGGTGGAGCAAGTTTCATGTAGGCTTGAAAAGAGCATTCACTATTATTGTCTGATGTATAAGTATGCCTATATTGATCTTGTTTGAGAATGAAAATTACAGCCTGATGTAGGTATTATGTGTATACATAATGTAAGCATTGATAGTACTAGCTAACACTATGTGAGATGTCCAGAAGTATGTTTGCATAATTAACTTGTTTGAGAGTGTTCACAGAGAAAAGTTAACAACCATGATTGTGTTTTTCTTTATTAACCCGAATACTGTATCTATGGATCTGTATATTTTTCACACATAATAACAAACCTTGCTCCACCCATGGTTTGCATGTGCCTACTTTGTATTTTACCTGGAATAGGGGTCAACTGCAATTCCTCGAGGTTCTTGTAAGTCGGTACGTAGATAGCTGATCACACCAGATTGAGTGCCTGAAACAGGAGTACTACCAATGGCATTGTATCTAATGGTGTGTGTGTGTGTGTGTGTGTGTGTGTGTGTGTGTGTGTGCGTGTGTGTGTGTGTGATGCAGACATGAGCATATACTGGTCAAAGCTATTGACTCAAAATAAAACATAAACCTCTTGGTACCAAAATTTCATTAAGTTCAAACTTACACATCATCCGTCCAATAGAGCACTCCGCTGATCCAGTCGTAAGACAATGCCCAGACTGTTGCGTTTGAGACCAGCAGGGTCCGATCATCTTGCTGTGATGTTAAACGATTAAAAGAGACTTTCCAAATGGACAACCCATTTCTATCACCATAGTAGACCACCTCATTCTCCAAGTCAAACTCCAGACCATAAATAAGGCCTGTCAAAAATATAATAATTGAACGTACACATAATAATTACGCAGACATACACTAACTTTACATGAATGTCATTTTCTGGTAAAGGTTGCCAACATAATTTGTCAATTGAATTACTGTGTGCACTCATACCCGTTATTGGCATCTGATTAAATCCAAACGAAGAATCCACAATCTGATCATTCTGCAACCCATCCAAGCTTGCCGTGAACACAAGACCTCTGGCCTCAGGGTTAGGACTACTTATAACAGAGGATGAGACAACCAACTCAAAAGCTACAGAAAAGAATATAATGCAAAGCTTTGAACCAACTCCTTTGCAATACACATTGAAAACTCCACCTCAAGTTACTTTACGTATGTATCAATTGGTATATTTATTATTATACACACCTTGGTTAGGAACACAAGAGTAGCCATCTTGTAAGAGTATGAATCCAGTTCTACAATCGCACATGATGCTATCAGTCGATATGATACAGGAGTGTTCACATTGGGAACAGTCAGAAACATCTGCATGTATGGTATGGTGTCAGAATATTATAGATCATACATATAGTAGTATCATACGTATGGTAGTACGTATAGTAGGAATGGGCTGACTGTCCCATAGACACAATACAAAATGTTGGCCACTACAAAAATCTAGTCAAACAAAATTAAGCCTTCAAACTTGCTCAGAGGCAGTATGATAATCAATTATTTCCATTGAAAATTCAATCCGTTTCATCGTCTACATTGAAATTTCAATTGGATTTTCAATTTTGAAGTTTAAATTTTCAATGGAAAAAATTTCAATTGAATTTTTCAATCCGGACAGTAAAAGATAGTGAACTTTAACAATACTGTCAAGCCCTCCATGCAATCTACTCAAATACCTACACAAGAAGAGCTACAGACACTCCAAGAGGTTCACAGGAATGCCTACATGTTGAGATACAAGAGAGACTCTTGTTACCCTACACGGCCACTTACAAGAAATGTCTGAGGGCTGTACAAGAGGATGAAGTACTTTGACGCCACGGATACCTGACACTGAGGAGGATGGATCAACAGAGTAGATGTCTCCCGTACCTACAAAGAGTAATGATTCAAACGAGCCTGATCAGGATTTATTTTTCAAGCTACATGTACACACACTGGAGTACAAATTAAAGTAGCATACATGTATACATGACTAAAAAAAGTCAGTTCTTGCTCATAGGACACATATAGGATATGAAGTGGTTTCCACTTTCCACAAATAAAGCCCCCACCTCACCTCCACCTACCATCACCATCCCTACTCCCATAAAGAATGGTTACAGTTGTCAAAATAATTTTTCGTTGCTAAGTAGCTAAGTATGCAGTAATTTGCCCATTTGTAGCTACACAAACATAGTCACACAATCTGTAATAGAAGTCCAGAGGAGGTCACAAGAGTGCCTTAAATTTGCTGAGCTGGCAAGTACAGTGTAAGTGCACGTGGTCAAATCACATTGTAAAGTATATCAGCTCTCATTGTAAAGTATTGGGGTCACATGATTGGAATGCAACTAACGACTTGCTAGCTCAACAAAGGTGCACTCATTTCGTACCTCTTCTGGTAGAAGCCTATTATTATAGTATACCTTCAAGAGTCAGAGTATTGAATCGACGTATACTGCTCCCATTGAGCGATACGTACACAAACGCTTCAAACACTGTCACTCCACCGGACAAACTTGTGCTAGTGAAACTGAAAACAGTTTGAATACTTTCACCGCCAGAAGCACTAGTGACTTGAAGGGAGCCATTGGCCAAGAGCCAGTAGACCTTCTGGGTAATGGAGTCAACGGCAGCATCGACAGGGGTGTTCAATCCACTGGCAATGATGGTTCTGTTGGAGCCAGTGAGAGATGAAGTCATGATGGAGGAGCTTGATTGGACTCCTTCAATCCACAAGAGACGACTGAAAGTAAACATGGTGGAATTTAAGAATAAAAAAGACAGCCATCAATTTTATCACTATAATCATAAGGGGTACATAAAGCACATAATTAATTAGATTTTCAAATAGCATGCCATATTGTTTTTGGTCTACCAGAAAATATTCAATTACATCATTATAATCAGATAAGCTAAGACAAATTTCAAACTATTTGTAAAGACATTCTATAATCAAAAGTATATGCAGAGAGAGAGAGAGAGAGAGAGAGAGAGAGAGAGAGAGAGAGAGAGAGAGAGAGCAAGGCTTCTGTACCTTTTAACATTTAGCTAGCAACAAAACTCGTGATCCTACAAAACTCAAACCTGATTATTATTATACAAGTATCATGTTTATTGCAAGTACCACAACTTTCTATCTTAATTATACAATCAAAAGGGAGTGTGCGTGCCACAATGGGATACTGAAAGAGGTATTATCGGTGGTCAATCTCTTTAGTGTCTCTACTATGTTTTGGAAACAAGAAAACAATGTACATTTATAAGAGTAACAATCGAATTATAGGCATACTTTAAACAATGCCCTGCAGTCAGGTAGTTACCACACACATAGACACACACACACACACACACACANGGTGTGTGTGTGTGTGTGTGTGTGTGGTACCGACTGCATGAATTTCAATTCTCACAATAGCATTAATACTGTATTCGGGTTAAGAATTTTAGACAAACAAACGGCTGTTTAAAACAGTGCTACACAGCTGTCTATTGTAATAAAACAACAACATATTCAGGCATGCAACGTATGTGTCATTATAACTGCATTTTTGATAGAACATGCAACAGAAACTAATGCACCAAATCAAACCTATAAGCTCAAAGGGCTCCATATATTAGGCAGTCACATGCAATGCCATAGAAAATATGACCATGCTCGGTTTGTTTAGAAGTCGGTAGCATTGTTATACAAAAGGAAACACATTTCCTTTTCCAGTCCACAAAAGGAAGGGAGTAATACTCCAGAGCTTTTATAACACTCTCAACATGGTATGCTATGTCACTAATGTGTCACATACTCAATACCGATTACCTGCTCAGCAATGCTGACATCAAAGACGTCAACAGAGTGGGATGTAGCGAAATCTGACTCAGATCTTGTGACTGGGTTGAACACTGTGATGCCACTACCATGATGCAACAGGAGCAGGGGTAGGGGGTCTGAGAAGAGAAATAAAATAATAAACATTAAATTGTATTTTGTGAAAAACTCATGTCAGTAGCAGAAAAAAGGGTCTACCTCAATAGACTTGTTTTGGTTACATCTGTAGTCATAATAATACTGACATGGCTGGTCAATAGTTGTTGAAAAAGAGAATAGAGAACAGAACTACAGCTACCAAGTCACCAGTGTAGGTTGTAGTACTTCAGGTGAATTGATGATATCGGTATTATAACCTATCTCTGATTACTTTACTAAAGATACTCACTTCACAATTAAAATCTCCTATTGTCTTGTGTTTACATGTTTCCCTAGAAGATGCTCAAAGTGAACTGAGAATGAGATACTTATAAGGACTATACCAACATTAGTCTACAGGTCACTGGAAGTATGCACATTGCGTTAGCCCAGTTGCTATGGATGTGGATTAGAGCTAAGTACCTCAACAGCTGTCATTAGTGGCCCACAAGCACACAGTACAAGGAGTGTATGTATGTATGTATGTGTGTATGCCATTCCATGCAGTTTGGGTGTGTAAATACACTAGAGACTAACCCAGTGTATAAGAAGATACATAAATAGTGGGCAATTAATAACACACACCTAAAATAACAGCAAGTGGGGATGTCATTTAACAAAGGAAAGGAAGTACAAGAATGCATGCTCCAATGCCTAATAGCCCAGTGGTAACTAGAGCAATTAACTACAAAAAACGTATAAGAAATGTATAGAGTTATTTAAAGTACATGCATGCATACTCCAATGCTTATAAACTCTAATAGCTCCTGCAGCGGTAAGAGCATTTGATTAATATTCAAAAGACCTAGGGTTCGAATCCCAGCTAGATCTCAAGATTTTTTTTTCCACTTCCATCTTATAATGCAGTAACCTTCAACAACTTTAGCTACCTCTCAACCAAAAATACTTAAGATAATAGACGAAGGTTCCAACACCAACTCACCAGCTGCTAAGCAAGTGTGTCCATCCAGCTGCAGCACATAGCCTGCCTCACACGAACAGGAGTAGCCATACTGAGCACTTGTGTCCTCATGACAGACTTGGCCACATCTACCAAAGGCTTGTAGAACACAGGCCTCACCAGCTGCATGGAGTGAGTAGAATAAAGAATCGTGAAGCTCGCTAGAAGAATGGGGGGGACTTTGACATTACACAAAGCCCACAGCAAGAAGTACAAACTGAGTATACACTTGTGAAAGAATCAGATGTGCAGAAGTATGCATGCACTTACGCTGTGCAATGACGTCCACTACTGCATATCCATATAATGGAGCAGTGATGATGACAAAAAATTCCAAAGTATAACGTCCAACACGAAGTGGTTGACTTGCTGATACACTGAGGGTAGTTGCAGTGGAATTCACGGTAAAGAGATCAGCATTTGAACCAGCGAAAGAAACAGCCGCTGACAGAAGATTGCCAACAGGCAGATTGAAAGTTATTGTAAATAGATTAGCGTGGCTCTCTTGAATAGAAACTATTTTGTGATGGAATACTGGATCCAGAGAGAGTGGGTCAGTGGCATCTGAATGCAGTGAGTGGAGGGGAAATTAAAGTAAGAAAGTAGGGAATTAGAGGGGAGCACACTTTGATAACATATGACAATACAAAAGATACTAGTTTTTCAGACTTCACAAACAACAAAAAATTATATATATTTTTTGTTTATGAACACTAATTCTGAATTTACCTTTGAGGCTGTCATACATGAGAGGAAAAGAATACAATTATTTAGCTCAAGTATTTTAATCTCCCAATTCATTCTGTGCATGTACTACTATGTGTAAGACAATCCATCTGTGGCAATACAGGTATGGAATGCAACTGCCTTTTACAGTAGCTACTACAGAGACACCCTATACATGGCAGAGACAGAGTACATGAAAGGACAGTTTGTAGAGTTAGCAGGATTCAACATTGTATGGTGGATTCACACATAAACACTCAAAGTCTACATACACACAAACCATTATATACATCTAATGATGTATGCATAGTCACATGCACATATACAAGCAATTTATGCAAGTTATCTTTAATGGTTTGTCAATTATTGATATTTCTGCAGCTAAAGCATCAACCCACAGGATACAAGATACCGTATAGCTCCAAATTTTCGTGGTACAATATTTTTGTGAATTTCGTGATTTGACCGTATATCATGAAAATTTTCTCCACGTAAATTTAGAAAACCGTATATCGGCAATATAATTTCAGAGATCGTGATTCACGAAAATTAGCTCAAAACGGCAAAGACAGACTTTTCACGAACTTTTTGAACCACGAAAATTTGGAGCTATACGGTACCCAGTCATTGATTACTTTCATCACGTAATGTTGACAAAATGAAGTCCTAATCAAAAGATACTACATCCTATATAGCACTCTGATAATATATCAATGCACAAGCAATGTCTCACACAGCTACAGTTACACAAACATTGAATGTATATATAAAAGTATAGTAACTAAAGCAAAGTACATCTGGTGGGGCATAGATATGCTACTATGATTGTGCAACTACACAACCACATAACAGTCTAAGTTCTGAGGAGTTGCACTTGTGGTCTAGTGCTGGTGACCTGATGGAGCCCATATAAAAATCTTTAATGGATGGCAAGGTGACTAGCTAGGTGAACAGCAGATAGTTGTATGCAAATTAAGAGTGAGTGCATTAGTGAAATAGCAATGCTTAGCAGCTTGCAGCAGTTACAGCTGTTAATTTGAGCTAATTGACTTGACACCTTTGAACCTAAAGAGCATGCAAAATCTTGAAAGGAAAACACTTAAGGATTTATTTTCAATTTTCAATTTTTTATTTTTTTCTTCTTCTCTACCTACTACTCATTCACAAGCAAAGACATGGCACAATGTATTGTAGATATGCATGCACAGGCTTTCACCTTGAAATTTGTGAAATTATGTCTCAGATGTCTAGCTACACATGAACATAATATTATAATATCAGTAACTTACTGCAGGAGGCTAGCATGGCCACTGACACCAACAGAGTTCTGATCCACATTTCACTTCTTGACAAAAATATCATGATTCTAGCCTGGCACAGATGATAAAAAGCTGGCACATGGTTTCTGAATCTGCGCGCAGTTTCTTTTATTTGGCTTCCGTCCGTGAACCGTGAACCTTGCAAAGCTGCGGCCCCGCCCTCGATCGATCGTCCATGCACATGTAGTACGTATACTATCCGCATGTATCCGTATATTGTTTGCTGAATCAGCACACAGTGCGCATCAATTAGAAAATTCTAACCACTCAGTGTATACTTGTCAGCAGAGAACATTACAAAGGAAGCTAACGGACAGATTGGACCAAGATTCTAAACAACTCTCTCTCTCCCCGATCAAGGAACAATGCTGCGTTTCTGTGAGCCCGGTGACTCTTACAGCGTGCCGTGGGTCAACCAAGCCTTCTCGCGGTGTTTCCTCGAGATTGTCGGCTCCATATCGTGTGGCGGCCTGCTCTACGTGCTGGGGATGTGGTCCATCGTGTTGGGCTCTAAACCACCCAAGAACAAACAGCCTTCAGTGTCATTTCTCTCCTCAGTGTCTCGAGTCTTCACAGCACAAGTGATCACTTCCGTTCTCATGGCAACCACATATGCCATCGATCTCATTATTAAAGGGGTCTTGCACATCAGCGGGGACGAGATATACGGTTACGTCATCGTGGTCGATGTGCTAGGAATGATCTCATGGTCCTTTGCCATCCTCTTCTTGGTCAGGGAGAATGTCTACATCCTGAAAGGCCACGCCCACGGGGCTACTCTGGTGGTGTTCTGGCTGGGCCATGTGGTGTGGCTGTCTCTTCAGCTGGTCTCCTTCAACGGTCGGCAGTGGTGGTGGCACCTGGAGAGCCACGCTGACATCTCTGACCTCATTATCTTTATAATTAGAGGGGTTTTACTCTCGGTCATTGTGTCGCTAGGGATCGTGAGGCCACTCCTCTGTTGCCGAGCTAGGCCCAACAACTACACACTGCTCGTTAACGAGGAAGGGTCAGAGGTCAATGTGGATGATGTTAACAAGAAGAGAGAGACAAAACGAGATGGTTCCTTTGTCCAACAGCGAACCACGTCAGCATTCTCAGGGTTCATCCATAAAGTGAAGCTACTCTTCCCTTATGTCTGGCCTAAAGGTATGTATTATCTATGGGTATGTCTCAATAGATATACTGTTGTAGTTTGAAATATTAATTTTACTTGTTTTATTGCTATCCTTTATTGTAACCAATTCATTTTTTAACTGTATGACACTGTATATTTTAACCTTATCTTAAATTAAGGTATTATCTCAATATTATATGCACTATTTGTCGTTAGAGATAAATTTGCTTTAAAATCGTTCATTACTTTGTAAGCAATTCATTTTTTTACTGTGTGACACTATGTCCTCTGGTTCATGTACTGATATCTTTCTTCATTGTATGTACACTCTGTATCTAGCTATGATAGTACTTGTGTGTGTGCTCATAATTTTACATGACAACGTATCTTTCTCTCTCCTTCTGAAAAGGTCATTATCTCCTTCAACTTCGTGTGGTGGTCTGTTTCATCATCCTGGTCGGTGGGCGTGTCATAAACGTCTTTGTTCCAATATACTACAAGAAGATTGTCAATTCTCTCACTCCCTCCTCAGCCACGCCCACTAACCACACCCCCACATCATTCTCATTGGAGGAGAGGCTGGGACTGGTTCACACTCCGACTGGTATCACCTTCCCCCTCACCGCCATCTTGATCTACGTGGGGATGAGGTTCCTACAGGTGAGGGACTTTGACCTTTAGGTGTATATAGCATGGAGTCATCTCTCTCTCACTCTCTCTCTCTCTCTCTCTCTCACTCTCTCTCTCTCTCTCTCTCTCTCTCTCTCTCTCTCTCTCTCTCTCTCAGGGTGGTACTGTGGGAGGTCTTGGAGTGTTAAACAACCTTCGAGCCTTCCTTTGGATCAGAGTCCAGCAGTTCACCTACAGAGCTCTCCAAGTTGATCTCTTCTCTCACCTCCACAGCCTCTCTCTGAGATGGCACCTGGGCAGAAAGACAGGTGGGCCACTACAGCTAGCTAAGATTAAAACAACCTCTGATGTATCTTGTACATTATCAGGCTCATTGCTATTCTTAAACCAGTATACTGAGTATGGAAATGGTCTTGAAAGCAATATTTACAAAAATTTTTATTTTGTTCTAGCTGCTATAATATTAAATTTTACAAATGTTCAAAAATTATTTTCCTACTATCTTGTACGATAAAATGTAGTGATAAAATACAGTTCACCATTATGTGATGGTTAACCAGTAAAAAAGGTCGTCTTTTAGACTTAATACTAATTTTTTTATCTCTCTCTCTCTCTCTCTCCCTCTCCCTCTCCCTCTCTCCAGGTGAGGTCCTCCGTGTCATGGACAGAGGCACTCAAAGCATCAACAATCTCCTCAACTATGTTCTCTTCAGCATCGTGCCCACCCTGGTGGACATAGGGGTGGCAGTGGTGTTCTTTGTGATAGCCTTTGACGGGTGGTTTGGTCTCATCGTCTTCACCACCATGATCTCATACATCTACTACACCATCTTCATCACAGAGTGGAGGACAAAGTTCAGGAGGTAATAATGAGGCATGATTAATAGGGGCTACTGCAATTGTACCCCTTAATTATCTATGCTTTGTTTGAGGTCTGTTTTTAATATTTATAGCCCATTGCATTTTGGTAAATTATTTGTTGCCATGGTAACTTCCTCAGGGTGATGAACGAGAGAGATAACGCCACTAAAGCTAAAGCTGTTGATTCTCTTCTCAACTTTGAGACTGTCAAATATTACGGAGCAGAGCAATATGAGGTGAAGAGATTTAACACTGGTGAGAAAATTGAACTATAGTGTACAGCTATAGATAGTAGAACTGACAAGCATTCTCAAACCAGATGGACTTTTGTGATGTACTAACCATTAATGTTCCATTGTTTGTATCCATGCAGCCATTGTCGACTACCAGTCTGAGGAGTGGAAGTCTCTGGTGAGTTTGAACCTCCTCAACACAGGCCAGAATGTCATCATCACTGCTGGACTACTGCTGGGGGCACTGCTGTGTGCCTACAGGTAAGAGGTGGGAACTAGGTGCCGTATAGCAGGAAATTTTCATGGGGGAAATTTTCGTAGATTGCGTCTCAACATTACATGACGACCTCGTACCTTACAAATTTCATGGGGAAAATTTCGTGGAAAGCTGCCAAACCGTGAAATTCGCAAAAAATTTCCCCCATGAAAATTTCCCACTATACAGTACCGTATAGCAGGTAAATTTGGCCGGCTTAAAATTTGGCGAATTCCCATTTTGGGATTATTGGCAATTTTTAATTTGGCGATTCAATTTCGTATGCTGCATAGATTATATGCGCGCACGTGTGTATTAAACTGTTTGGCGATTTTTAATTTGGCAATTTGAAGAATAATTCGCCAATTCGCCAAATTTAATTCTCGCCAAGTTTACCTGCTATACGGTATGTACCTTAGCTGAAGGGGCCTCCTCTCAATAATTATAAATATCATTACATGAACTAATCCCTCTATCCATGTATCCCTCCCATGCAGGGTGACCCAGGGGGCCCTCAATGTGGGTGACTTTGTCCTCTACATCACTTACATCATCCAACTCTACTCTCCCCTCAACTATTTCGGGACCTATTACAGGATGATCCAACAGGCCTTCATTGACATGGAGAACATGTTGGACCTGTTGGACATTGAGCCAGAGATCAGGGACCAGCAAGGTCAGAGGTCAAGATAGCGTGTGTGGTCAAATTTATGTCAGTACCTCATTGTATTTTACTATACTATCTACAGTATAGCTCCAAATTTTTGTGATACAGTATTTTCATGAATTTCGTGATTTGACTGTATAATATTATCACGAAATTTTCTCCACAAAAAAACATATATATCGGCAATATAATTTCAGAGATTGTGATTCGCTCAAAACAGCAATAGCAGACTTTTCACAAACTTTTTGAACCATGAAAATTTGGAGCTACATGTATACGGTACTGCCATTGAGCTGACCTCCTATTGTGTTTATACACAGAGAGACATTACAAAGTGATCCAAAATCGGCAGTTTTATTTTTTTTCCCCCCCCAACTCACTGTCCTAAATTTAGGACCATGTACAGTAATTCATGGGCTAGTTTGTTGTCCGGTCAAATTGACAGTACATAAGCTCTCCCTTGTAAATTTTTGTTTAAAAAAAGAAATATTTATGAAGGAAAAGCTCTTTTTCGGCTTCAAATTGGTCACTTAGCTTCTAAAAATGAAACTAGTTAAATTAATTTCTTCATGATAATTAACAGCCTGCTCTCTCTCTTTCTCTCTCTCTCTCTCTCTCTCTCTCTCTCTCTCTCTCTGTCTCTCTCTCTCTCTGTCTCTCTCTCTCTCTGTCTCTCCAGGTGCCCCTCCCATCACAATCTCCCATGGGAATCTGGTCGGTGGGCGTGTCATAAACGTCTTTGTTCCGATATACTACAAGAAGATTGTCAATTCCCTCACTCCCTCCTCAGCCATGCCCACTAACCACACCCCCTCATCATTCTCATTGGAGGAGAGGCTGGGACTGGTTCACACTCCGACTGGTATCACCTTCCCTCTCACCGCCATCTTGATCTACGTGGGGATGAGGTTCCTGCAGGTGAGGGACTTTGACCTTTAGGTGGAGCATGGAGTCATCTCTCTCTCTCTCTCTCTCTCTCTCTCTCTCTCTCTCTCTCTCTCTCTCTCACACACACACACACACACACTCTCTCTCAGGGTGGTACTGTGGGGGGTCTTGGAGTGTTAAACAACCTTCGAGCCTTCCTTTGGATCAGAGTCCAGCAGTTCACCTACAGAGCTCTCCAAGTTGATCTCTTCTCTCACCTCCACAGCCTCTCTCTGAGATGGCACCTCGGCAGGAAGACAGGTGGGCCACTAGAGCTAGCTAAAATTAAAACAACCTCTGCTGTATCAGGCTAATTGCTATTCTTAAACTAGTACTGAGTATGAAAATTGTCTTGAATGCAATATTAACATATTAATTTTATTCTAGTGGCTATTAAATTTTATTAATGATCAAGATGATTTTCGTACTATCTTGTACCATAAAATGTAGCGATAAAATACAGTTCACCATTATGTGATCGTTAACCAGTAAAAAAGGTCGTCTTTTAGACTTAATACTAATTTTTTATCTCTCTCTCTCTCTCTCCCTCTCCCTCTCCCTCTCTCTCCAGGTGAGGTCCTCCGTGTCATGGACAGAGGCACTCAAAGCATCAACAACCTCCTCAACTATGTTCTGTTCAGCATCGTGCCCACCCTGGTGGACATAGGAGTGGCAGTGGTGTTCTTTGTGATAGCCTTTGATGGTTGGTTCGGTCTCATCGTCTTCACCACCATGATCTCATACATCTACTATACCATCTTTATCACAGAGTGGAGGACAAAGTTCAGGAGGTAATAATGAGGCATGATTAATAGGGGCTACTGCAATTGTACCCTTTAATTATCTATGCTTTGTTTGAGGTGTGTGTTTGATATTTATAGCCCATTGCATTTTGGTAAATTACTTGTTGCTATGGTAACTCCCTCAGGGTGATGAACGAGAGAGATAATGCCACTAAAGCTAAAGCTGTTGATTCTCTTCTCAACTTTGAGACTGTCAAATATTACGGAGCAGAGCGATACGAGGTGAAGAGATTTAACACTGGTGAGAAAATTGAACTAAAGTGTACAGCTATAGATAGTAGAACTGACAAGCATTCTCAAACCAGATGGACTTTTGTGATGTACTAACCATTAATGTTCCATTGTCTGTGTCCATGCAGCCATTGTCGACTACCAGTCTGAGGAGTGGAAGTCTCTGGTGAGTCTGAACCTCCTCAACACAGGCCAGAATGTCATCATCACTGCTGGACTACTGCTGGGAGCACTGCTGTGTGCCTACAGGTAAGAGGTGGGAACTATGTGCCGTATAGCGGGAAATTTTCATGGGGGAAATTTTCATGGATTGCGTCTCAACATTACGTGACGACCTCGTACCTTACAAATTTCGTGGAAAGCTGCCAAACTGCGAAATTTGCAAAAAAAAATTCCCCCATGAAAATTTCCCGCTATACGGTATGTACCTTAGCTGAAGGGGCCTCCTCTCAATAATTATAAATATCATTACATTGAACTAATCCCTCTATCCATGTATCCCCCATGCAGGGTGACCCAGGGGGCCCTCAATGTGGGTGACTTTGTCCTCTACATCACTTACATCATCCAGCTGTACTCCCCCCTCAACTATTTTGGGACCTACTACAGGATGATCCAACAGGCCTTCATTGACATGGAGAACATGTTGGACCTGTTGGACATTGAACCAGAGATCAGGGACCAGCAAGGTCAGAGGTCAAGATAGCGTGTGTGGTCAAAATTAATGTCAGTACCTCATTGTATTTTACTATACTATGTACCGTATACATGTAGCTCCAAATTTTCGTGGTACAATATTTTCGTGAATTATGTGATTTGACTGTATATATAATTATCACGAAAAAAACATAAATTATATAGACGAAAATTTGGAGCTATACCGTAAATTTAGTGAAAACCATGAACAGTAATTCATGGGCTAGTTTGTTGTCTTGTCAAATTGACAGTACATAAGCTCTTCCTTGTAAACTTTTCTTTAAAAAAAGAAATATTCATGAAGGAAAAGCTCTTTTTCGGCTTCAAATTGGTCACTTAGCTTCTAAAAATGAAACTAGTTAAATTAATTTCTTCATGACAATAACAGCCTGTTCTCTCTCTCTCTCTCTCTCTCTCTCTCTCTCTCTCTCTCTCTCTCTGTCTGTCTCTCTCTCTCTCTCTCTCTCTGTCTCTCCAGGTGCCCCTCCCATCACGATCTCCCATGGGAAGATAGAGTTCAGGGACGTCTACTTCCACTACACTCCAGAGAAGCCCATCCTGAGGGGCGTGTCCTTCTCAGTTAACGAGGGGGAGACCCTGGCATTAGTGGGTCCTAGTGGGGCAGGCAAGTCCACCATCATCAGACTCCTATTTAGGTTCTACGACATCCAGGATGGGGCAATCCTATTGGACGGTCAGGACGTGCGTCATGTGACCCAGGCCTCGGTGAGAGAGGGCATAGGAGTGGTGCCTCAGGACACAGTACTCTTTAATGACGTCATCAGATACAACATCAGATATGGTGAGTGAGTGAAGGGCTAGGGGGTACCTCAATGTACAGGCAGGAGATGGATACAGTGGTAACAAGTACCTAGTGATAGCTTCTCCAGTCAGACCACTTAGCTTGATTTAGATATGTCTCCAGTCCTTAGCTAATACAATTTCCCAATGTATGGCATCTCTCTCTCTCTCTCTCTCTCTCTCTCTCTCTCTCTCTCTCTCTCTAGGTAAGGTTGAAGCCACTGATGAGGAGGTGGAGAGAGCTGCCCACTATGCTGACATCCATGATCGTATCATGACCTTTCCCCTCCAGTACAAGACTGTGGTGGGAGAGAGAGGCCTCAAACTGAGTGGGGGAGAGAAACAGAGAGTCTGTATTGCGAGGACGATCCTCAAAGCCCCTGCAATCATCCTCCTTGACGAAGCTACGTCTGCTCTGGACACTGAGACTGAACGACACATCCAGGCCAGCCTCCTGCAGGTGTGTCAGGGCAGGACCACCATCATAGTCGCCCATCGTCTCTCCACCATCATACATGCCCACCAGATACTGGTGCTGAAGGTAAGACCCTAAATAATGCACACCATCAATAGCATATGTACATCTGTATCTGATATATGCATTAGCTAAAATGAACAAAAAGAAGTCTGTAACAGCATTTCCATCTGGTTCATGGTTTAATCATTAATCCTCTAATTCTGCTATTCCCTATCTCGCTCCAGGATGGTGTGATAGCTGAGCGAGGCACTCATCATGACCTCCTGGAGTATGGAGGAGTGTATGCCTCCATGTGGAACCAACAGCAGCACAGCCTTGATGATGTCACACACCAAGAAACAAGTCAACTCTGAACTAGCTCTTATTTATTGTACTAGAATATTATGAATGAGTGTGTATATACATGAGCTGCATATACATGTATACATGTGTGGTTAGCTATAGTTGTTGTAAACTTAATAATTTTATGCCATCTGGAAAATCACGTATACCATAATAGTAATATACTATGTATCATAATTATTTTTGAAGTTTGCAGCAATTTAATTTCATGTCACTTGTAAAACCATCATCAGTGCGACCTCCTACAACAGCTGCAGGTTGTTGTCAGGGAGAGTTAATTGCAGCCATGCAGACCAACAGAATAATGATCTTCCAATTAACATTCATGCATGTCGATCACTTAAATTAATTTTGTGACACCATTCGATCATTAGTGTCTGTATTGAGTTCATATATAAATGGCTTTCTTTCTTTGTCTTTTCTTTATTCCAATATAGCACGTACCTTGTCATGAACAGTTATAACAGTTACACATGCAGGCATGCAGAGAACCTCATGATCACTGGTAGGTCGATATATCATAGCTATATAGAAGGTGTATGGTCATCAAAAATTGATCTACTAGCTGTTGTTCCTGATTCGTTTCTGGCAACACTGCGTGCACATGCATGCTTACTTTTTTTTACTACATACTTAATGTACACTACAATAATATTATATCATAACGATAATTCATAAGGCCATGATGAAATGAATACTATAACGCTGTTTATAATATGAGGTGGTATATTGCTGGGAGTTGAACACAAAACTGCATAATATTATAATAATACGATACATGAATACACACATACATAGAAGTTCCTGATTGATTGAGCATACAGCTGACTGCATGCTATGAAGCTTCATTGTCCATTCGTGACGCCATCTCTTTAAATCTCTGCAGATAATCAATACTGTTTTCTTCCAACAGTGATCTGTACGTAGAGTCAACCTGCATGCACAAAGACATGTGACAATCAAGAGTCAATCAAAACTCTACACCACAATAATGGTGGTAAAGTCTTGTGGTGGTGGGCAATAGCAAAGGTGGATATGTGGATCACAATCTTATAATCCTTTATATATCTCTGTAAAGCACATACAGGTACATATAATTACATGGCCATCACACAGATCAATGAGATCATCAGTGAAACCTACTGAAAGGCATCTGCAAAAGTTATAAACTCTGCTAGAGTATAATATTATGGTACATTCACACAACCACTAACTATACAGACATACATACATCGTATACAAGTGCATAGCTAGTAACTTACCACTTTAGCAACGGTGGGATGACTGTTGTTGACTGCAGCAGGGTCTAAAAATTAAATTATAGATAACAATCTGAGAATGAAAGAACAATCTTCTGATACAGCTATAACTTACATGTGGCACCGAAAGCATTACCATTAGCAGACTCAAAGTTGTTCACCTGCACACACACACACACACACACACACATGAAGAAAAAAAACAAAACAATCCATACGTAACTTATGATAGACCCAATGTATACATTATGAAGGGATTGAGCTACATGTAGCACTGTGACAGTGGTGATGATCAGTCAAGATGAAACAAATTTAAGATCAGTAAACAAGACTTAGTATTGAAATCACAAAAACAAGTTTCACTGTAAACACAAAAACCCAAGCAACAACTCCTGGAAATTTAAGACAAGTAATGAGTTTGAATCTTTTAAAACTTCCATGCACGTAGGACTGTATAATCTTAGAAGAAAAAACATACATGTAATATGATTGTCAATTTAGTCTGTGAAAAATTTTTGTATGCCATGCATATATACAGTCAAGTAGGTACTTGTATAAGACGAGAATATTCGTCTGCATGCTGCTCGAATCGATGAGGTAGTGATTCTTCACTGACACTAACATGTCTGACAACCCTCTTGAAGGCTAGTTTTGATTGGCGAACAGCTGACTCCTTCAGTCTTGTTGGAATGAAGATGTTAAGCAAAAGAACTATTCCGTATGCTGCATGAAAGCCAAGAAGGATAAAACTAATGTTCTTACATATCCTTAAAGCGGTGTAGTAGCTCATATCATTCATTATGATAAGAGCAGGGAAGCTTTGAGACAGAATTGCTAGAATAGCAAACAGCGTCATATCCAGCTTGCTTTGCAGTGAGGACCGATAAGGTTGGACTGTAGCAATGGCAACAACAGTGGCTATAAATATTGAACTAGCTAATGGAAAGTAGTCAATGCCATTCACTACTGACATAATAAGCATATTTAAAATTCTCAAGAAGAGATAGTAGCCAGCAAAGAGTCGACAATCGCGAGGGTGAGAGGTGAAATTTCCCTGAAACACTTCCACAAAAGTGTGGAGTAATTGACTGTGGAGTTTGCAGGCGTTGAGGCACTTGTGAAAGCACCTACAAGGATAGAGGCACAGCAAAAGGAAAGGTAGAATGTTGAACGCTAGGAACATGAACAGAGCCAGTAGAGCGTAGGGGAGGTGCCGTGTTCCAAAGTATTCAACACTTCCATCATAGTTGAGGTACCATTGCGGTGAGTCTCGACCGTTCATAGCAAACACCATAATTGGACTGAGAAGGTCACAACACACGTTAAGGATCTTTACGTACGACAGCAAAAGGAATGTTGCAAAAGTATCGACCAGCGATCGCTTGAGATGCCACTCTCTACGAATACTGATAGAGCATCTGTTTAAAGGTCTAAACATTCGTGCAAAAAGCGGAATTTTCTCATGAAGATGTACACAAGCATAGGTTATGCACACAAGGGTCAGTGGATATACAGCAACTGCATAGTCTAGACTCAATGTTTCTAGCGTTGTCATGTTAGGGTGGATGCAAAATGGAGGGTAGAGGGAACGAAAGAAATCAAGGTTCCAAATGCTATGAAAAGCAACTATTGACTTTATCAGCCATAGTTTGACTGGTCCAACTGAAGAGTTGCTAAAAGTGAGGATTAATAGTCTTAACATTGACGGTGCACCAGCAATCTGTGTACCTACAATGTAGCCTTGGAGCTTTCTTGAAGTTACGGAAATTCTAAACATAATAGCAAGAATGTAGAAGAGGGTCAGAGGAAGGTAAGCTGCCAAGATGTACTTCAACCAGTTGTACTTGTAATCAGAACACCTAACACAAGACAAACTGTACGAGTAAACAGGAAGAGAGTACCCTTTCCTGCATCTACCACAAAGCTGACCAGTACGATTCATCCTTAGGTCCTCACAAGCAGCACTGTTATTCACCCTGGAGCTATTGTAGTCTTTACCATAGTTGATTTGGTAGCGTAAAGGAGACTGATGCGACAAAGGTACCAACTTACTAATTTTCATGTTGCATCTGACCAAGCAGAAGCCAATGACTGTGGTATTCTTTGCTCTGTTGTGGGACAAGCAGTAGCAGTAGGGAAGTGAGAGGGTCAAGTTGTTGTTGAAACACTCCACGATTTCTTCTGGGTTCTTTTCACACTGGCACCTTGTGTCATTTGAGGTGAATGAAGTCCAAGGAGGACAGGCAGTGGCACCGAGTCTACTCAATTCCGAGGACGGTTTATCTTTGGCTACACAGCCAGGAGCTCGAGTAACCATGACCATCACTGAGGTCAAAAACAAAGCTAATTCTACCTTTGTAAGCATGTTTGCGAACTATACTGTACATTTATTTGTACAGACTATATATAGCAGCTATAGCAATGATCCATATATTGAATTTGTAAAACAATGCATGTGTTGCAGACATGTTCAGTATAATAGCAGTTTACAATTCCCCCCCAAAAATGATGTTTTGACATGAGCTAGAATGATAAGTATCAGTTTCAGGAATAGAAATTGAATTGTTTTGCTGATTAACAGAATATTCTCAATTTCTCAAATTGCTTGATGTAGTGTAATATTACTTTCTAAGAGAGCTTACATAATTATTACAACAATGAATACACACAACATTGTGACAATTGCATGATCATAAAATGGTGGAGAAAAACAAAACATTCACATACAGTATGTACATGCACACACACACACACACACACACACGCACACACACACACACACACACACACACACACATGAAACAAGCAAAAAACAAAACAAAAATCAATGAATAAGTGACTTATCATGGACCCAATGTATACATAACGAATGGCATTGAGCTACATGTAGCACTGTGACAGTGGTGATGATCACAATCAAGATAAAACAAAGATCAGTAGACAAGACTTATAGCATTGAAATCACAAAAAACAAGTTTCACTGTAAACACAAAAACACACAAAAACTCAAACAACAACCCTTGGAAATTTAAGACAAGTAATGAGTTTGCATCTATTAAAACTTGCATGCACGTAGGACTGCAATCTTAGAAGAAAAGAAACATAATATGATTGACAATTTAGTTTGTGAAAAATTTTTGCATGCCATCAATATATGGGTTAAGTAGAGACTTGTATAAGACGAGAATATTCATCTGCATGCTCGAATCGATAAGGTAGTGATTCTTCACTGACACTAACATGTCTGACAACCCTCTTGAAGGTTAGTTTCGACAAGCGAACAGCTGACTCTTTCAGTCTTGTTGGAATGAAGATACTGAGAAAAAGAACTATTCCGTACGCTGCATGAAAGCCAAGAAGGGTGAAACTAATGATCTTACATATCCTTAGAGCAGTGTAGTAGCTCATGTCATTCATTATGACAACAGTGGGGAAGCTTTGAGACAGAACTGCAAGAATAGCAAATAGCATCATATCCAGCTTGCTTTGCAGTGAAGACCGATAAGGTTGGATTATTGCAATAGCGACAACAGTGGCTATATACACTGAACTAGCTAATGGAAAGTAGACAATACCATTCACTAGTGACAAAATAAGCATATTTAAGATTCTCAAAAAGAGATAGTAGCCAGCAAAGAGTCGACAATCGCGAGGGTGAGAGGTGAAATTTCCCTGAAACACTTCCACAAAAGTATGCAATATTTGACTGTGGAATTTGCAGGCATTGAGGCACTTGTGAAAGCACCTACAAGGATAGAGGCACAGCAAAAAGAAAGGTAGAATGTTGAACGCTAGGAACATGAACAGAGCCAGTAGAGCGTAGGGGAGGTGCCGTGTTCCAAAGTATTCAACACTTCCATCATAGCGGAGGTACCATTGCGGTGATTCTCGACCGTTCATTGCAAACACCAAAACTGCACTAAGAAGATCGCAACACACGTTAAGGATCTTTACATACGACAGCAGAAGGAACGTTGCAAAAGTATCAATCAGTGATCGTTTGAGATGCCACTCTCTACGAATACTGATACAGCATCTGTTTAAAGGTCTGAACATTCGTGAAAAAAGCGGAATTTTCTCGTAAAGATGTACACAAGCGTAAGTAATGCACACAAGAGCCAGTGGATACACAGCTACTGCATAATCTAGACTCAATGTTTCCAGCATTGTCATGTTAGGATGGATACAAAATGGAGGGTAGAGTGAGCGAAAGAAATCAAGGTTCCAAATACTGTAAAAAGCAACCAGTAGCTTTATCAGCCATAGTTTGACTGGCTGAGGTGATGAGGAGTAGGAGAGAAGCAACAGTCGTAATATTGACGGTGAAACAGCAATCTGTGTACCTACAACGTAGCCTTGAAGCTTTCCTGAAGTTACGGAAATTCTGAACATGATAGCAAGAATGTAGAACAGTGTCAGAGGAAGGTAAGCTGCCAAGATGTACTTCAACCAGTTGTACTTATAGTCAGAACACTTAACACAAGATAAACTGTACGAGTAAACAGGAAGAGAGTACCCGTTCCTGCATCTGCCACAAAGCTGACCAGTACGATTCATCCTTAGGTCCTCACAAGCAGCACTGTTATTCACCCTGGAGCTATTGTAGTCTTTTCCATACTTGATTTGGTAGCGGAAAGGAGACTGATGTGACGAAGGTACCAACCGACTAATTTTCATGTTGCATCTGACAAAACAGAAGCCAATGACTGTGGTATTCTTTGCTCTGTTGTGGGACAAGCAGTAGCAGTAGGGAAGTGAGAGGGTCAAGTTGTTGTTGAAACACTCCACAATTTCTTCCGGGTTCTTTTCACACTGGCACCTCGTGTCATTTGAGGTGAATGAAGTCCAAGGAGGACAGGCAGTGGCACCGAGTCTACTCAATTCCGAGGATGGTTTATCTTTGGCTACACAGCCAGGAGCTTGAGCAACCACAAACATCACCGAAGCAAAAAACAAAACTAGTTCTACCTTTGTAACCATTTTTGCTAACTACTATATACATTTAGTTGCAGAGACGATAGCTATGCTGCAATGATCCTTACTGAATTTGTAAAACAATGCATGTGTTGCACACATGTTTATTACAATAGCCACAGTTTACAATTCCCCAAAAATGATGTTTTGACATGAGATAGAATGATAAGTATAAGTTTCAGGAATAGAAATTGAATTGTTTTGCTGATTAATGGGATATTCTCAATTTCAAACAGTGTGCGTATAATATTACTTTTTAAGAGAAACTGGGTAAAGTTAAAATCATGCTTAGCCTAATAATTTACTACATATATGTCAGTACAACAATGAATGCACACATTGTGGTTGCATGTTGTATGACTATGAACTGGTGAAGAAAATTAAACAAAACAAAACAAAAACATTCGCACGCAGTATGTAGCCTCGGGCTCCCTTTCTGCTTGTGAGTCCACACTCACTGCACCTCAGAGTGAGGCTCCATGGCAACAAGGCACTACATTATATATGCATCAACACAAACTACAGCGGTACACATACCTTCTCATGGTGTACTTGGTAGAAAAATTTCAGACAATCGGGAGAATGAAACTGAAGAATTCAGGACAACATGTCATAAAATTTTACATATCATCCAAGCAATAGCTCTTTTAAGAGCTTAAATACATACCCTGCAATGGAGATCACCTAGTGTTCTGTTAGCACCATCCACCACTAGTTCAGTAGCCCCATGCTGGCATATCCCGCTGCCCAAACTTTCACTACAGAGGGACTTGGAGTCATCACCATAGCCATCACAAACTACAACGTCACTGGAACAAGATCTGTGTCTTTCTTTGGCGGTATTCTCCCCATGCATGCAGTTTGTAGTGGAACTTGGAGAGCAAGCACACTGAGAAGCCAATGGTTCAACATCCTTTGCCGTCTCCATTGCTGGAGAGGAAGAGGATGGTTTGTTGTACGTGTGATAAAGTTTGAGCAACTGGCTGTGACCAGCAGTGGTGGAGTTGAGCTGCCACTTGTTGCAAAGAAATTGTACAAGTTGTACAAAAGTTCTCGAAGCATTTGTAGTCAACCTAAACATAAGAAACTTATAATATAGCTTATACTAAGTCCTAGTCTATCAAGCTAGACCCTTATCCATGTGACAAAGGAGGAGGGTCTAGCTCAATAGACTAACTACGTCCTTCCATTAACACATTATCACCCATGCATTTGCCAGGGAGCATACCTCAGTCTGGGATTCTGGGACAACCCTTGCACATAGTGCCACGTTGCTGATGTAAGGGGCCTCAACTCAACAGTGACAGTGGAGGGAGCATCAGCCTCCATACTGGGCTCAGCATCACTGGGCACATACCTGTACAGGAAAACGAGGAAAAGGAGACATTATCAAACAGCTTCAAACTTTTGTGGAATAATATTGTTGTAAATTTCACAATTGGATGTTATGGGCAATAAATAATTTTAGAGATTACAATTCATAAATTATACCACAAAATTTAGCTCTAAGATGGGCATGCGTGGAGACAACACGAAGAGAAAACAGAACCTGTCTGTGGTGTTTTCATTTGACTCGGGCAGCATCTCCATGGCTTCATCTGCTGACTCAGCTAACTGCTCTTGATCGTTGAGTGTCCTAAAGTGTCTCTTTGATGTCCGAAGGGCACCACAATTAGGAATCTTAATCCTAGGAGCAGAGCAAATTTAAGAGTTAGAGAGTGGGGAAGTGATCCACCCATACATGTACATAGCCAAGGCAGAATGTAAAACAAACTCACTGGGTACGTCTCTTCCCCTTGTTACGACCTGGAATAGTAGTTGTCCTATAGGAGATGTATACATGTGGCAGGGAAAATTTCCTGACATATATAAGTTTTGTAGTATTTATTACACACCAAGCAACATTTCAGATAGCAGCTAAGTTTGATTCTTTAAGACATTTGCTTGAATGGCTTATTTTTGTAACCAAACAATTCACTTATATCTCTGACTCTTACCATACAATTTAAATATGAATAAATTTCTCGGAGCAGGCATGCACGTACACAATAATCACTATGCTCATGCACATACCCTTGATATACAAGCTCTGATAACTTCTTGGCTAAATTATGATCTCCTGTAAATGAAAATGACAGTAAGACCAAGGAATTAAACATACAGACATTCAACAGTAGCTNGATCTTGGGCAAAGCTAGCTTTGTATACTACCTAGAAAGTGGCGCCTAGGCAAAGCCTGCCCTTTCAGCAAGTCACTGACTAATAACT
Organism: Tethya wilhelma; assembly: GCA_964030475.1. NCBI lineage: Eukaryota > Metazoa > Porifera > Demospongiae > Tethyida > Tethyidae > Tethya > Tethya wilhelma. The sequence continues at coordinate 9,518,537 of CAXIPT010000003.1, read as the reverse complement.
GAGCGAACCAAACAGAGATTGCTAGTTTCTCTTCTCTTTGCTGAGGCTGCACCCAACTGTCATAGTCTACTCCATCATTCTGAATAATTTCTGGAGCTTCGTGAATGTGCAAGCATTTATGCTAAAAATAGTAACTCTGATTCAGCAATTCTAATAAAAGCAACATGGTTGCCATAGTCTTGACAATGCCCACGCTAATTTAAATTTTGTTGGTTCCAGGATATATATACTCCTACCTCTTCCTTGGCAGGTTATGGACTCCTGATATTATTTATTGTGAATACAAAATAATCTCACATTTGACTAAGTGTACTATGGTTTATACCCTTCTGAGTTAATTTTTCTACTACTATTGTATCTTCTTGAAAAGCTTTGGAACCAAGTCTAATTTACAAGTAATAGTACTTTTTTTAAATAGCAATTTAGCCAATAGGCAAGGACAGCACAAATTGCCAGTGGCTAATTTTATGTGCTCCCTAAAAATACACAACAATCACTACACCAACATTGAGATATAGCACAATCAGTTCATAATTCTACTTTTAGTTATAGAGGCAACAGGGCCTGACACAATAGGATTCCAGGTTACATTTCTTAAAAAAATAGAGATATCAGGAACACCTTCTCTATCACTATACTTAATCTCCCTGCTACCAAGAGTGTATTAGCGAGAGTACACAACAACATACATACAGTATTGCATACGCAACAACATACATACAGTATTGCATACGCATTTTGACTGAATGATGTCAAATTCTGTGTAAGTTAAGTGGGTGTCAAATGTGAATATCAATGAAGTTTGCTCCCTGGTCTACACACCTGGCAGTTGATTTAATGAAAGTACAAAAAACATCAGAAATGTAATGTAAACATAGGAATGGCCAAATCGTAAAAAAAGTGAGCAAACAAGATAGGAATGCTGGTCAGATTGAGCGAGGAGTTCATTTCACTGTGTCACCTATGTTCATATCTCTACTGAGCTCAATGACATTGTAGACACAGGAATGAACTCGCTCAATCTGACCAGCATTCCTATCTTGTTTGCTCACTTTTTTTACGATTTGGCCATTCCTATTCCCAGTACGGTAGTACTGGGTACATAGGAATGGCACGGATGGCCCATTAGCGCAATACAAATATTCACGCGAATAACTCTGCNATTAAAACTCCTTTTGGTCCTCAATTTGGGCGGGTCCTCCTTTAGACTTGGTTTGTTTATTAGTAAAGACAGGGCCATTTGTTATTTTGCAGACATCAAGGCTCTTCCTCGAGATGAGACTGTGTGTCAGTTCTGTGGTGTCAGCTACCTCATTCATCACGAGATCAAGAAACTGGAGGAGACGATCAAGACAAAAAACAGACAACTGGAAGAGGCAGATGAAAGGTAGTCCACACCCATATGCCACTCTCTTATCTATCATCTAACTGTGTGCTCTCCTAGGTTGAAAGATCAAAAGAGAGATAAAGAACAGTTGGAAGAAGAGATGAAGTGTTTGGAAGAAAAGTTTTCGGCTAGCAACAAGAAGATTTCAGAGCTTCAATCATCGCTGGAGGCCTCGGTAAAGGAGGGTGGTGAGTGGAGAAGGACATGTGATGGGTTGCAACGCCGATTGGAGAGGCAGAGAGAGATGTTTGAAGAACAACTGAGACAAAAGTAAGCTATATGTAATGTGCTACAAGGGTTGAAGAGTCTCCAAGTTTAAATAGTTAACTCAGCAATGATTGAAACATCTTTGAGCTAAGTCAGCCTGATTGCTGACGTAACATTGTTTGTCTTACTCCAGAGTGTCTAAGCATCAGCTCACAGCAGTATTATCCAAGATCAAGCACATGAAAGATTTTGACAAGGAAATTCGTCAAGCACTAGTCAACTCAGAGACAGAATTCAAAACAATTTGTCACTGTATACTGCAAGAGACTAACTCTTGGAACAAACAACAGACAGCTAGTAAGTTAGTTAAGGTTGTAGGAGGAAACATACACGCAGTGATATGTTGGTAGTCACTAGACTGGTCCAGAGACAAGCTTGATAGGCTGGATTTTTTCCCCCATGTGCTTATTTTATCAGATCATAAGTTGCTAGAAGGCAAGGTTCATTCCTTCCGGACTAAACTAGAAGCTGAAATGGAGAGGTTTGCTTCATACAGAAGAGAGAGTGAAAAGATGGAAACAGAACTGAAGCGACAACTTTGCCATGCTGAGAAAAGTCAGCAACAGATATCAGCAGGTTTGTTATCTTAAATTCTTGCACTGTTCAGTATAGTCCTACGCTTACCCTGAGAGTCTGTGTGTACATGTGAGGCTAGTACTGCAGTGCATGCTGCTAGCCATGCTGCTAGCCATGCATTAACCAAGCTAGCCATGCATTAACCAAGTGCTGTGTTCTTCCAGATTTTTCTTCAAATATTGAGACTTTAACAACCGAGTGTAAATCAAAAGATGAAACAATTAAGAGATTAACACATGCTTTGACGTAAGTATTTCAGATATAATGCAACTCTAACTCAATGATAATATTATGTTTCTGTTTCAGTGTGCTAGAGAAACAAATAAAAATGGTCAAAGACGAGAAAAACTCTGAGACAAAAGCCAAGCAAGAAGAGCTTGAACGGTAGGCAAAATCAATTGATTATATATATAGCTGTATAATGAAAGCTGTGACTAACTGACCACATGCAGCTTGAGAGCTGAAATTCTCTCCTTTCAAGAGGAGTCTCACAGAGCAGTCAACTCCAGTGCCTTAGCTTTGAAAAGAAAGATTCAAGAGATGGAAGTGATGGAGCAAACTCACAGAGACCAAGAAGAGGTAATATTAGATTTTACACATGTGTAATTATCGAGAGGAGTATGTGTAGTTGGTATTCAAGTGAGATAGGAATTATTAAATGTTACAAGATGCAGTATATATAATAGTTGATGTTAATATCACAATAGGTGTTGAGAAATTCCTTGGAAGCCGGCAAAGAGAAGCATAGAACAATGGAGAAGACTGTTGAAGCTCTCAAGTCAAAGCACGCTTCTCACCTGAAGCAGCTGACAGAACAGCATGAGCATGATGTAGCAATGTTGAAGAAGTCCCTTCAAAGAGAAACACAAGTAAGAGAATTGTTTGAGTTTGCTGACTGTAGTAGGTCTTGTGGTACTGAAACACAACTGGGAAGTGTTTATTTGCAACAAATTGAAATTCAATATGTAGGCTCATAAGCAAGCTGTAGCTAACCAAAAAGAAAACTTAGCGACCATCACAGAGGTAGGCCCCAGCATTGCATGGCTAACATTAGAGGCTCAATGATATTAATTTTAGCCATGCATTCAGTTTCTTTCCCTTTTTCCCTGACCAAAGCTCAAGTCTTCACTGGAAACTGTTAGAAAAGAACACCAGAATAAGTTGGAGTTGCTGCAGACAGAGCTAAGAAGGGAAAAGGTGTGCATTAGTTATATCATGCATATACTAATCTCAGATAAACCTCATGTTAATTGCAACTTATGCTTCACTGCAGAGTTTACACGACATAGAATTGCATCAACATTTGCAACAAGTGAAAGAGTTGGAGCTTCAGCTCACTCGTACTCAAGATGCTAGGCAGGAGTTGATCGCTGGAGAACAAAGAAAGCTGGACGAGCTGAAGGCAACCCTTGAAACAAAAGACAGTGAACACAAGAAGGTGGAGAGAAAACTCAAACAAGCATTTGATGAGGTACGCCTGCAACTCAGACTCTTTGTACCTATATAAATAAGTTATGTATAGAACATGCACATGATACTCAGGTTTAAATTTGAGTTTTGAAATATTCTTAACAAGTTATTGGTAATTTATTCACACACCTGTCATTTATTAGATACGAGACTTACAAGCAACAGTGGAGAAACAGTGTTTAGAAAGACAAGAACTGGTAATGAGTTTGAAAACAACAAAGTCATTGCATACATAGACCAAAATTATTCGAACTTTCACTGTACAACATGCATAATTTTATTTCTGCTCAACAAAGTATACAAAATAATTATTCCCTTGCATTCTACTAGCTAGCGTGGNCTAATATCTCATACTTACAAGGGAAGCATATTCCACTTTTCATAGCAGCAGTTCTTGTGGCTTTAGTAGGTCTGACTTACACTCTGGTGTGGAGGTGGAGGGTGAGGGGGTGGATGATACTCGTGGTAGTGTATTATTTGTGGTTGAGCTTCGGCAGCTGGTTTTCGTTGCAATTCCTGTTCCAGCTCTTCGACTCTCGTCTTCAACCGATCTATCTCTTGTTGATTGGTTTCAAGCAGTTGATTGATCCGCTGGAGTTCACCATCTTTGTCTTCAATTAAGAGATCCTTGCCTCTGAGCATTTCTCTAAGCTGTTCCAATTCTTGTCGGTTAACTGCAATCGTTTGTTCTCTCTCTTGAAGAGCAGCATCTTTCTGCCGAATTTCCTGTCGAAGCTGTCTAACTATTTCCTGATTCTCACCAACAGTGTTACTGCTGTGTGAACTCCCTCTGATTTCTGGAGTGATGTTCCTTTCTTCATTGCCTCTCCTTGCACTCTCTGTGTACAAGTTTGTTTCTTTTAGAGAAGCTGCTCTACAACACAGCTCTTCAGCTGTGGGACGTTCAACATCATTGTCTTTTAAGCAGTCGAGAGCAATTTGTAGGAGAGGGTGGTTTGGCTCTATTTGGTTAATGTCATTCTGTCGTCGTTCAACTTCTGGAACTGGCACTTCGATGGTTGGAAACCTAGGATCAGTTGTTTGCACCTTCTTGAGTCGTTTACCAGGTTTGGGAAAGTGCCTTGTCAACATTTGCACTATTAGAACTCCAATGGCAAAACAGTCGATCTTCTCTGTGTATACAGATGTATCTTTTACAGCCTCTGGAGGCATGTAGACCTCGGCACCTGGACATGAAGTGTACGAAAGATGAGAGGCTTTTGGGTTTATGTCCTGTACGAGTTTTGCCATTCCGAAGTCTGCTACTTTAGCCTTCATGTTGTGACAAAGCAAGACATTGTTGCTCGAGAGATCCCTGTGTATGATGCCATTGGAATGTAAGAAAGCCATTGCTAAAGTGATGTCATGGGTCAAGTTCACTTGGACATTGTAAGGGATGGCACAGCACTGTGCACTCTCTAGAAATTGAGTTAAGCTGTTGCTCATGAGTTCCATAAGAAGTACTGGTAGGCCAGTTTCAGGATCTTTTTGGATACCAAGATACTGTACTATATTGGGATGCCTTATTGCACTCATAAACTCACATTCTTGAATGAAACGTTTTATGGGAAGTCTGTGCTCATTTTGAACATTGTCTTGCTGCTGTACAATTGGATACAGAAGGGTTTGGTGAAGAACCTTGGCTGCACAAAGCAGATTGTCACACTTTGCCTTACAAACTGAGCCATATGATCCGACACCAAGGGTTTCTGACTTCAGTAGCTGTGGAGGGGATTTGAACCCAAAAGTCGGTTTATCCCCTTTTTGTAGCGCCATTGTTAAATCAAGACTTCAGGAAGAAATCCAGTCACTGAAGACTGCATGCAGCTATGCCCAGAGTCAGTTTTTCTGTGTAACTTGTTTTTGTTTAGATCTCGATTTGAATTGAGTTCAAGGTCAGACACACCCCTTTCATCGCAAGGTCCGCGCGCGTGCGCGACATTAGTTTGCGCATGCGCAGATCGTTCGAGCCAAATGAACTAGCTGTATAAAAAAACAGCAAAAAAAAAATCTTTGGTCATTTGTTTACTGCGCAACAGCTACTCCAGAGAGTCTCTATATACCATTCAAAAGAACTTGAGAACAGCAGTTGAACAATGGCGTACACTTCAGTTGTCTCAAATGATTTCTACAGCACCCCATGGCTTGGCACACTTCCTAATAAGACAGAAGAAGTTGTCGCATTTAACGTGAAAGATAAGCTTACTGAGCTTGGTGTATAAGTTGACGAAGAGTTCGAGATTCTGGTGTATGTGTTCTTCACTGGTGTGCCTGGAAGTACTGGTCAACTTGAACGGGCGGTTATTATATTCTACACTGAAGGTTTCGGAGAAAACCAGCAATACAATCAGTTGATGAATGCTGTGTTCAACCAGCCAGATACAATAATCAATTCTGCCAATCTCTGGTTTCTCTATACACCTTCTGGAGAGCTCAATGCACGTATTCCAGCAAAATGGTCGTCTTCTCCTGGAGAGCTTGCACCAAAGCGCAAGAGGTTCTACAAGAACTTGCAGGAAGCAATGGCAACTTACTGACGTCAATAGCGACCAGGATGTGCATGTTTATGGATGTCTTCCTCTTGGGATATCGTCTCAAGAAGTGAATTCCATTTTAACCAAGGATACTATTCGATGGTAAATCAGTGGACAAAGTACTTACTGCTGCATGCATGTTGATATTAACATATATCAATTATATAGGAACAATAATATTTAACTAAAACTTTTGTGCATATAGGATAGTAAGGATGCCATCTCAGGTGCCTGGGCAAATATCTATACCATGGCACAGTTACTGCATGAGATCATGCGCTTGTTTTTACACTGATGCACGTGCAGCAAAAGTTTTATACTGTTACAGTGAGCATGCTATAATTATTGTCATTGTTTACAGTAGTCTGGATTCTTATATACATGAAAACACTACACTTTAAAGGAAGTGTATGTATGTATGTAGTGCAAGTTGGAAAGCTACCAAATCTTGTACCTAGAATGATGCCATTAGCTGGTTAACAAATTTTACCATGTTGGGTGCATAAAGTGTTTTGATACTGTTCATTAGAAGTACTTAACATTGAGAACAAAATTGCATAGTCCATCATATGAGATGCAGTATACAAAAATAATTACTACTACTGAGTTGCACTATTAAAATGCAATTATGCATGTGAAAAATTAACCTCAGTTAACAATCATCCATCAAACACCTATAAAACTTTAAAACTTACTATTATTACATGTATATTATTAAAAAAATAGTCAAAATAAATCACTACTGATTAATTACAAGCTTTCAAAAGGGGTTCATTTTCATCAGCTCCAAGGTTATAATCATCATCATCAGATTCCTGACTTTGTCCATGGTCAAGAATTATTGAACAGCTATTGACTCCTGCAATACTGCTCCCATCAGTAATGGGAGAATCTAGAGTGCCCGTATTTAACATTGTGGGGTTGGCATTGACAACAGTGACTGTTGGAGCATCATGAAGATCAGGACATGATGATGAGGCACTTTGAACTGGAAGAACCAATTCTCTTTCCATGTTTCCTACTGTTCGTGAGCGTAATAATGAAGTCACAAAGTTTGGTAGCTCATGAATGGGTGTGAAAGAAGACACATGGTAGACAATGATAACCATGAACATTCCAAAAGCAATGCAAACAGATGTATACTCAAGCACAGTTGAGTCACCATGAGAATCTTTCAGGTAAAATGTTAACAAAGTAAACATGAGTAAATTTACACAGCTTACAAATTCTAGCACATAACAAAAAATATTCTTGAAAGGCTTTTGTGAAAGAAATGCTTGTAAGGAAAGAATGAATCCCACCACAGTGATAATGGTGACAAGATTTACTCGAGGATCTCCTAGAACATTAACAGCCGACACGAGATACACAACCATACGAAGCAACAGCAACATTCCTGTCCAGTAGCGGTAACGTTCATTGTAAGGAGCATGGTATGCATCGATGAATGCAAGGAGCTTGGAGTTTGTCATCCAGCACCTCAGGAGGATAAATCTAGGACATCTGATCAACACCTGCCAAGAGAACAACACCAGAGTGTAAGTCAGACCTACTAAAGCCACAAGAACTGCTGCTATGAAAAGTGGAATATGCTTCCCTTGTAAGTATGAGATATTAGCATCAAGCAACCAAACAGTCTCATGTGATCCATTAGGATAGGTTAGACGAGTGAAAGACAAGGCATCAATTACTGTTCGTAGAAGCTTTGTATACGATAGTAGAATAAGAGTAGCCAGAGTTGCTATGGAATTCCTTCGATATCTTGACTCAGTAAATAGTTTTGCAAAGCGATCTGAATATTCACTAATCACAATTATAGCAACAACAAGAGATATCACATAAAGTGGGAAGATAAATTGCAGCCATGTCTTTGTGTAGGCATCCATTCTTTCAAGAAAACATACTTCAAATCCAAAGTCCAAATTCAGCAAAGAAATGAACACTGATGCAAATGTTGCTTCCCTTGAAGAAAAGAAAGTGCTATAGTTAGCAGCAACAATGTTGGCATAAAAGGTAATACCACTGATGGTTCCAACAGCCACAGTGAGGTTGAGAACTAACAAAACCACCACAAGAGCTATTCCAGCCAAGGCAAAAGGAATCAACAACCACAGCCAGCTGTTAGAGCACTCCCCACATCGATTTCCTCCAAGGAGAAGACTGTGGCTAGTTTGACACTTGCCACAGAGCTTTCCTGAGCGATTGTAGGCACATTGAGAGTCAGAACCTGGTCCAGTGGAGTTGTTAAAGTTGATAGCAACTGTTTCAGTGGGTGGATAGCAATAGTCAAATGGACAATGAGGGTGGCTGATATAGCTGCGATTCACATGGTCAATCCAATAGTCACCTTTTCTGAACAGTGTATTGTTTTGAAGAGAACAGTTAGTAATATATGGTTCAAGACTAGGATCACACACACAACTGCTGTTAGATTTTGATAGCACAAATCCAATAGGACAAGGTTCAAATTTTATCCTTATGAAGTTTTTTGAGATTCCAATATCCTTACATGGACCATTAGCATAGAGTTCAAGTGTTTCAGAACCTTTTGGAGAAAATACAGAGAAATTTAGCCGTGTACAAGAGTTTGTTGTATTCTGTCTTGTTTCTCCTTCACTGAGTCCACCCCTTTGTGAGGAAAGTGAGCTAATAACAGTGGATGGTACTGTGTTGTTTACTTGGTCAACAGCAACAAGTGATATTGCAAATTTTTTCCCTTTCACTACCTTCACAGTAGGTGGACGATAACTACAGTTATAATTATCTTTGTCATAGCAGAAACAAATACGAACTGGATCAGAAGAAATCAAGTCACGCTTTGCGTTGGTGATGTTCTTGAAGTAATAAACTGGGGTATACCAAGTTGTGTTGGTAAAATGCTCTGCAAATGGACTTACTACACATCTGTCCAATAAACCACCATAGAGTGTGCTTCCTGAAGTACTTGCTGTGTTATTAGTGAATACAGTGTTGTTTACATGTATGCCTTCAACATTCAGAATAGAGTTGTAATTCACAGCTAAATTCTGATAAAAACATTCTCTTGTAGGTACAGACTGATTGGGAGTTGTACTGTCACAAGTGTCTGAGTTTGAGCTGTCCTTAACATATATAGCTCCTCCAAAATCTGCTAAGTTCTTTAAGAAAATAATTTTAGTCCACTTGAAGGGCTCTGTCTTACAAGAGGCTGGATCATTACAAACACTAGATTCAAGCCAATACTTCAGAACATAAATATGCGAGCTAAGTTCAAGGTAAATCCCCCCTCCTAGTCTGGCACAGTTGCTGTGGATATTGAAAGTTCCATTGGAAACCCCAATAGAAGAACTGGTAACATGAATAGCACCACCACTGACTGATGCAATGTTATTACTGATGGTAGTATTTCCCCTGAAGACCAGCACACTTTGATAAGCATAGATTCCACCTCCTGCAGTTTTGGCAGTGTTTTGCAACAAAGAAATTGTTCCGTTTTTAAATAAAGTACTTTCAAGTAGTAACATTGCTGCTCCATTGTCAGCTTGATTTTTTTCAAGAACCATAGTGCCAAAAAAATTGAGATAACTCTTGAACATAGTCATTGCACCACCTTCTGCATAAATCACTTTATCAAGTATGATAATTCCATTGTAATGACTTTGATTGTAAGGTTTGTTACTTTGGTAAGAAGTTGTTCCATTGAATGTTATGGTACTATCAATAGCGTAAACAGAGCCATTGTTGTTGGCAATTCTAGTCATTCCTTCAATTCTCACAACACTCTGAATTGCACTGATCACACTTACTCCTCCAGTATTGTTCACTACCAGCAATCCTCTACTTTCCATTTTGCACACATACAAACTAAGTGCACCACCTATCCTAATAGCCAAGTTATGAAGAAATGAGATGTTGTGAAGTATCATTTCTGATAGTCCATACCTGGCTTGTTCTCCTGTACACTGAATTGCTCCACCATTAAAGTATGCAGTATTATTAAGCCATATACAATTTTCTATAGATGTATGAGCATTAGCACTCAGTAGAGCTCCACCTCTTAAGGCAGCGTTGTTCTGAAATATACAACCGTCAAAATGTGTATTACCCATAAAAACATAGAATACTCCACCACTGCAGTTTGCCTGATTATACTGAAATATACTGTTATGAATAACAACACTATTATTAATAAAATATGCTGTTCCTGCTGAACTACAAGCAGTATTGTTGGCAAATGTAGAGTTTTCTATCAAAAGCATTGAATTGGTTGCCATAATAACACCACCATCTCCAACTGCTATTGATTGATTGTTGTCATTCAGTCCACATATCGCATCCATCTCATAAATTTGGTCAGCAAGTGTTTCAGGGTTTGAAGTATTGAAGCAACTACTAGTCTTTGATTTATCCACAGCAGAGTTACTAAAAAAGAAACTGGTATGTATATTGACTACTGAATTGTCCAAATACAATGCACCACCATTCAACATGGCAGTATTGCCAGTGAAGACACTGAATGCTATGATTATCATACTACAATTATTACTAACTAAGGCCCCTCCTGAATATTTTACTGCATTGTTATCATAAAAGTGACTGTTGCGGATAGTGGCATTTGTTTCATTAGAAACAGATATAACACCAGCAGAGTTAGCTGTATTATTCTTGAAAGAGCAGGACTCTATCTCCACTATGCAATATTCATGAGCATATACAACACCACCAGTTTTAAGAGCTTGATTATTGTAGAATATGCATGAGTAAATATAGATATACGAGTGGAAAAAAATTAACATTGAGCCACCAAACTCAGCTTTGTTGTTGTTAATTGTGGAGTTAGTAAAGTTCACACTACTACTCTTTTTCCATTTATCGACATACAATACTGCACCTTGAAACGAATTCACATTGTGGCTCATGATACTACCATCAATGGATATGTTAGTGCCAGAGATAAAAAATACACCACCAAATGGTGCTTCATTGCCACTCATCAGAGAACTAGAGATAGCTATGTAAGACTCAAAGGCTGTAATGGCACCACCTTGATTAAAGGCTGAATTGTTGGTAAAAGTGGAATTGATAACTTGTAAAAAACTCCGAGTCACAGACAATGCTCCTCCTGATCCTACTTCATTCAATTTACCATACTTACAGAATTTTATCACTGAGTTGTAGTGAAAAAAAACGTTGTCAATGGTTACATAGCTACTCAATATACTCACAGCTCCACCGATACTTTCAATTCTATGATTGCTACTGTTGCAATCTATGGTCAAGGAGTTCCAAACAATAGGGCTGATAGTAACTGAGTTATTGGAAAAGATGCAATCTTGTATGATCATTTGGCTATTGTGTATTATCAGAGCTCCTCCTGCACTGAAAAGGAAATAAGTATCATTGGTTTGTAAGGGACTACCTTCAGTGTGCAGTGTAAATTGAGAGTTAACTAAATTTCCTTCATTTACATTCTCTATTACTAATCCAGTACCACTTGCATTTTGACCTTGTATGTTTGAGTTAATGAGTGTAAACTTCTTCACAAAAGCTACCTCACTTAGTCCACATCCAACCATAGTTAACCCATCTATAAAGAGTGTGCTGATGTTGAAAAACTTGAATCTAGCTCCATTGATGCATGTAATGATGGTTTGAGAAAAATTTTTAGGAAGAGGATGCTCAGAAGAAGAAACATCAGTCAAAAGGGAAACATAGTAGTGTTGGACAAAAGAGAAGTTTATTCCATTGAGTGAGTGGTTTCCAGGAAGCAGTATCATAGTGGTATTGAGAGAAAAGTAGCTGTTTGGTTTCATGGCATATTGTGACAGTGTCAAACAGTGTCCCCCCTCTCCAGATGGACAAGGGGAAGGCAAGACATAGTAAGTCTCAGCAGCTGTGAAACTAGCACCCCAGTGCAGCATGACAGCAGCAATACTGACTAGTACAATGTCATGAATTTTCATAATATAACATCAGGCAGTGATTTGCACTTGTGCAATTGATTTAGTCCACTTATAGGAACCAATAAACTGTTATAATAGGATTGACTTACACACAAGTCACAAGTCTTGAGACAAAGATGGCGTTCCTATACGTAGCACTTTTCTTATGTAGCTAATACACATGCACACACACAATTATACAGTCAGTCCTGAACTTGATTGGGAAGATGGAAACAGATCCAGTAGCAACATGTGATGTATGTATAACACCAGGTCATAATATTATTATTATACTGTGCTTGTTTTCATTTTAAAGTTAAATGGAGCAAACATACCAGATAAGAAAACCAAAACAACATTTTTAGTTATGTTAATTCCAATCCATGAATAAAGCCCAATCATTCTACATATTGATATTATATATAACTCTGTACAAAAAAAACCAACATATGAGGGAATATCTAAAGATAACTCAGCATTCCTGAATGAACATGTCACAGAATCATCAATGCCTACAACAACAATCCAAAAACTATATAGCTCGGCATTGTAGTTGTGATCTTAGAGTCTTTTGGTGTCACCAAAGAGTTATGACAATATTGACAATCTATGTGAAATAACTGTATGAGTTACTAAAAAAATAACGTTATACTAAATAACTGAAGGAAATTTAACATTAATTATGATTCAATGATCCAAAAGTGGTTTCATTTCATCATTTTTACTGTCAAGTTCACAATCATCCTGACTCTGTCCATCAAAACGATAGAATCTACTGCAATGATTTGGTGTGTTGTCCCTTCCAACAGCTGTGACTGTATCTAGTGTGTTCAAACTCAATGTGTAGGGGCTAGCATCAACTTCAGTGACTGACTCAGCATCATGAAGAACATGATATGATGATGAGGGACTTTGTAACATTGTAGTCTTTGGTCTCTTCACTGATCGTGAGCGCCAACATGTACTCATGAAGTTTGGCAATTGACAAAGAGCTGTATATGAAACTATGTGGTACACAAGAATTACTAGAAACACTCCAAAAGCAATGCAAGCTGATGTGTACTCAAGTGCAGCTGAGTTACCACCAGAATCCTTCATGTAGAAAGTAAACAATGTCAACAAAACCAAGTTTACACAGCTTGTGAGTTCTAAGATATTACTAAAAGTCCCCTTATATGGGTTTAGTAAAAGAAATGCTCTCAAAACAAACACAAATCCCACCACAGTGATAATCGTGACAAGAATTACTCGAGGATCTCCTAGAACATTAACAGCTGACACGAGATACACAACCATACGAAGCAACAGCAACATTCCTGTCCAGTAGCGGTAACGTTCATTGTAAGGAGCATGGTATGCATCGATAAATGCAAGGAGCTTGGAGTTTGTCATCCACCACCTCAAGAGGATAAATCTAGGACATCTGATCAACACCTGCCAAGAGAACAACACCAGAGTGTAAGTCAGACCTACTAAAGCCATGAAAACTGCTGCTATAAAGAGTGGGATGTGCTTCCCTTGCAAGTATGAGATATTAGCATCAAGCAACCAAACAGTCTCTTGAGATCCATTAGGATAGGTTAGACGAGTGAAGGACAAGGCATCAATTATGGTGCGTAAAAGCTTTGTATACGATAGTAGAATAAGAGTAGCCAGTGTTGCTATGGAATTCCTTCGATATCTTGACTCAGTAAATAGTCTCGCAAAGCGATCAGAATATTCACCAATCACAATTATAGCAACTACAAGAGATATCACATAAAGTGGGAAGATAAATTGCAACCATGTCTTTGTGTAGGCATCCATTCCTTCAAGAAAACATACTTCAAACCCAAAATCGAAATTAAGCCACGAAATGAAAACTGATGCAAATGTTGCTTTCCTTGAAGAAAAGAAAGTGCTATAGTTAGCAGCAACAATGTTTGCATAAAAGGTGATACCACTGATGGTTCCAACTGCCACAGTGAGGTTGAGAACTAACAAAACCACCACAAGAGCTATTCCAGCTAAGGCAAAAGGAATCAACAACCACAGCCAGCTGTTAGAACACTCCAAACATCGATTCCCTCCAAGGAGAAGACTGTGGTTAGGTTGACACTTGCCACAGAGCTTACCAGAGCGATTGTGGGCACATTGAGAATCAGAACCTGGTCCAGTGGAGTTGTTGAAATCAATACTAACAGTTTTAGTAGGTGGATAGCAATAGTCAAAGGGACAGTGAGGGTAAATGATATAGCCACCATTCATAATGTCATAGTCAATCCAAAAGTCACCCCTCCTGAACAGAGCATTATCCTGAAGAGAACATTTGGTAATGTATGGTTTAAGATCAGGATCACAGATACAACTGTTGTTGGATTCACTTAATTCAAATCCAATTGGACAACCATTAAATTCAACATCAAAAGAATATTTGGAGATTCCTACATCTTTACATGGACCATTTGCAAAGAGTTCAATGGTTTCAGAAGCCTTAGGTGAAAATATAGTGAAATTTAACTTTGTGCAACTATTGGTTGTGCTCTGTCTTGTTTCTCCTTCACTGAGACCACCTCTTCGTGAGGAAAGTGAACAAGTAACAGTGGATGGTACTGTGCGATTTACTTGATCAACAGCAACAAGTGACACAGTAAATGTTTTTCCTTTCACTACCTTCACTGCAGATGGATGAAAACCGCAATCATAATTTTGACTATGGCAGAAACAAATGCGAACAGGATCAGAAGAAATGGAGTCACACTTTGCATTGGTAATGTTTTGAAAGTAATAAACTGGGGTATACCAAGTTGTGTTGGAAAAATGCTCTGCAAGTGGACTTACTACACATCTGTCCAATAAACCACCATAGAGTGTGTTTCCTGAAATCCTTGCCACATTGTTATTGAATATTGTATTTTTAACATGCATGTTTCCAAAATTAAGAACAGAGTTGAAATTGACAGCCAAATTCTGATAAAAACATTCCTTCGTAGGTACATACTGATCTGGAGTCCTGTTGTCACAGGTGTTTGTAATGGAACTGTCCTTAACATAAATAGCTCCTCCAAAATCAGCAAAGTTTTTTATGAAACTAATCTTAGTCCACTCTAATGGATCTCTCTTACAAGTGTTTGGATCATTACAACTAAGAGATTCAATCCAAAATTTTAGTACATAAATATGTGAACTAAGTTCAAGGTAAACACCTCCTCCTTGTCTGGCATGGTTGTTGCTTATATTGAAACTCAGACTGGAAACTTCTATAGAAGAACTGGAAGCATGGATACCACCACCACTAACTGATGCACTGTTGTTACTGATGGTAGTATTTCCTCTAAAGACTAACACACTCTGATATGCATAGATCCCACCTCCTGCTGTTACAGCCACATTATTTGAAAAGTAAATTGTCCCAGTTTTGTTGCCAATGAGTGTGCTCTCCAGTAACAAAACTGCTCCTCCATATTCAGCTTGGTTGTTCATAAGAGTGATAATTCCTGAAGTATGGAGATTACTTTTGAACATAGTTACTGCACCACCTTCTCTGTGTAGTACTTTGTCAACATACTGACTATTATTATAAGGGAGATTGTTTTCAAAATAAATTGTTCCGTTAAATTTCACAGTGCAATCAATTGAGTAAACAGAGCCAAAATTGTTTGTGATATTTGTTACACCTACAAAATTTGCAAAACTTTGAATCATGCAGATTACACCTACACCACCTGTGTTGTTATGGATGAAAAGAGATCCTAAACTAGTCATTGTACACACATACAAATTCACAGCACCTCCAGTTCTAATTCCTACATTGTGCAAAAATGTGATATTTTTTAGAACTATCTCTGATTGTCCATATTCAATTCGTTCTCCAGCACACTGAATTGCCCCACCATTATAGTATCCAGTGTTGCTAAGCATTGTAGAGTTCACGATTAAAGTAAAAGCATTTGCATTCAGAAAGACCCCACCTCTCAAAGCTGAGTTTTGTTGGAATGTGCAACCTTCAACAAGCAAATTGCCAATAAAATTGTACAAAGCACCTCCACTACAGTTCACATAGTTGTACTGAAAAGAGCTGTTACATATTTTAACAACAGCATTTTCAAAGTATCCAGCACCACCAAGATTGCATGCAGTATTGTTAGTAAAAGTTGAAGACCGGATCAAAAGGCTTGAAAAAAGCACTAGAATAGCGCCTCCTGCTCCAAGTGCTATTGCTTCTTTTTTTTTGTTAAATTCACATAACTTATCCATCTCATTAATCTTCTCAGCAAAGGTGCTATGGTTTATTGATGAACGATAACAAGATGACTCATTTACAGCTACATTGTTGTAAAACTGACTAGATTCAATTCTACAATCAGAATGATTGATGAACAATGCACCACCAAACATGGCATTGTTTCCAACAAATAGACTCATCGCTATACTTATATTGCTACTCTCACTCAGTATGACACCACCACCATAACCACTAACTACAGAATTATAACGAAACTGGTTTTTGCTAATGACAATTGTGCTATGTAAAGCGGAAATTACACCTGCAAATATTGCAGCTGTATTATTTTCAAATGAACTATCTTGAATCTCAAGAATGCCATGCTGTTGAACTAAGACAACACCACCCTTTATTAAAGCTTTATTGTTGTAAAATCTGCTTGAGTTGATCAATACACAAGAGTGGCCAATTACAGTAACAGAACTACCATAAGCAGCTTCATTAGTACCAAAGGTACAGTTATTGATGATGACTTCGCTGATTTTTTGTTTAGTTAGAGAAACTACAGATATCACCCCTTGAATAGAGTTGACATTATCACATAGGCTACTATGGTCAATGAATAAGGTAGAATCCAGGATATAGAGTACACCTTGTGGTGCTTTGTTTCCTCCTACCAAACTGCTGTGGATTGACACTTTAGAATCAACAGCAGTAATGGCACCACCTGTCCAGGAAGCTACATTTGAAGAAAATACAGAATCAAAAATGGAAACACTACTCTGTTTCACAAACAAAGCTCCTCCTTCACCAGAACAGTTTATTTCATCATAATTCATTGTACAGATGTTATCTGTTGCTGAGTTGTACATAAAGGAACTATTGTTAATAGTTACATGGCTATTTAGAACACTCACAGCTCCTCCATAAATGTTGACAATGATATGATTGCTAATAGTTGAGTTCAAAATCATAGGCACTGATTTAGAACTTGTTACTGAGTTACTGAGAAAAAATGAATCATTTATAGACACCAAACTGTTGTGTATGATCATAGCTCCTCCAATACTCAAAATAAACATAGCATTGTTACGAATGACACTATGGCTAGGATTAGTGTTTGATTCAAAACAAGTATTGACTACAGTTGCTTCATATACTTCATCAATCACAAATTGGGTATAATCATGATTTTGACCTTGTATGTTTAGGTTCACGAGTGTCAACTTTTTCACAGAATTTGTAATACTTTTTCGACATCCAACAATAGTTAATCCTTGTATAAACAGAGTGCTAATGTTAGAAAACACTATATTAGCTCCATCAATGCATTTAACAACTGATTTTGACCGCTTTGGATAAGGGTTAAAATGGGCGTTATAAGACAAGATGGTAACACAATCAAGTTGATACAGAAATAATCTTTGATCGAGTGAATGATTTCCAGGAAGTAGTATCATAGTGGTGTTGAGGGAAAAGTAGCTGTTTGGTTTAATAGCGTATTGGGACAGTGTCAAACAGTGTCCCCCCTCTCCAGATGGACAAGGGGTGTAAGGGGAAGGCAAGACATAGTATGTCTCAGCAGCTGTGAAACTAGCACTCCAGTGCAGCATGACAGCTGCAATACTGACTAGTACATGAAGTGGCATAATAATATCGATCAGCAATTTGTACTTTGGCAATTTAGTCCGCTCACAATAAAAATATATTAATATCAGAAAAAATAGGATTCACTTACAAGTCACAAGTCCATGGAGACAAAGATAGTGTTCCCTACGTAGCAGTTTCTTGTAATAGTAATAGCTCTAAGTCACACATGCACACATACAATGATAGTTTCAGTAACAATTGAAGTATGGTGTAGGTAAAACACCTAATGTGTTTTGTTTCGATTTTAAGCTAAATGAAGCAAACATACCAGAAAAGTAAACATAAACAATGTTTTAGTTATGTTAATTCTAACTCCATGAATAAAAACCATTCTGAGTTGATGTCACACAACTATATATACAAAAAATATATTATACCGCTTTAGCTACCATAAAGGAGTTTCCAAAGTTAACTCTAAATATCCTGAATAAACCTGTTACAGAATCATCAATGCTTACAACAACAAATCTATATACAAAAACTTTTCTATAGTTCAGTATAGTAATAATATTATGTTAAAGTCTTTCAGGTGTCACCAAAGAGTTATGATAATTGACAATCTATACGAATTAACTGTTAGTGAGTTAAACAAACATACAAATAACATGAAGGAAATTTAAATTAATAATTCATTGACCTAAAAGTGGTTTCATTTCATCACTCTTACTATCAAGTTCACAATCATCTTGACCTTGTCTGTCAAAGAGATAGAATCTACTGCCATGATTTTGTGCGTCATCCATTCCAACAGTTGTGACTGTATCTAATGTGTTCAAACTCAATGTGTAGGGGCTAGCATTGACTTCAGTGACTGACTCAGCATCATGAAGAACACGATATGATGATGAGGGACTTTGTAACATTGTAGTCTTTGGTCTCTGCACTGATCGTGAGCGCCAACATGTACTCATGAAGTTTGGCAATTGACAAAGAGCTGTATATGAAACTATGTGGTACACAAGAATTACTAGAAACACTCCAAAAGCAATGCAGGCTGATGTGTACTCAAGTGCAGCTGAGTTACCACTGGAATCCTTCATGTAGAAAGTAAACAATGTAAACAAAACTAAGTTCACACAGCTTGTGAGTTCTAAGATATTACTAAAAGTCCTCTTATATGGGTTTAGTAAAAGAAATGCTCTCAAAACAAAAATAAATCCCACCACAGTGATAATAGTGACAAGATTTACTCGTGGATCTCCTAGAACATTAACAGCCGACACGAGATATGCAACCATACGAAGCAACAGCAACACTCCTGTCCAGTAGCGGTGACGTTCATTGTAAGGAGCATGGTAGGCATCGATGAAAGCAAGTAGCTTGGAATTGGTCATCCAGCACCTCAGGAGGATGAATCTAGGACATCTGATCAACACCTGCCAAGAGAACAACACCAGAGTGTAAGTCAGACCTACTGAAGCCACGAGAACTGCTACTATGAAGAGTGGAATATGCTTCCCTTGTAAGTAAGAGACATTAGCATCAAGCAACCAAACAGTCTCATGTGATCCATCAGGATAGATTAGACGAGTGAAAGACAAGGCATCAATTACTGTTCGTAGAAGCTTTGTATATGACAGTAGAATAAGAGTAGCCAGAGTTGCTATGGAATTCCTTCGATATCTTGACTCAGTAAATAGTCTTGCAAAGCGATCAGAATATTCACTAATCACAATTATAGCAACCACGAGAGATATCACATAAAGTGGGAAGACAAATTGCAACCATGTCTTTGTGTAGGCATCCATTCCTTCAAAAAAACATACTTCAAATCCAAAGTCGAGATTAAGCCACGAAATGAAAACTGATGCAAATGTTGCTTCCCTTGAAGAAAAGAAAGTGCTATAGTTAGCAGCAACAATGTTGGCATAAAAGGAAATACCACTGATGGTTCCAACTGCCACAGTGAGGTTGAGAACTAACAAAACCACCACAAGAGCTATTCCAGCCAAGGTAAAAGGAATCAACAACCACAGCCAGCTGTTAGAACACTCCCAACATCGATTCCCTCCAAGGAGAAGACTGTGGTTAGGCTGACACTTGCCACAGAGCTTACCAGAGCGATTATAGGCACATTGAGAATCAGAACCTGGTCCAGTGGAGTTGTTAAAATCGATAGTGATGGTTCTAGTAGGTGGATAGCAATAGTCAAAGGGACAGTGAGGGTAAATGATATAGCCACAACTTACAATGTCATAGTCAATCCAAAAGTCTCCTTTCCTGAATAAAGTGTTGTTCTGAAGAGAACAGTTGGTAATGTATGGTTCAAGATCAGGATCACACACACAACTGCTGTTGGATTCCTTTAACTTAAACCCAATAGAACATGGGTCAAACTTTATATGAAAACTATTTTTAGAGATTCCAACATCTTTACACGGACCTTTGGCAAAGAGTTCAATAGTTTCAGAAGCCTTTGGTGAAAATACAGTAAAATTCAACTTAGTGCAATTATTGGTTGTGCTCTGTCTCGTTTCTCCTTCGCTGAGTCCCCCTCTTCGTGAGGAAAGTGAGCAGGTAACATTAGATTCTACAGTGCAATTTACTTGATCAACAGCAACAAGTGACACAGTAAATGTTTTTCCTTTCACTACCTTCACAGTGGGAGGGCGATAACTACAGTTGTAGTCATCTCCATAGCAGAAACAAATACGAACTGGTTTGGAAGAAATTGAGTCAAGTTTTGCGTTGGTGATGTTCTGAAAGTAAAAAACAGATGTGTACCAAGTTGTGTTCGTAAAATGTTCAGCAAAAGGACTCACAATGCATCTGTCTAACAATCCACCATAGAGAGTGTTTCCTGCAATGTAAGCAGTATTGTTAGTGAAGGCTGTATTGTTCACATGTACATTTCCATATTTAATTCCTGTATTGTAGTTTACATTCAAATTCTGATAGAAGCATTGCTTTGTAGGTACAGACTGATTGGGATTTGTTAGACTATTGTCACACATATCAGTATTAGAACTGTCCTTAACATAAATAGCTCCTCCATAATCAGCAGAGTTGGCTGTAAAGCTTACTCTAGTCCATTTTGATGGATCTGTATTACAAGCTGTAGGATGGCTACAGTTTTGAGAATCAATCCAATATTTCAATACGTAAATATGTGAGCTAAGTTCAAGGTAAATCCCTCCACCTTGTCTGGCATGGTTGTTGCTGATAGTAAAATTTCCACTGGAAACTTCTATAGTAGAACTGGCAGCATGGATACCACCACCACTAACTGATGCAATATTATTACTGATGGTAGTATTCCCTCCGAGGGTTAACACACTCTGATATGCATAGATTGCTCCTCCAGCTGTAGTGGCTTGGTTCCTGACAATCAACACTGTTCCATTACTACTACTATTTAAAGTACTCTCAATCAACAAAATTGCTCCTCCATTGTCAGCTTGATTGCTTTCAAAAACTAAAGTGCCAAAAACATTGATATTACTTTTGAACACAGTCATTGCACCACCTTCTGCATATGTTACTCTCTTATAATGCTTTCCATGGTAGGGAGTGTTATTTTTACAATAGGTTGTTCCATTAAATAGCAATGAACTATCAACTGCATGAAAAGAGCCAATATTGTTAGTGAGGTTTGTCATTCCTTCGAAATGTGCAATACTCTCTATGATGCTGACTGCACTTACTCCCCCAATGTTGTTATAAATGTCAAGAGACTCTCTAAGGATTATGGTACACACATACAAGTTGAGTGTTGCTGCTGTCTTAATACCCAAGTTGTACATAAGAGTCATATTCTGTAAAACAAACTCTGCTGGTCCAAATTTGGCTTGTTTTCCAGTACACTGAATTGCTCCACCATAGATATATCCGCTGTTGTTGAATAGTTTACAATTCACCATGGAAACGTGTGCATAGAAATTCTGTAGTGCTCCATTTTTCATGGCTGAATTTTTCTGAAACAAACAACCTTCAATGTGCACTTTCCCTCTAAAGATGTACAGTGCTCCTGTGCTGCAGTAAGCCTGATTGTACTGAAATGTGCTATTGTAAATCATCACAGTACTATCTTCAAAGAACCCTGTACCACCATAGTTACAGGCAAAATTGTTACTAAATGTAGAATTTTCTATTATCAGTGTTGAGTTGAATTGCCAAATAACAGCTCCAGCACTATCTAAACCTTTTTGATAGCATGCCTTACGATACCCGACCTTAAGAGTCTTGGGGTCAATCGATACATTATAACAAGTTTTAGACTCCTTCATAGCTGTGTTGTTATGGAATGAACTGTTTTGTATATGGAATTTTTTTGCTTTTATGATAGAAAGTACTCCTGCATATTTCTTAGCAGTATTATGACTAAACTCACACTTATTGAGATTAACAATTCCAAGAGATTTAACATAGACAACACCACCACTCTTACCAGCACTGTTGCCCATAAACGTACTAGATGTAATAGTTACACTACTATTTGCGACTGAAATGACTCCACCAGAGTATGTTACAGCACTGTTGTTACAAAAGTGGCTTTTATGGATAGTGGCATTTGTTTTGTTAGAAATGGAAATCACACCAGCATATAGACTAGCTGTATTATTCTTGAAGAAGCTGTATTCTATTTTCAATGCACAATAGTCATGAGCATAAGCAACACCACCAGTGTTGAAGGCTCGATTATAGGATGAGTGCAAAAGTGTTACTACAGAATCATCAAAATCAGCTCTCAAATCCAACTTTGATCTTTGACAAAAAGTGATGTTACTGATATCAAGAGTGTACATGGACAGGCTACATGCACCACCATACTTAGCAGTATTACCATTCATGAGACTGTTAGAAATGGACACATTGGAACGAGAGGCAGCAATAGCACCTCCTTCATCATAGGCCGTATTGTTGGTAAAAAATGAATTCTCAACTAGAATTGTACTCAGGTACACAAATAAGGCCCCTCCTAATCCTTTTCCATTTCTATTTTTTGGAGCAGAATTATGAAGAAAGTGACTATTGCTAATAGTCACATGGCTTTTTTGAATGCTCACGGCTCCACCCATACTGTTGACTCTAGGACTACTGCTATTGTAATTCATCCCAGGCAGTCTGGCAATTGAGTTGTTTATAAAGAGGCAGTCTCTAATGGTTACTAGGCTATTGCATATTATCATAGCTCCTCCTATACTAAGAGTTGAACCAGCATCATTGGTTGACATTTGACTACCTCCAGTGTTTAGTGTAAAATTAGAATTGACTACATTTCCTTCATCTACATTCTCTATCACTAGTCCAGTACCACTTGCATTTTGACCTTGTATGTTTGAGTTAATGAGTGTAAACTTCTTCACAAAGGCTATTAAACTTTGTCCACATCCAACCATATTGAGAGCTTGCATTTCCACAGTTGCAATATTGACAAATGCTAAGCTTGCATCGTTTGTGCATGTGATAACAGCTGATTTTGAAACAGTTTGATGAGGCTTGGAAAAAGGGTCACTTGTCAAAAGGGAAATTAAATCAATTCGAGCAAAAGAGAAGCTTTGATTGAGTGAGTGATTTCCAGGAAGTAGTATCAAAGTGGTGTTGAGAGAAAAGTAGCTGTTTGGTTTCATGGCATATTGTGACAGTGTCAAACAGTGTCCACCCTCCCCAGATGGACAAGGGGTGTGAGGGGAAGGCAAGACATAGTATGTCTCAGCAGCTGTGAAACTAGCACTCCAGTGCAGCATGACAGCTGCAATACTGACTAACTGCACATCCATAATATCACATAACAACAGCATGAATCAGCTTTTTTTTTGGATGATTTATTCACTTTGGAGAATCAATAAAATTATGATATCTGCAATAATTATACACGATTCAGTGACACTTACTATACAACAAGTTGCTCTGGAGACAAAAGATGATGTTCTTACTATAACAATGAAACGGTTTCCTGTTACTAGTCACACACACAACTAAGCATGGTATGGTTGGAGTATCGGTATTGCCTCCTTCAAACAACAAGACTTGGAACTGTAAGTAGTGTAAAACACTTACTATACAGTCACTAACTGTGTTTGTTTTCATTCTAAAGTGAAATGGAGCAAACCACGCATGCATGAGAGTAAGTTGATAGTCTAAACATAAATAATATTTTAGTTATGCAAATCCCAATCCACATGATAAACAGCCAAAAAAGGTATTTTGAATTGGGAATCACAACTGTTACAAACAGACAGTTATTACAAGGGAGATTTGAAAAAATATGTCACAGAATCATCAATGCACTATATAGGAACAAACTCCTTCTATAACAGTCATTTTCACAAGATGTACACAAATAGAGTCACTATAAATTTTGTGTCTGAAACCAAAGAGATACTGATCATGTACAATAATATCTGGCATATGCCTGAAAACTATTATCAATGGTGCTGTTTTGTTATAACTTAATGATGATGTTCATCAGCTAAGACAAAACAAGACCATACTTTGGCCAATTTTGTTGTCAAAAAGTTATTATACATTCACCATGCCAAAGGTTATCGATATCACATGCACGAGACACTTATAGGCACTATGTGTACACCTATACTGGCTAGTAGTGTACGGTATATACAATACCTACATGTAATGACATAACCCGCATGATGTAAATACATGGCCAGCATGCATGTTCTAATTCCTGACACGAGAAAGCATGCACAATATGTGATTCCTATACCTATATAACTTTGCTATCAAAAATCATTATCAAAATTCCATTTTCAAAAATGATTTGCATAACATGTAACGGACTATTAGTTTCGTTACTTTTATGCATGTGTGAATTATACTACTTCCTTATTTCTGTCTAAGAAATGTCTGCATAGATGCTAACTTGACCAATAACAAATCAATCACAATAAACGTACATAATGCAAACTCATGCAGCTGTACAATTTAACCCTATATAGTATAAAAATATTATGTAAGCAGGAAAGCCATGGAATGGCAACAAATCAAATGGACATTCAATGGTGCAGTCAAAGTGGTTAATTGCTATTGCTTTGGCATGTTAAAGAAATATCCAATCATTATTAATAACAAGTGGAAAAAAACAACACAACTTTTGAATAAGGTACCTTAACAGAGCTATATATAGCTGACCTTTGCTGCATTGAATGTTATGAACATACCAAAAATGAGAATACATGCCAGTGGTGTAGGAAGATGTTTTGAGGTAGGGGGGCTGAACTAGCCACACCTCTTCCTGCCCTCCCCTTACACGCCCCTTTCCAGTGCTTTAGCACACGCGTGCACACGCACACACGAACGTACCGATCTCAAACACTAACCCTGCTTATTAAACGTTAAAAAAGGTGAGCATTGACTTGTCAAAAATCAATCTGGACTCTTGCAACTTCGCTGTAAATTTGTATTTGGCACTCGAAGTAAGACGAACTTTACCAAATATTTGTAACATTGAAGAGGGGGGCTCAGCCCCCACTGATTTTTGACAAGGGAGGCTAGAGCCCCCCTTGCCCCCCCGTTTCCTACGCCCATGCATGCTACATGCATGTATAAGCCTACAAAAATACGTGTGTATGCATGAGATATATCAACCCACAAATTGCATACAACATTACGCACACATACATGCTGAGGGGTATCCTTCACGGCCGTCATTTAGTATAAAAGTACAATAATCATTATTATACATAATACACACACACACAAGTTCTTTGAAATTGCTGCTATTTTTACTTCTACAATCACTATTAATAATTTTGCATTATATTGTTATACTACTAACTACAAAGATGCTATTCTAGCTACTACTAGTCAAAGTTTTCTTGGATGCACGCACATAATTGATAGTATAGTTACTGGACGTACAGTTCGAGCAGTCCAATTGGACTGTCTTCATCAGCTGTGCCTTGATCAGCACAGATACGAACTTCAATGCTATCAGTCGTAGGAGCATCAAGATCAACTGAGAACCACGGAGGGTTATTGAAGGAGCAGCAGTCACCGCGGGGACAATTCTGGCCATCCCAGAGTGGATCATCAGGAAATAAAATAAACTGATAGTCATCGGCATTATTATATCCTGTCTCACAGAAGTAGTGATTTTGGACAAAGGAGGGAATTTGAAAATTTGCATCACTGGCACAAGGACAGGCATGAGAATTATGTGGGTTATCGNTCTCTCTCTCTCTCTCTCTCTCTCTCTCTCTCTCTCTCTCTCTCTCTCTAGGTGTGTACTGATTTGACAAGTCAAATTGTGCTGACATCAGCAGTTGCACAACAATGCTTATACATAATTACCAACCTCACTTGCAAGGTGAGCTAGCCACGCCCACTCTTGGAATTAAACCACACCCACTTTTCTTATGTAAATGACGCTTTCACTCCAGGTGTATCAGGTGACCACTGCTAAGCTAATCAAATCAGAGCTGTGTTTGTGCCTGAGGCGTCTCCATGAGGTGGTAGTGAGGGCATTGGATGAGAGGAGCCATTCACCACCAGTTGGGGCCTCTCGGAGGGAGAGGGAGGGAGGGGTGTGTGGCAGCCACCCTCTCCTGGTGTCCACGCTAGCAACACTCACTCACTGCAGCATGGAGGGGTGGAGCCATACACCGAGGTACCCTCCCATAGCTATGACTGTGTGCAAATAGCACTGGGTATTGTAAGAAATAATATAAGATTTTGTGTGAAAGTGTGTTTATTTTGTCCAGCTATATTATTTCCTCACTCAGGTTACTGAAGGTTGTCTCCTCTGTGTATGATGGTGCCAACTCTGAAATGGTCCTACTGATTGACGATAGAGACAGAGAGAGCCAGCTGTTCCGCCATTATCAGATGGTACGTGAGTTTGTTGCCTCCATTGATAGATGATGCTGTTCAAGTCATTGTTGATGATGTCACTATAGTTGTGTGCTATGGTGGATCTGCTCTCTCTCTCGGCTGTACTCCGACCCCTGGTGTCACATGACCCAGAGGAGGCAACCAAAGAGGAAACAGATGACGAGGAACCACAGTCATTCTCCCTCTCCATAATGAACTCGTGGCAGCAGCTCTGTCAAATGCTCACCTCCTTCTTCAAACATCTCAACAGTGTCTCTGAGGCTCTCTTCATCCTAGGCTGTGGCCGCCATTATTCTAGCAGTACCTTACAATTGGCCAGTCCATCTAGGTCTCAAGCGAGAGGAGTGAATGAAACACTGTCTGTCAAATTCTCTGAAGGTCTCTCTCTCTTATTGACAGCCGCTAGCAAAGAAGAGATTGAAGCTATCTTTGACCAGCTGTTGCGAATGGTGAGATGCTCCTGCCATTTTTTACCTATATTAAGTTTGTATGTGTTGCCCAGGAGACGAACTCTGTACCCGGTGCATGTGTGTTCTGCTATTGTTGGCAGCGAGTGTTGGACTGCAAGTTATCCCAAGAGAAGAGGACAGTTTTGAGAGGCCATCTTTACAAGGTACCGTATAGCGGGTATTTTTCGGGGTGTAAAATTTTCGTGGTCTTTGAAAATTTCGCTGATTCGTGGAAAAAATTTCGTGGTCACGCTCTGGTCACGTACGGCACGTATGGATTAACCACACTCCAGCCTCTATTCGTGGTAAATATTTCATGGTTCGTCAGTCAACCACGAAAACAACGAAAATTTTACCCCACGAAAAATACCCGCTATACGGTATGCATTCTGTATTGCTCATTTTTCATGCCTCTATTCTGCTCAAATGAACAACTTTCAATGTGCACTTATCCTCTATAGATGTACAATGCTCCTGTGCTGCAATATGCTTGATTGTACTGAAATATATGCTATTGAAAATCGTCACAGAGCTATCTTCAAAGAACCCTGTACCGCCATAATTACAGGCAAAATTGTTACTAAACATAGAGTTTTCTACTACCAGTGTTGAGTTGAATTGCCAAATAACAGCTCCAGCACCATCTATGTTTTGATAGCATTGTTTATATCTGTCCTCAAATGTATTGTGTTTTGATGCAATGTAACAAGAATCGCTGGCTGTGTTATTGTGAAACATACACATATTGACATCAACAATTCCAAGAGATTTAACATAGATAACACCACCACTCTTACCAGCACTGTTGCCCATAAACGTACTGGATGTAATAGTTACACTGCTATTTTCGACTGCTATGACTCCATCAAAGTTATTTACTGCAGTGTTATTACAAAATTGACTTTTATATATGGATAGTGGCATTCATTTTGCCAGAAATTGAAATCCCACCGGCAGATAGATTAGCTGTATTATTTTCAAAGAAACTGTACTCTATTTTCAACGTCCAATAGTCTTGAGCATAAACAACACCACCAGTGTTGAAGGCTCGATTATGATAGAACTTACTTGAATCGATAATCAAGGATGAGTACGAGAACGTTACTACTGAATCATCAAAATCAGTTCTCAAATCTAACTTTGATCTTTGACAAAAAGTGATGTTACTGATATCAAGAGTGTATATTGACAGGCTGCATGCACCACCATACTTAGCTGCATTACCATTCATGACACTGTTAGAAATGGACACATTGGAATGAGAGGCAGCAATAGCACCTCCTTCATCATTGGCTGTATTGTTGGTAAAAAACGAATTCTCAACTAGGATCATACTCAGGTACACAAATCCTTTTCCACTTCTATTTTTTGGAGCAGAGTTTTGGAGAAAGTGACAGTTGCTAATAGTCACATGACTTGTTTGAATGCTCACAGCTCCACCCATACTGTTAACTCTAGGACTACTGCTGTTGCAATCTTTCACAGAGAGTGCAGTTACTGAGTTGTTGAGAAAGAGGCAATCTTGTATGGTTACTAGCTCGGCTATTATGTATCATCATAGCTCCTCCAGTACTTAAAGCATCACACTGTTCATCTTGAGTATGTGACTGCCTCCAGTGTTTAGGGTAAATTGGGAATTAACAACATTTCCTTCATCTACATTCTCCATCACTAGTCCAGTACCACTTACATTTTTACCTTGTATGTTTGAGTTAATGAGTGTAAACTTCTTCACAAAGGCTATTGAACTTTGTCCACATCCAACCATGCTGAGATTTTGTATTTCCACAGCATTGGTAACTGATAATCTTGCATTATTTGTGCATGTAATGACAGCTGGTTTTGAAACATGCAGTTTGATGAGGCTTAGAAAAAGGGTCACTTGTCCAAAGGGAAAAAAATCCCTTTGAGTAGGAAAGAAACTTTGGTTGAGTGAATGATTAATTTCCAGGAAGTAGTATCATAGTGATATTGAGAGAAAAGTAGCTGTTTGGTTTCATGGTATATTGAGATAGTGTCAAACAGTGTCCACCCTCTCCAGATGGACAAGGGGTGTGAGGGGAAGGCAAGACATAGTATGTCTCAGCAGCTGTGAAACTAGCACCCCAGTGCAGCATGACAGCAGCTGCAATACTGACTAGTTACACGAAGTGACATAGGATTGCTATAATAATACAGAACAAGATCAATGGGAGGAAATAATCAACAACTTTGTCTACGATCAATTTGTTTGAAACTAGAAAGTATAATACTTGTTATAACTACAAAACTATAACTTGAAAATCAATCTCTTTCCATGCAGATTTTCAGATAACGGGACAATTTTATACTCACACTATAGCCAACTTGAAAACACTAACCAGAAGATACAGAGAGTCATAATGTGTAAATCAGCAGTTGACTTTCAGAGCACAAAATAATCATAACTGCATACATTTATAAGATGAAATGATGACAATGAGATCATGTATACAACACCTCAAACAGGTTGCAAAATGATATCAACATTTGCAAATCTTGGGACACTGGCTACGAAGATCTGCTGGAAGAATTTCACCTTCCAACATTGGAAACAAGGAGATCCCATTCAAAACTTGGTACTCTTTACAACTTTGTTCACAAAAACTAGCTCAATTCCCCCTTTTACAATTAGCAGATCCTCAATTGACTATCTTATTCGAAGTCATCACAATATGACTATCCTCCAGCCCTATGCTCACACTAATTAATACCTGAACTCCTTCCTTCCGAGCACTGTTTCCTTATGGAAGAAGCTATTACAAGAGACTGTCAATGTCACCTCAAATTAACTCTTTTAAAAACTCAATAAAAATCACTCTCCCTGTCCTCACCCACAATGTCATGATAATTTATTTTAATGTAATGTATTAACCTTACTTTAACTTGTTTGTGTCTGGATGTATACTCATTTGCCTCTTATATTTGTGCTACTTGATTATCAATTGCTTAAATGCATAACGTTTATAAAAAAAAACTAAAAAAAAACAACATCATAATGGTATCATAGTACATGCAGTTTAAATTTGTGTTCAATTTACCATACACTAACACTTAGTCTATAGGGACAAAAATTTCCCGATCTGTCATAATTATACATCATAATATTATTAGAGTCAATCAAAATTGTTCTAAGATTGACTTTCACCATGCATTGTTTTTATACTAAGCCTAATGATTATTCATGATGCTTAAAGGGTATTACAGCAATGGACTGTATTCAGATGGATGTTCTAATCTATGTGGAATGCGATCCTGACGTCGTCGTAACCAGTTCTTTGCAGTTTGCAGAAGGAATTGGCTACAGTCCATTGATAAAGTAATTTTGAATAACTTGAACGTGATGAGACAAGTAAAATAAAGCAGAGGCAGTGTTCCAATAATCAGTATAGGAATCATGATCGAAAGGATAGATCCGGAGTCACTGGACTTGTTTGGGTTCCAAACGTTGTAGCACCAGTACAAGATTAAAAAATTTGCAATGATGAAAAAAATAGTGTCAAACAAATTGTAGAAAAACTTTTTGTACGGTTTTAAGAATGCGCAGAGTGTAGTTGTTAAAACAGTGAGCAGTGATAATAAGTAATAGAGATCAGTGTATTCAAAAATCACCAGAAACAGAATCCGGTACAACAAGTAAACACCAGCATACCAACGACAGTCAGGTGTGCTATCAACACCATCCTTGTAATGGATGTGAAAGGCTTTGGCCAATTCAGAGAATAAATTCACATTGAGTTTACATTTTCTGAGGCACTTTTGAAAGAAACTATTTTGATAGAATATAATGTACACCAATGGACCAAAATTAAACAGTCCAAGGAACACAATAGCAACAATGGCATACAGTAAGTGAGACATACCAAAAAACCGCTTAGAGGGTTCGTGATAGACCACTTTTTTGGTAACATGATTGCAGCTATTGTAGAGGCGGGTTGGCCTCAGTAACCCATTCGAGACGAAGAACAGCTTGCAGTAAGAAAGTACCATGAAAGCTGCAAATACATTGACGACTGATCCTTTGATATCTAGCCCTCTTCTAAACCTCGCAAAACATGGATGAAATGGTCTCCACAAAGCAACAAGCACCTTACACCCTCTGTCATGCCACTCAATGCAATAGTACACAATAGTTGTAACTACAAGGGGATACAATGCTACAAGATAGTCAAGTGCTACAACTTGAAGCATGTTCATTTTCGAGCTAATACAAAATGAAGGAATCAGATCACGAAAGAAATCAAGATTCCAAAAGCCATAAAATGAGAGTAGACCAACTAAGAAAGGATTTAGCTCCTCAATGTCGTACAATATACCTTTAGACATGTAGGACAAGATCACAATAACCTGACAAAACATAATCACCACATTCAGGATAGGTGCATTTGCATCAATGCGACAAATGATGAGGATAATACAAAAGAGGGTGGTTGGACCTAATGTAGCTGTAATGTATACAAGCCATCCGTATCCACCGTCCAAACACTCAACACAGTTTCTCCTGAAGAGAACGGAAGGTCCCAAACCAGGCATACACTGGCCACATAACAGACCTGTCCTGTTGAAATCATCACAGATCGTGTGAAGCTGATACACATTGGGTGGGAGAGTGACCCATACTTGAAGAGAACTGCTGTTGTCTTTCCAGCTGTTGTAAGGACACAAACCACCATACACGGTTTGACTAGTAGCATTGAAGGTAACACAGAAATCTCGATAGAGTTTTGTTTCAAATGTTCTACTGTCACATTGAATCAATTGGTCAATTGTACTTCCACATTGGCATGAGGCTGAGTTACTGTTGCCTGGTTTATACCAAATGGGACATTGGGCAGATACGTTCTGACCAGAATTAGCACAAGAGCTTGTGGCTGTGATAACTAGACAGTTCACTTTAACACTGGTCACCAGCAACTGTCCTACTACCAACATTGCACCAATAATTGCGCTCTTGTTCAACATTATTGCAAAATATAAACACTCAAGTATGTTCTATCATCTAATCTGAAAATTAGGCTAATTGATGCTGTAATAAGATGCCCACACTCAATAACTTGTATCTAACATAGACTGGAAGAAGTGGTACATATAAGGCAATGTATACAGACAAGCATAGTTATGAAATTGTAAACATATAGCTAGCCTATATAAAACAATGCTATGGACAGCTGTGTATGCAATGATTACACAACTATGGCAATGGAAATTATCAAGTTTTTTGTTTATTATTACAGCTATAAATATGTAATTATAAGGTATTATTGTTAGCTTGCAGAGACAAACTATGCAAACTTTGTCATAATAGGTTTGATGACACAGCACGAGTTCCACAAACAGTTTCCCAAACCACATCATTGCTTTAGCTTTAATGAAAACTTTACAATATGAATGTCTGGACTTCTAAACACTGAATCAAGATCTTCAAATGGAACATTCATCACATTAAAATGATCTCCCATCATCTGTGTAAGTGCATGGGCAACATAATTGGGAGGATATAAATAATGACGCTGGCTTTAGTGACACACACACACAACCAAGCTATCACTATCTCAATAACCAACCACTCACACAAATGTATACGGTGTAAGACTGCATATGATATATGGCAAGCAAACTTAAATTTAGAGGGTATTACTGAGCCGACTGGGATACTCTATAAGATTCAACAACTATTCTACACTTTTGTAACAACAGCCCAGGCTATATCAATGAGTATGTACATACTACGTCATGTAGTCAAGGGTCATGGTTTCACAGTGTCTGTAAAGGAGTGTCAAGTACTACACCTTTCTCACAAAACAAATAAAGCAATTATTAGTCCATTAGGTAAGCTCAGCACATAATACATGCACATTATATCATGATAAGTATTACTACCATGATAAACCATCAGATAATGTGCCAATACCGACCATGGCAAACTGGAATCAGAACTAAAACTGGAACTATAGGTCTACAAAGACTTACTTTGAAAAACATTTTCTCAATCTCAGGTTTATCTCCAGTTGTTCTCTCCTCATAGGACATCACTATCTCAGTGTGATCACCCGACAGCTCCAACAATGTCTTGAGAAGATCACCAAGAGACTACAAATCAGACAAAGTGACAAATTTATGTCAGTGCAAATAATCGTAATTAACATCTATCTGTGTACAGTATACTATAGACTCCATGCACAATTTTATTACGACTTACTTCTTTGTAGTAGACAACATCGGCCATTAAGATAACATCAGGGTGAGGTAAGAAGCTGGTCACATCTTGACCCCTGGAGTACGTACAAATCATACAAACTTATATCACTTGCAATTAATGTCACATTATATATCTTTAGCAAAACGTACAGAGTAATAGAAAATGGTGGCCGGATCTACCTGAGGTTCCTCACCATGTTAGCGTCTTTGCAACAGCAGTTCCCTGTATAATGTCTTTGTTTATATCAATGTTGGTGGACATCAGTGAGACAAACTCCTCCAAATCAGTCACCACAACATGAGCGCTGGAATGCAAAAGCACATACACATCACGGAAGGCATGTATAAGTATCACAAAACTTGAAGATATGGCAGAACTGACAAGGTAATACAATGTAATTATGATAGCTAAGCACACACACACACACACACACACGCACACACACACACACACACACACACACACACACAAACACACACACACACACACACTCCAGTAACTCAATTCCTTTAAACTATCAGCTTCTTCCAATTCCTGCAAACTGCCAGTGCTCAGTGTATTTGCAGTGGAAGTCGCTGTCAGTGGGGGAAAGTATTTGATATTTTCCAGAAACTTGCACAGCACTATGGCAGCATCCCACACTACACAACCCACATCTCCAATGTAGAGCTGTTTTATTCTGAGTGTCTCTCCAGCACACTCCAACTCTCTCACGAAGTAAGGGTCGTCACTCATTTTCTTACAAAGGTCAAAGGATGTTACGCCCACATTACATCCTTAGCCAGCAAGTATCACTCTCTATCCTCTAGTAGTTTACTAGAACTACTTTTCTTGAACGGTGCCAGTGGCTTTCAAACACTGTTGCTGTTCTAGTACGCTGAGCTGCTTGCAGCAGAGCTTGGTTCGATTCACGTTGCAGAATCCGGGTACCAGGTCCACGTGGTCCGAATGACATCATGCTACTGGTGTTTGGGTTGGGGGAATTCCGGAAGCCACATAAACCAACTTAGTGGATCTTCTCATTGGCTGCACGTTTGTTGCGCGCCTATACTGGTAGTCTTGGACGCATGTAAAGCACCTCCAACTGCTCAGCATATTTACTTCACTGTGTCAAGTAAGTTTGCTCATTTGCTGCATCATGTTTTGCTGTGTCATAACCCAAGTGTGGTCCACGGCATCACTGATGGTGATGATGATAAAAATATTGGCATGACTCAAACTGTGAACTTAGACCAAGTTCCCACACTGGCCATCTGTTTAACAAATTTAGTTCTAATTGATTCTCTCTCACAGGACTGACAGTTACTGAATAGTAGCTCTGCATCCGTAACGATGTCCACTCCAAAGAGGAATCTAGGAAAGCAAAGTTTCTGTCGTGTGGACCGTGGCACAGAGAACAGAACACCTGAAACAGTAACCCTTCTCTCCTACCTCCAACCGGTTACCTCCCTCAGTGAACAAAGTGTTCAAACTTTGGAGACATTGCTCAAGATTGCTGTTGACTTTCGTAAAGCTACCTCACAAACCTCACGTATCCAACGAGGCTCACCAAATGCTCACGCTCTAGGAAGTACAATCTCCAACTTTAGACCACGAATAGTTAGTATTTCAGAAGATGTGAAGCAATTGTTTGCTGAAAATGAGCGCTTTCCAGGGATGTACTTACTTCGAGCTCAGTTTACTGCATTTCAGGAAAGATTGAATGAGAATTTCAATGATGGAGGAAATGAAGCAGGCTACAGTGAACGAGTGAGGTTGCTTGAGAAGCTGATGTACCTCAACGGAACACTGCGAGGACACATTGAAATGGTCCTAGAGCAGCACAGCTACTGGAAGGCCAAACTTGCCGGTCAACCTTCTCCTAAAGCAGTTCGAAGAAGCCTTGATTTTAATAAAGAAGCAGACTTCTCTCAACTTCAACCCATGGGCTTACAAATTGGAGGTGGTGGCCTATTTGGTAACACACCTTCCCTTCAAGCCACATTTGGCACACCACTAGCACCTCTCTCACAAGCCGTACAGCCTGGTGGGTTTCAATTCAGTGCTAATGTACAATTGTAGAAGCCTGTTAAAGTTTCTTCTTTTCTAGGTGGAGGAGATAACCCCCAATCAAATTCTGACTCAGAAACAGTTACAGGTATATGCATGATTATAGTTAATCAAATGTTTTGTATGCGTAAAATTACTATCTTTTGTATGACTGTGTTTCTAGTGAACCTCAATCTCTCCGACCACTTGCAAAGCAGCATAACCTGTCTTTGGGAATCCGAAAACCACACTGACGTCACCTTTCTTGTTTGTGGGGAAAGAGTGTCCGCTCATCGCGTGATTCTTGCCTCGCAGTCTGAGTATTTTGATTGTCTGTTGTATGGAGAGATGAAGGAGTCTCGTCAAGATGAGATTGAGCTGCAGGATGTGTCTAGTCTGCAGGCGTTCAAGCTTCTCATTGAGTATTGTTACACTGGATGTCTCTCCATTGAGAATGGAGTTCTTCAGGTACAGTAAATGTATTCAGAGTGTGGATAAGAATATAGTCTTAATGCATTAATTTCTTTGGGCCAGGTAATCATTTTCAAGTTCAAATGTGTTGTTGTTTTTTTCAAAATTCTCTTCTAGGATGTATTGGATGTTCTTGAGTTATGTGATCGCTTTGGGTTTGTCGTTGCGAAGATTGCTCTGAGTGAACAGCTTGCTACCAAAGTCACACTGTCAAATGTCCTACAACTTCTTGTGTTTGCCGACCTCTACGAGGCAAGCTCACTTGTTCATAAATGCTTCGATATCATTGACAAAAATGCAGCTGAAGTGCTTTCGTTGGAGGGATTGCTTTCCCTGCCTGCTCACAACCTAAAGTCGATTCTTTCCCGTGACACTCTGTGTGTTCCAGAAGTGGCAGTCTTCAATGCTGTCCATCAATGGACTGTCCACAACAAGAGCAGCAATGGAGACTTGAACGAAGTTCTCTCGTGTGTCCGCCTTAGTGAGATCTTGCCCGAAGAGCTCTTCAAATGTGTAGAAAGCACTCGCCTCTACAAACAGGAAGACATCTTGAATGCTCTTCGAATTCAGATAAAGCCTGATTTGGAGCAGATGAATCCCAGAGGATTGAAATGTGAGTTTAGAAGGAGTGTGCATGCTAGAGGTTGAATGACATGACATTTTGTACCCTACTTTTACAGCTGTTGGAAGAAATCTTTTTCAGTCAGCTACTCCAGCAAACAGACTCCAGAGGGGGTTTACTTACCCTCAGCTGCAGTCTAGACAGAGTTCCCAGCCACCATCTATAGTTGATGGTGTCATACAATTGGAACCATCGCATCGTGCCAAAAGACCAAATCATGGGATTTCACAACAATCGGCACTAAGGGTACCTTCAAATCAACAAACCACTGTAACACTCACATTCACTGCAGCATATCTAGTTAACCACCTCGAGTTCTGTGCCTTTCCTCAATCCAACAAGTACTCAAAGCCATCCGAGTCTTGTTCCATCCCGGTTGTTCAACCTGCTCCGATACCAGGCTCACAACCAGAGGCATTTTCATACATTGTTCGAGTTTCCCAGGACCAGAAAAAATGGCTCACTTTGTTTGACTACAGCGGATACAGCTGCCTTGGATCCCAAGAACTCAAGTTTCCTACCCAAGCTGTGAAGTAAGCCACATACTGTTGAAATGTGTACCATTATGTGTATTGTTTGCTCCTTCCAAATAATATTATTATGTTCATACACTGATCATGCACAGGTATGTCCAGTTTGAGCTGAAGAAGTGCAGTACCCAAGGATTGAGCTCAAATTCGTGTCATGCATGTTTGTAAAAGAAAAACAGCAGCTGAGACTACGAAATAATGGAGTGATTGGTATGTAGTATTGATCACTATTAGACTAACTGTTTTCATTATGTTCCCCTTTAAACAGCACCACAATATCCTTACAAGCCACTAGCTCATCAGTGGGAGCTTACAGCAGCTCAAGTCGATGGAACAAACCTTCCTAGTGGCAAGCGTAGACTCTTGGTTTTCTTCCAACAACCTCTGTCTATTTCAGAACTGAAGTAAGTTATTGCCAGATTTCTGATCTAGATGCTATCACCTATCGTGTATGATTCAGTCACATCTCGCTGTAACATATCCCACAGGTTTAAGGTTCTTGGTCCAAACCACACTAAAGTCAGTATAGCCGTTCTCGTGAGTGCAGAAGATGATTTGACTCATTTCAAAGAGATAGGCACACGAGATGATGTAGAACTTGGAACATTGCCTTGGTACGTTACACAAGCTATGATCACACATGACATATCACTGAGTTGTACACTACCAATGAATGTTTTATGTCATGCATGTAGGCCACTTGTTGAACTTCGATTTGAAGAGAGAGAAGTTGTTTACATATTGGTCATAATCACCAAGGAAACTAAAGTTGATCCGAAGGTAAGAAGTACTAAAGTCCATTTATATTTTGGCCTTATTATGTAGACTAACCCATTGCTATTACAGGCACTCAGTACTGCAAAAAACGTACAGACGACCTCTGCTCCGACTCACAATTCACATGTCAACACAAAGAGTGCTACAGTTGCAACAGACTCACCACAGACCTCATCGACACCTCCCAACCCTGCTCCCACTCAAGTAGAGTTGCTACAAAGCCTTCATTTATGCCCACCAACATCAGAAGGTCTCAAGATAGGTGGACAACCACAGCCAACCAGCAGTGCTCAGTTTAGTTCATCAACTACAGGAGGTCTCAAACCAGGCAGAGGTCTCAAGTTAGGAGGACAACCAGGGCCGACAGGTGGTTTCCAGTTTAGTGCACCAACATCAGGACCAGGTCTTGGACAAGCACAGCCGACAGCTGGTCTCCAGTTAGGTGGAGGTCTCAGGTTAGGCCAACAACCACAGCCGTCCCTGTTTGGTTCACCATCATTAGGAGGTCTCCAACTAGGTGGAGGTATCAAGTTAGGTGGACCAGGTCTCGGACAAGCACAGCCGGCAAGTGGTCCCCAGTTTAGTACACCTGGATCAGGACCAGGTCTCGGACCAGCACAGCTGCCAGGTGGCGGTCTCCAGTTGGGTTCATTGCCACGACCACAACCACTGGCCACAGGCCCACCCACTACAACTGCACAGCCAGCTACAGCCAGTGATACTCCATCAAGTGAAATGGTGCCGTATAGGATAACCAATCTCACATGCCAGCTACGATGATTCACATTATTAATCGCCCTTATTAATATTTATCAGATCCACGGACGTACTGTTAATTTACTTGAGCATTTCTTCACCAGTTGATGTTTGAGTTATATAGCTGTATGAAGTAATTATAGTTTATTATATATGCAAGCAGCAGTGTTGATTGTCAATAGAGAATAAAAATTATCATAGTTAGTATTATCAACAATTGATTTTAATTTAATGATCAAAATTAAATTTCATTATGCAATGAAGTCATGTTCATATCAGTAAGATTGAGTCCTGTCGTCTCCTCTTGATTTCTATGCTCGGAATCATCATGATTGGGAACAGTTTCATCACTGTCTAAATCAATGACATTTCCATCGGTTACAATATCTTCATCTAATTTATTGTATCGAACAGTACCAGCAGAAACCTTTCTCTTCTTGTAAACATGCGTAACAATAAACAGCACACCTATAAGAATTGATGAGACAACTACCCCAACAAAAGTACAATAGATAAGAATGTCAGGTGTAACGTGAGCCACCAACACACCCAGTACAGCTGGCAATGATATGTCACCTATCATCCCTCCTGATACAAGGACGGCAGTAGATATCCCACTCACTGGTGTGTTTTCAGTCATCCAAGTCATCACAGTCGGATATATCGAGGCATAGCTCATACCCAGTATTGCAGATCCTATCCATATGGCTATGGTATTGTGAGGATAAAATACCATGATGATCGAAGCAAGAAGACTTCCTGACAAGTTCCCTACCAACATGACAGATGATCGAACCTTCAGCAGAGCAAGAGACACAGAGAAGAACCTCATAAATGCAAAGGTACCCCAGAAAACAGATTGAAGGAGAGCAGCTGAGGATTTGCTGAAGCACAGTTCACCAGTGACCGCCACGGTGAAGATCAAACTACCGAAGGCAACTTCTAAGCCAACATAGAGCAACATAAAGAAAAACAATATGGTCAGTATTGTTGCCCTGTATCCAACAGATTGTTTCTTTTGAGATTTTCCACTAGAACCACCCTCATCTGTTTCATCTTCATCCCCCTTGTTTATCAAATCTGCCGACTGTTTATGGGAGCAACATTTCTTCACCAGTTCATGTTTGAGTGAGAAATAAATGAAAGCGAAGAAAGGTAGAACTAATGTTGATGAAGTGATCCAAAATGCCCATTCAAAGTGAGAATTGGAATTGTGAGGAGCATCTGTGCCATTGGTTGGTGAAAAGGAACAATTTGCAATACCAAAACAGTCAGTGAAATTATCATTCTTGTCATGTTGGTGGAATACGAAAGCCGACTCGTTTGTTGCTAACTGACAAGTGGTGTTAAAGGTATCCTCTGCATTTTCACTGATGAACGGTTTTGCTATTAATGGAGCAATGAAAGCGCCGAATGCAAAGCAGAAGTGTACAACCTGCATACAAGGACCAGAGTTATCTCCCCACAGTCTCAAGAGTACAACTTGAACACCTGGGTGGGCAAGAAATAAGCATCAAAATATATGATTATCAAGTTACACACACACCCTGAATTAGGAAACTCTAGGCTTGTCCTTACCATTGTCAAGAGAGCCAGTAGCTACACCATTGAAGAACATGAACACTGCTAACATGGCAATGTGAATCGACAAAGGTAAAACAACTGTCGCTGAGAATAAAAGAAATGGTAGGAAGTAAATACACACACACACACACACACACACACACCACACACACACACACACTTGCAACGGAGCTGATAAGGATGATGGAGAGGGTCGTATAAGAGTAGCCACTCAGCCTGTCTAG
Organism: Tethya wilhelma; assembly: GCA_964030475.1. Lineage (NCBI taxonomy): Eukaryota > Metazoa > Porifera > Demospongiae > Tethyida > Tethyidae > Tethya > Tethya wilhelma. Next base: position 9,478,077 of record CAXIPT010000003.1, on the reverse strand, counting down.
GATGATTCCACTGGAGACACTACCTGTCACAGCTCCAACTGCACGGCAGGCAAACATTAGAGAGACAGTCCCCACACCAACAGATAGGTGATTGGCCACATCAAGAAGAGTAGGAGCAAATACTAAAAGAGAAGCACCCTGTAATATGTGTACAAGATTAAGAAATAATATTAGTGATGAGGCGTACTACCTAAGCTAGTAAGTTGTTTTGGTCATTTATGAGCACATCAGTCATAACATGAACAGATCAGTGATTGTTGATCAGAAATTATCAGTTTATATGCTCATACATGGTCTCGCGTGCCAGACCCCCAACGGAAAAATTGGGTCTGGCACGCGAGACTAGCTCATACATACCAATCCAATGAAGGAGAGAGAGCCCCAGAAGCTGACAAACAGTCGGTGCCAGTCACAGTCTCTGAATCTTGTGCGCACATAGCTTGGTTTGCAAGCCCTCGTGAACTTTTCTAGCCACTTCTTCCATTCAGCCATTTGTGGTATGATTGTAGACTCGAGCCCAACCCATTTTTAATTTAATTGAGGAAGTAGGGTGGACCGGAAACGAAGCATCACGGTTCCCACCCGTTACCTAGCTATGAGAGGAAGTCCAGTCACAGATCCTTGTAATCACACACATTGCTTACATTTTATTACAAACAAATACATGCCTAAGTAGTTAACAAATAAGGTTGTTTTTGGCACTTTCTCACTTATCAGCAACTGCCAGTAAAAATATTGTATGCCTCCATAGCTTTTTGAAAACTTGATCAAAATGAAAGTTCTACTAGTCCTCATTGTTTCTTTTCAGCTCATGTCTGGAACTTTAGGTGCATCGAATTTTAGATTTAAAGATCTGACTGAGCTTATTGAAGAGAAACGTCAAGAAATGTCACAGCACAAGTTCTTCAAATACCTTGCTGATAACACTGTCCCTGCTAAGAAGCGGATTCAGTTTATTCCATACTGGACCTACTTCACTATCGCAGTAGCAGATGTTGCAGAGTGCTTGATGCGAATACCAAACCCTCAAACTGAACTGGAACACCGTGTGAATATTGTGATTGATGAGGAAGGATTTCACTACAACTTCTTCATGCATGATGTTGAGAAGGTAGCAGGGTACTCCTTAGATCGCTATGGATCTTTCGAAGGTGTCTTAAGACATATCTGGGGACATGATAGCAGAGCTGTACGCATGCTCATCTACACGTGGACAGTGGCGATGGAAAAGATAAACAATCCACTCTTAACTCTGGCTGGTTTTGAAGTGATGGAAGCAGGTCTTACAGATTTCATGGAGGCAGTGTATGACAATATTTTTCTCGCTAACGAGCAATACTCAGACTTAAAGTACTTTGGCAAGCTTCACATGGATTTAGAGAGAAACCACACCTTTATTGGACGATATATGCATGAATCAAACAAGGATCTAAGCGATTTTCAACCTCTAGATGATTATGAGATTGACAATGAACTCAAAGTCATTGCTGTGGAGGCCATTGAAGAGATGTTCTATTGGTAAGTAACAGGCATCCATGAAGTATAGTATAGTGTGTTGTAACACTGGTATTACATGACTACAAAGTTGGAAACTGGTATGATATCAGTAACATCAAATTAACAAGGTGAACAAATGAAGTTTTGTCACTTTTGTGATGGCTTCTTTATTGTTATGTACACGACACGTGATGATGCACCAACACAAGTTGGACAATAATTATTATAGTTATGTAATAAACAATCATACAGTGAATGATATATACATATACTCACTGCATGATTGAGATAGCTACATTATTTATTATCGGCTTTACCTATAGAATCGATATGACTGTAGATCAATTATGACTTAGATCAAACTTTCTCTCTCACTCTCTATAGGTTCCATCAGATTTATGACTCATTCTACAACATATGTGTGGAGGAGGATAATATAAGACCAGAGAAATATGATCTGAAGAGCTATTCCTTCATTAATGAGGGATACCCCTACCTTTATGAATTTCCTCCTCAGCACCCAAACAGGAACAAAGAATCACCGTCTTTCAAGGATGAACTTTAACCCTGATGCATGTGGCTACAATACTATAAGTTTACACTAGAGTATAGCTAAATGTATAGATATCATGACACAAAGTTATAGATAACATAATAAAAGACATTAGATGACATAAGAGCCATCAATAATTGCTCATCAAATTACTTTGCTATAAATTATAACTTTTGTCAATTTATTCTTGGTTACTTAAACTTATAACTATATATATATATATAAATTTTCTTGCTGACTAATCAAAATATCCACTTGCATAAGAAGTTATCCAATTGATGACTTCTATTTCTACCCTATATTGTTATCATGACATTTTCTCCCAATAGAAACTTCAATCCGAGTCGTGATTTGGAATGCTTTGATATTTCTTTTTCTTGTGGATCGTAGAATCAGTAGGCTTTCTTCGATCATAAACAAATGCAATGGCAAACACAGCTGTTGCAAGACACGAAGCAATGACGATACACCCAAAAGTGATATAAAACAGCGAGTCTGGCGTCAGACGTTCTATCATCACACCAACAACAGTAGGTAGTGCCATGACCCCAATAGATAATCCACACACCACAATGGCGGTCGAAGTTCCACTCGTCTGAATATTCTCACTCTTCCATGTCATCGTTGTTGGGAAGACCGAAGCAAAGCTCATCCCTAGCACAGCTGATGCTATCCAAACAGCAATGGTATTGTGAGGGAAAATCACCATGGTGATCGAAGCAAGAAGACTGCATGATAAATTCCCTGTCAGCATGATGGATGGTCGAACCTTCAGTAGAGCAAGAGACACAGAGAAGAATCTCATGAATGCAAACGAACCCCAGAATACAGATTGAAGGAGAGCAGCTGAGGATTTGCTGAAGCACAGTTCACCAGTGACAGCCACTGTGAAGATCAAAGTACCAAATGTAGCTTCTGCCCCCACGTATACAAGCACAAAACCAGATAAAAGAGCCAGAATTGTAATCTTGTAGCACAGAGGCTGTTGGACAAGAGATTTCTCAGTAGATTTCATTAATGAGGGATACCCCTACCTTTATGAATTTCCTCCTCAGCACCCAAACAGGAACAAAGAATCACCGTCTTTCAAAGATGAACTTTAACCCTGCATGATGCATGTGGCTACAGTAATATTAAGTTTACACTATTTTAGAGTATATAGATGACACAAAGTCATATAGATTGCATAATAAAAGACATTAGATGACATAAGAGCCATCAATAATTGCTCCTCAAATTACTTTGCTACAAATTATAATTTTTGTCAATTTATTCTTGGTTACCACTTAACTAAATTTTCTTGCTGACTAATCAAAATATCCACTTGATGACTTCTATATCCTATATTGTTATCATGATATTTTTCCCCAAAAGAATCTTCAATCTGAGTCGTGATTTGGAATGCTTTGATATTTCTTTTTCTCGTGGATTGTAGAATCAGTAGGCCTTCTTCGATCATAAACAAACGCAATGGCAAACACAGCTGTTGCAAGACACGAAGCAATGACGATACACCCAAAAGTGATATAAAACAGCGAGTCTGGTGTCAGACGTTCTATCATCACACCAACAACAGTAGGTAGTGCCATGACGCCAATAGATAATCCACACACCACAATGGCGGTCGACGTTCCACTCGTCTGAATATTCTCACTCTTCCATGTCATTGTTGTTGGAAAGACCGAAGCAAAGCTCATCCCTAGCACAGCTGATGCTATCCAAACAGCAATAGTGTTGTGAGGGAAAATCACCATGGTGATTGAAGCAAGAAGACTGCACGATAAATTCCCTGTCAGCATGATGGATGGTCGAACCTTCAGTAGAGCAAGAGACACAGAGAAGAACCTCATGAATGCAAACGAACCCCAGAATACAGATTGAAGGAGAGCAGCCGAGGATTTGCTGAAGCACAGTTCACCAGTGACAGCCACTGTGAAGATCAAAGTACCAAAAGTAGCTTCTGCGCCCACGTATACAAGCACAAAACCAGATAAAAGAGCCAGAATTGTAATCTTGTAGCACAGAGGCTGTTGGACGAGATCTAGAGATTTCTCAGTAGAAGGCTCTTCTTTTTCTTTGCTATCATTTTCGTCATCAGATTTAGTCTCTTCTGGATCAGTAGTGTTCACGTTTGAATAGCTGCACCACTTGTATAGCTCATATTTAATGGCAAAGTATAGAAAGGCAATGGTAGCTGGAACTAAAATTGACACCGTGCACCAATAGGCAAATGCAAAGTTTGAACTTGAGTTTGACTTTTCCTGATTCAAGCAATTTTGGGTACCGTCATCAATACTATATATTGTTGAACAGTTGCTATCATTCTCTGCCAAATCTGGGTCGAATATAAACGCTGATTGGTTAGAAACCCGACAGGTGGTGTGAACTAGGGTTGTCGTGTCATTATCAATGAATGGTTTTGCTATGAGTGGGGAAATGAAAGCACCAAGGGCATAGCAAAAATGTAACAGTTGGTTTACAGGACCTGATTTGTCCTGCCACAGTTTGAGTACTGCAAATTGAAGGCCTACATGGAATTTACACAATGCATCATTCAGTACAACCATTAACTGTAACAATTTTTAATGGTAAAATATGTAACTGAGTGTACGCCCATTGTATGATGCTACCAGGCTGTGTTATGCAGCATGGAAATTCACTTAGAGAGCTTTGTAGCTTGTACGTGACAAGACCATTACCACTAATAATAACCCGTCACTTACTAGTGACAGTACATCCAGACATTGTACCACTCAAGATCATGAACACTGACAGCATTGCAATGTGGATTGATAGAGGTATTACAGCTGTGGCTGAAAGGAGAATTAGGTAGAGAATCACGTACATAGTAACATATAATTCGTATCCATGTCCTAGGTTATGTCACAACTATAACTAAATTAATTGAAATATTTTAAGTTTAATTGTTTACTTCAGAATTCTGTATCTGTACATATGTAGCTGGCATCATTATGTCAATAAAGTTGGTATGCTGTTAGTATGAGACCTATGGCTAAGCCCACACGCAAATCTCATGCTATGATATTGCTGGGTGGAACTATGCACTTACTTGCTCCGAACAAAACAAGAATGATGAAGATAGTTGTACACAAATATCCACTCAATTTGTCTAAAATGACTCCTATTGCGAGAACACCAATGAGTGCTCCTATGGCACGGCAGGAGAACATCAATGACACAATACTTATGTCAACTGAGACATGGTCAGCAAGATCTAGCAGGGTTGGGCCAATCACTATAAGAGAAGCACCCTGTAGAATTATGGAGAAGTGAACACAATGTTCAGACAACAGTTTGTATATCTAGATCTACTTACCCATCCAATGAAAGCAAATGAGCTCCAGAGGCTCACGGCAATGCGGTGCCAGTTGCATTCACTTAAATTTAATTTCTTCATAACAAAGATTATAGACTCAGACGTGGCAGCAGTGGAACTGAATCACTGATGCTCAAATTGCATGATCGAGTCGGCCCAGATGGGTCAAAGTTTACTCGATCACTAAGCGCATGCGCCGTGTATGCGCGCTAAGCAGCGCAGGCAATCTCCATCAACAACACAAAAATAAAAGGAATTATAGACAGAATCATGAAGATTACTGATAGTAACTGTTATACTCTCATGCACTGTCGGCAGTGTCATCACTCTCTTCAGCCAGTTTCCCAACAGCTGCAATACTCACTAGAACAATCGTAGATTGGAATTCGGATACTTGTTTGTGTGAGATGAACTGTGGAACAACACGTATTCCCCTCCTCTCCATTGTGCGTGTAATGGGTTTGACTGTGTGCTCTGAAGACTGTGGATCTAGTATAGAAATAACTATTACAGTGTTCGAAATGGATTGCGTTTTGGGTTCATCTAAGCAGTTGATTGAAAGTGTCATGTGCTTTCCAGCATCTTCACCAAGTCCATGTGGAAAGAGAGTGGCTCTAAACTTTCGTTTTGTGTTATCGAAAAAATCTTCACTCTCCAGCTTGAATTCTCTCAACTTTACGTAATCTTTCAGCTTCTTTACTTTCAACTGCCACACAAGAAGACCTTTACGACAAAGTTTCTTGCTCCGTCGACGACTGATCTTGCGTGTGGTCATGCTAGTTGGAATATTCCTGTGCATCATCTCTTCACGTAGTGGTGGCAAAACACCCTCCACACTTGCACTAGTCCTGCAGCTGGTTTCTGGTTGAGATGGGTTGCATGACTGCTTATCAACTGCCTTTGGCTTCACCACTTCTAGATCTGTGTGTGCACATGTGTGTGTGTTTGTGTGTTTGTGTGTGTGTGTGTGTGTGTGTGTGTGTGTGTGTGTGTGTGTGTGTGTGTGTGTGTGTGTGTATCCTCAAACAATAACCACAATACCACATACAACTGATTGTACAATAATCTATAGCAATCTCTGCTGAGCCAGCCATTAGATTTACAGCCTATTATATTATGGGATATCACACATACACAATCATATCATATTAAGAGACCTGGGGAAAATACATTCCATGTACTAAAACTATATACCTTTGTCAGGTTCCATAATGGGTTTATTGTCATCAGGCTGCATTCGAACAGGGGACAACATGAATACTCCACTAGAATGACTAGAAAGAGCACTAGGGGTGGCAGGTTGACCAGCAGAACTGGTCCGACTGAACCTTCTTGGTTTGGTTGTAGCTGATAAGATGGGTGAAGCATCAAAACAGTCTCGAATGGGAGTTGATCTTGCAGAGGGTTCAGGCAGGTCACTGTCGCTGACTTCTTTACTAGCACATGTACATGCACTATTGAGATGCGAAACAAGTTGTTTAGCAGCTGAAATAGCTCCTTCGAGTGAAGGCTGTTCAGAACTGTTTCCGTGAGCACCGTGAGAAGGACTCGAAGTAGTTTGAGTCATTTGAAGCTGTGACAGCTGTTTGAGAAGTGTACGAGAATTCATAAGAGCAAATTCAAAACCAATTTGCATCTCTCGTTTATCAGCCAAAGATTGTGGATGGTGGTGCTTATGAAATACAGGACTATCCAGAGAATTTGTTGGTGCCTCTAGTTCAGGTTTACTGTGCGTTCTTTGAACACTAACAGCATCTTTTTCAACATCAGAAAACAGTGTATCAGCTGCAATGGAAGTTAAGGAGGTACTATGCTGATATAGTAGGGGACGAGGCTGGTTTCGAAGACTGTAGTTGCTTCTTGTTTGTCTTAATACTTTCTGAGGATGTGTGTTTAATCGGCCATGACGCATATGACTACCACACAATCCTTTTGTAGCTGTAAAAAAAAACAAGAGTATATGTTTATTATAATATACTCTTGATAAAAATAATAGGGGATTATTCATTACCTTACCTGACATTGATCAATCACAACAATGATTTCAAAAATGTACTGAGTAAACTCCCCCATAGATCATAATAATCAGAGCCTGAGACCATAGCTAGCTGAGACCAAGGCTATTGTTAGTAGTATTGAAAACAAAGCTTTTGTTATTGTTATGACCTACCAATAAAATCATCGACAAGCTCTTCCAAGTCGATTCTTCCAATGCTGTTCAAGGCTTTAGCAAGTCCATTCATGTTCTTTGGCGAGAACACACCCTTGCTTTCCAAAGCAATCAAAATCCTCAAAGAATGGCTGCTATCATATATTGGTCCCACTTCATAATACCACTCTGGAAGCTTGTAGATATAAGCCATGCGAAGTACATTGTCCTTGCGAAGAGACTCGGAAATGTCCCCAACAAGTTTTCTGTATTCAAAAAACGGTCCACTTGCTTCGGGAAAATCAGTAAATGCGGCTTGCATTCGTTGGTGCTGATCATGAATTAACTTCTCCTCTTCGTCTGGTATCATTTGGGAGCGATCAGTAACCTGGACTGGTACATGATGGACCGTGGGTGTTGTCATCTTCTCAACTCAGGTAACGAGGCACTTCTTCTCGATCTCAGGCTATCGATCGCGACAGGCCCGTATGCGGTAAAAAGCTGTCGGGACTTCCCCATCATGACGCATGCGCAGTTAATATCTTACCACCGCAACACTAACCATAGGATAGACAAACATAGATAATGTAATACAAACAACAACACAATGACCATTATGGTATGGTTTAAAATTTTATAGTCTGGTTTCATCAACGACTGTGACTCCACAAATGAATAAATACAAAAATTTTAAAAAAAACATCATACACTGGTCATTTCCTGATCTTCATTTTGGAGCCTTTCATATCGAATTTTACTCTTACTTTGAGAAGTAGAATCAGTCAAACTTCTTCGATTAGAAACAGATGCAATGATAAATAGAGCTGCTACAAGACCACAAGAAAGAAGCACACAGAAGAATGTAAAGTATATAAGAGAGTCAGGAGTTACATGATCTATCAATGCTCCAACTATGGATGGCATGGACATGACACCAAGAACTGCTCCACACATCACTACGGCAGTTGATATCCCACTCGTGTGAATATTCTCACTCTTCCATGTCATTGTATTTGGAAACACAGATGAATAGCTTGTTCCTAGCAATGCAGATCCAATCCATATGGCTATGTTATTGTGAGGATAGAAGACCATGATGATCGAAGCAAGAAGACTTCCCGACAAGTTCCCTACCAACATAACGGACGATCTAACCTTCAGCAGAGCAAGAGACACAGAGAAGAGCCTCATGAATGCAAAGGTACCCCAGAATATAGATTGAAGGATAGCAGCTGAGGATTTGGTGAAGCACAGTTCACCAGTGACAGCCACAGTGAAGATCAAACTACCAAATGTTGCTTCAGCACCGACATAAACTAGCAAAAAACTAGACAAAAGAGCCAGGATTATAATTCTGTAGCACAGTGACTGTTTAACAAATGGTTTCTCAGTTTTTTCAGCAGTTTTGCTCTCACTATTTGATTGAGCTGTCGATTCTGTGGTACCAGACACATTTTTGTCACGACAGATACATTTCTTGATCAGTTCATATCTGACAGCAAAGTAGAGAAAAGCAATCGTTGGGGGAATCAAAATCGACAATATGCTCCAGTAAGCAAATGCAAAATTTGAACTTGCTTCAGTTTCATTCGATCGACTGGAGCAATTTTGAGATATTGAACAGTCACTAAAATTTATAGCATCTGGGTTCAATACAAAAGCTGATTGGTTTGTAAGCCGACAAGTGGAGTTGACTAAGTCACTTGCATCATTGCTAATGAAGGGTTTTGCAATAAGTGGTGAAATGAAAGCACCAAGGGCAAAGCAAAAGTACAAAAACTGATTCACAGGACCCGTTTTGTCTCCCCACAGTGTAGTTGATGTGTATTGAATGCCTGAAACATGATAAAATAAAATTAAGAATCACAGTATATATAACAGGTAGCATTATAGCATTGAATCTCAATACTACTTTTGTGCTTTTTCTACTCGTCTGCCAGTATTAAATTTTGGGTACATACTGTAGAGTTGGGTTATTAAGTACACATTCGTTAGGCACAGACAATCTTCTTTCATTCACCTTTGAAAAGAGGCGCATTGTTGTAACAACTGGAAATTAATGAAGTCCACATAGTTTTCTAAACATGATAGCAAGAAATACGCTTTCCTTTACACTTTGGCTCTCCAATTCGCTTGGAAGAAAGAGTTTCTCAAGCACTAGCATGCTCTGAAGTGTGTGAACTAGCTTATGACGTCATATGTTTGGGGGTGTGGTCTGCATTATTAGGTGCAACTTGTTATTTAGCGCATATTTTTCTGCTATTATATATCCCAATAGGTGCGTGCACTAAATAACCCGACTCTACGGTATCATCGTGCAAAGCTACTCTTTATGTTTCATAGTTAAATATCAAAACTTGCCTACATTACTGTGACAACTGACAGATATCATTTCAGACAAAGAACAATTTGGCATTGTCACATATTATTGGTAACAGCATTGTTATCACAACTAACTAGTTATAGTACATCCGGACATCATACCACTAAGGACCATGAATACAGACAGCATTACAATGTTGACGGATAGAGGTATCACAGCTGATGCTAAGAGCATACATGATGTGTGCATGGAGCAGTATCAGGTAAAGTTTCACATTAATTTATAACAGTAATTTTCCTCTAAATAGCTGTAACTTCTTGCTAGTTGCTTCATTTTTTGCCAGACAAAGACCAAAACATGCCTTGAAGATTTTACCTTTACTCCTACTTAATATATGGTATAGTTAGTGCTAAGCGCAAGTTTCAAAACACACCGTTTGTATTCTCCATTGACTTCAATACATTTTCTGCAGCAACCACAGCAACCGGACATGCATGACGTCACGGTAAATTTAGTAGCTCATCAACATTTTTTGCCTTATATATGCAACTGGTCTATTCTAAGAATCTTGGCTATAGACCTGCATAAGAAGCTACCTGTTTCATGGCTTGCCCCCCTCCAATGTCAAACTAGTTCCTACTCAACTGTATGGACAAAAATTCTTACTCTATACTACGATTATACTCACTTGCTCCAAACAGCAAAACAACAGTGAAGACAATCGTATACAAGTATCCTTTCAATTTGTCCAAAACAGCCCCCAACATAAGTACACCACAGAACGACCCAACAGCACGACAGATGAACATCAGAGAGACAATGCTCACACTGACAGAGACATGATGGGCCAGGTCAAGGAGAGTGGGACCAATCACAACAAGAGTGCCACCCTGAAATAAAAAGCTCATTTGACCATCCCATAGTATGTTTGCATGCACTTACCCATCCAATGAAAGCAACAGAGCTCCAAAAGCTCACTGCAACGCGATGCCAGTTGCACTCGCTGATTTTCTTCATAAGAGAAGAGTCTAACATGTTCGTAGTGTGCTGATTCGACTGTGTGTGTCAGGAGACCCAGCATGCAAAATAATAAACAGCTGCTTATGCGTGGGTGGTGGCACTGTAAAATTGCTTTTCACTAATTTAGATACATTGTTTACGGTATATAAAATAAAGCTAGGTGATTGGTCAGTTTTCGTGGGTAATTTTTATAGTTTACGGAGAAAATCGCCGTAATCTATTGTTTTACTAATCTTTGTTGAGATTTGGAGGGAATTACGAATGAGATCAGCATGATGTTCACATGACACAGATTTTGAAAGACACAAGTGCATCATGGATCTATGAAGGATCACTGCCTGATGATCGGAAGAGCTAACACCAGACTACTAACGTAAGTGGCGCTAAATGTTAGTCAACATCTTCTTTCTAACCTCAACTATAGATTTCTATATAAAATTAATGGACAATATTGGTGTAAACGTTTATGTCGGTTTGAAATTATTTGTTTGTTTTCTCACAACACACTCACAGCTCTTCAGATCCAAACTGAACTGAAGCCTTCTAAGCTCCTAGACTCTGTTCTATGGCTCAGTATAAGTTTCACACTCCAAGTCTACCCAGAGACAGCACAGTGTTCATGACTCCCTCATCTTCAAGTGGAAAACCTGCCTTCCTCTCTAAATCAAGGGTTACACCACCAGCCTTTAGTCTTCCAACTCCAGATTCAACTCCTACAAAGAGAGTCAAGACTGCTCAAGGAAGCACTGATGTACTGAGTGAACTCTACATGAGAGGTGTACCCCACATTGTTGAAACCATCCTGGCCATGCTTTCTCCAACAGATTTGTGCTCTGCTTTGCAAGTCTCTCAAACGTGGAATGGACTGATTTCCTCAAACTCTCAGTGTATGACTAGAATCAAAGAACATCGTAAGAGGTGTAAGCAAAATGCTGAGAACTCTGAAGCGATAGAGAAGTCAATGACTGTATTGTTTCATCCACCAAGACAGAGAGCACTTTCCATTATTGATCTAAACTCACAAATCTCTACCAGTTTGAATATCGGAAAGATGACTCCAGCCCTCTTTCCGAATTTTACAGCACCTGCTACACAAAAATTTCGCCCCTGTCCAAATTGTCAATCACCAGCAAAGGAACTCACTTTCAGAAGATCCGAATGTACAAACACAAACTGTCGTTTTGACTTCTGTCAGCAGTGCTTGATGTCCTGGCACGAAGAGAAGGAGTGCTCAAGGAAGATGAGACGGAGTCCAACAAAGAGACCCTGTTCTGAGAGGATAGCAGGTACCAGTAAGTCTAAGAAGAGATTGAGGAGACTCTAAGGTGTTGTCTTTATGTGATCGATCAAGGCATTCATTCCTGCAATAGATTTGTTCGTTTTGAGACTGATTTTCAAACTCATACCCAGGGACAGTCACTTGTGAGCTATGCCTTTGTGTTTTTTCTGTGTGTGTTTGTTGAGTTATAGGCATTCAACATTTTGTACCTTAATGGCCCAATGTATATGTGCTTAAGCTTGGTATATCTCACACTATTTTTATATTATAATAAAGTTGATTTAAAATATTGCTTGTTTTGTTTATTTTTTATCCATTACTTATTTGTCCATCAATTTATTCTTTCACTGTACATTTTTTTTCTCATCTTAATCCATTGTACACGATTTCTTTGCTCGCATCCTGATCAAATAATTCACTAATGCTTACAATTTCATTGCTACTCATCAGCCTTTTGTGATCCTTTGCTGTAGTAATAAAAACCAATTGAGATTTGAAACTTGAAGTGTCCAACTATGTCGCCGATTTTCTTACTTTTTTATCCACTACTGCTTTGTTCACCATGCAAATGTATTTTTTCTCACTATATATTTTTGTTTTGTTTTGTTCACATTCTCACTCCACATGTTTTCACTCACATTCTGATCAAACCACGATCAAACTTGCTATATTCATCACTTATCATCCTTCTACTTTTGTAATCTTTTACTGTAAACAAAATTAAAATTACAAATATCAATTGATTTCTGAAACATGACCACATAACCATCAATAAATAAATACTTTGTACAGTATTAATGCCAATTCGTTTAATTTTCGTGATCTTTTGCTGTAACAAAATTAAAAATTAATAGAAATCTAAAACTCAAACATGACCAACCATTAATAAATAATATACGTATACAGTAGCCTCGTAAACCAGCCCCTCTCCACTATGCTTATATTGCCAGCGCATAGCAATAAGCATGGCGGGGAGGGACTGGTTTACAAGGTTATGTATATGGTATTAATGCTAATTCATTGTTTCTTCTTCTTGTTTTTCCTCAGCAATATCTCTCTCTTCATTGTCCATCGACACCGAGTCCTCCTGGAGTATTGAGTACTGGGACCTTGACGATGAGACCAATTCTTCGCCACCATTTACAGCGATAGATTTAGATCGAGTTCTTCTTCTTTGTATACAGGCTACCAAAAACAGAGCAGAGACGATACAAATGGACACAACCACTCCAACAAACGTTCCATAAATTAAGGAGTCGGGGGAAACTTGTGCAATTAGTGCCCCAAAGGCCGTCGGGATGGTCAAATCGCCCAACGTACCAGCAGTGTTGAGTACCGCCGTCGCTTTCCCAGTGGCTTTAGCATTCTCGCTCATCCAAGTCATGGTTGTGGGAAATATGGACGCGTAGCTCATACCGAGCACCGCAGTACCTATCCAAATAGCCGTGACATCGTGAGGGTAAAATATCATGATAATTGAAGCAAGTAAGCTCCCTGACAAATTTCCACAAATCATGACGGACGATCTTACTTTGAACAGGACGAGCGCTACGGATATGAGTCTGGCGAATGCAAACGTTCCCCAAAACACCGATTGCAGGACAGCTGCCTGTTGTTTTTCAAAGTTTAGCTCACCCTTTACAGCGACGGTCAAAATAAGACTCCCGAAACTAATCTCCATACCCACGTAGATGAACATGAAACAAAACAGGAGGGTGAAAAGCACAACCGTGTAGACGACAGTTGCTTTTGAAGTAGAGGACTTCACTTTTGGTTTGGACTCCTGTGTAGACTGTTCTTCATTTTCTTCGGTTTGATCTTCCTGGCTCAAAATTTGAGCTTCAATCTTTTGCTTTCGGCAACCACTCTTGGAAAGAAGTTCGTAACGAAATGCAAAGTACGTGAAAGCAATGAGAGGTAGTATGAAGAGAGTGCACGCGATCAGGTAGGCATACTTGAACCTGGACGTATCAGCGAGTTGAAGATTCTCACTTGTTACATTAAATTCGTCAGAGCAGTTGGTTAGAGTGGAGTTAAAATATGTGTAGTCAGGGGAAAACCCTTCGGAAATGTTGTAACAGACATCGTACAATAGTTGAAAACAGTCTGTTTCATTAAAGTAGGGTTTGTATTTGTTCCAGTAAAATCCACTGGATGCATCGCTGGTAGTGTTAAAAAAAGTGTCACAGAGCAAAGCAGTTGTGTTACTGCTTGCATTTTCATCAGGTTCTTGTCCGTCACTGATGAATGGCTTTGATATGAGAGGGGCTAGAAATGCACCAAATGCAAAGCAGAAATGAAGCACTTGCATACAAGGACCAGATTTGTCACCCCATAGTCTCATCAACACAGCATGGACACCTGCAAAACAAAGATAACCAATGGTATGAGGTTGAATATAAATTGCATGACAATTAGGACAGCTGCCTGTTGTTTTTCAAAGTTTAGCTCACCCTTTACAGCGACGGTCAAAATAAGACTCCCGAAACTAATCTCCATACCCACGTAGATGAACATGAAACAAAACAGGAGGGTGAAAAGCACAACCGTGTAGACGACAGTTGCTTTTGAAGTAGAGGACTTCACTTTTGGTTTGGACTCCTGTGTAGACTGTTCTTCATTTTCTTCGGTTTGATCTTCCTGGCTCAAAATTTGAGCTTCAATCTTTTGCTTTCGGCAACCACTCTTGGAAAGAAGTTCGTAACGAAATGCAAAGTACGTGAAAGCAATGAGAGGTAGTATGAAGAGAGTGCACGCGATCAGGTAGGCATACTTGAACCTGGACGTATCAGCGAGTTGAAGATTCTCACTTGTTACATTAAATTCGTCAGAGCAGTTGGTTAGAGTGGAGTTAAAATATGTGTAGTCAGGGGAAAACCCTTCGGAAATGTTGTAACAGACATCGTACAATAGTTGAAAACAGTCTGTTTCATTAAAGTAGGGTTTGTATTTGTTCCAGTAAAATCCACTGGATGCATCGCTGGTAGTGTTAAAAAAAGTGTCACAGAGCAAAGCAGTTGTGTTACTGCTTGCATTTTCATCAGGTTCTTGTCCGTCACTGATGAATGGCTTTGATATGAGAGGGGCTAGAAATGCACCAAATGCAAAGCAGAAATGAAGCACTTGCATACAAGGACCAGATTTGTCACCCCATAGTCTCATCAACACAGCATGGACACCTGCAAAACAAAGATAACCAATGGTATGAGGTTGAATATAAATTGCATGACAATTGTGTGTGTGTGTGTGTGTGTGTGTGTGTGTGTGTGTGTGATGCTATTAAGGACATACATACCATTATCAAGAGAACCAATACACATTCCATTAGCAATCATGAGCACCGCAAACATAGCAATGTGAACAGAAAAGGGTATCACAGCAGTGGCTACAAAGAGAGAAAGAAAGAGAGAAAAAAAAACATGCCATCATAACCCTACAACAATCATTCAAGGTAGTCAGTTTCTAACCTTTACCAAAGTTCTACATGTACTAGCTTACTAGTATGCAGTTTTCTTTGTGTATTCTCTTACTTGCAATCGAGGCTATGAGGGTCACAATCATTGCCGTGAAATGGTACTGTACAAACTTGTCCATGATGACCCCTGACCCCACGCTCCCTACACCGGCACCCACGGCTCGACAGGTGAACATGAGAGCCAAGATACCGACCCCAACAGAGAGGTGGTTGGCAATGTCGAGGAGGGTGGAACCAAAGATCACCAAAGCAACACCCTGTGGAACGATAGTAAATAGAAGATAAGTACGGATGTGTTCTAGCCATGTTTCCAAGAAGCATTCTCCCTCTCAAATAATTTTTCTTAAAAAAAAAGGTAAGGGAGGCCTGAAGGGCCTAGGATGAGAGGCTAGATGTGTTCTGCACAAACAAAGAATGCAGGGCTTGTGTAGAGGATGAGAGGTGGTAAATCAATACAGGAGTAGCAGGAAATCTCTTGCAATGCACATCCTTAGCATGTGAAGAGTGCATGTCTAGGACATGCTGATAGTGATTCCACTATTTGTCTGAAAACTTGTAAGGATTCATCCTACATGACATGGTGTAGTAGCACCAGATGATGCAACATGATTTTTTCTTCTGAAGTTGTATGTATGTCTCTTGATTATCATGCACATATGCACATATTAAATGGGACAGTGATAAATGCAACTCGTCCATGTAGCAAAAACTATTGACCACCTGGTAACCAAGGGAAAACCAATTTCGTGCAAGTTCATACAGCAAAAAATAATTTCATCTGACTGCTCCCTCACCAATCCAATGAATGAGAGCGAGCCCCAGAAACTGACATTGAGCTTGTGCCAGTCTAATTCATTCTTCCAGTAGTGGATCTTGGGGATCAACTTGAACACCAACAAGTCTTGCAAGCTAGACTTGAGTGTCGACATCGTGTAATAGTTGTGTTGGGAAGCTTGCAAAATGTTTCAATATTTCTGCTGATGACGGATATTTAGAAAATCAATATAATGACGTCATTTTTTAATCATAAGGGCCTGGACTCCTGTTGACTGGAAGACCTGTTTGTGAATTTCTCTTCATCTCC
The DNA here is from genome assembly GCA_964030475.1 of Tethya wilhelma. Taxonomy (NCBI): domain Eukaryota; kingdom Metazoa; phylum Porifera; class Demospongiae; order Tethyida; family Tethyidae; genus Tethya; species Tethya wilhelma. Next base: position 9,461,360 of record CAXIPT010000003.1, on the reverse strand, counting down.
TCTAACCATATGCTTCAACTACTGGCCGTCTTACATTCAAGATAGGTAAGCATTCATTACACTTTTTTATTCAGTAAGAAGGGCGTTTAGGAGTGATTTTTTTTGCCTGTGATACATTTTCTTGTTTGCCTACTTTTGCCCCTTTGCCAAGTTGGGTTTAGCGATTTTAATATCAGCTCCACAGTCCTCTGATGAAATATGTTGTGTGAGAAGATAAACTGATTTATGCTGCATGCAAATTTTGTATTATTAGCCAAACTCCTGTGAGTAGGAGCATCATGGCCCTGCCCAGTTTTGGTAGACTTCAAAAATTTGTATTTTTCAGCATTGGATCTGTATATTCCACTCTTCTCTTGTTATTTCTGGGAGCTGATTGTTTTACATCTCCAGAATAATGCCCACGAATGTGTGTGCCTGTACAGAGGATCTTTAATAAAAGAAATTGTCATTAGTTGGGAGGGGCTGATTTTAATATGACATTACAGTCTCTCCACATCGTAGTTTAGTTGTGATCACTATTCTGCCAGCAGCATTATCATTGTAAGTAGTACACACAGATTGGCAAAGTGTGTTTCCAACTCTACATCAAACGCTGATTTTTTACGTTCACTGTTATTTTAGAAATACAAATTTAGATTAAGGCCATTGCTAAAACTGCTATTCATAAGAATTGGCATTCTTTACAAACTCAAATCCATTGTATTGTCAATAGATCCTTGAATATGTATGATATGTCCAATACACCAGTTGTGGAAATAATATACCAGCTAGTGTGGTACTAGAATAGCTTTTTACAGTCACACACATACCATATAATGTGTTATCATTGCAACAATAGTAAGTCAATGGGCCAATGATGTATTGTTAGCTCATTCTTTAGTTTGGGTGGGTTTTCTTTTTGGCAGCTCTCTCACGGATGTTGTCATGGCCTTGTAACACCCAGCATAATTTTATTTCCTCTTGGACACATTTTGTGAGTAATTGGAGGGTCGGTCCACCGATGATGTCATTGGGGTGTTTATTTCATGGCATTGTAACAGCCTGTGTATTTCCTCTAGGGCACATTGTGGTACATTTTGTAAGTAATTGGAGGGTCTGTCCCTTAATTTATTGATGGTGTATCAACTGTACAATGTGGATGTGGAGTCACTGGTAAATAGTGTGTGGGTGATAGTACTCCGATTCCATGTGATCCTCTCTAAGTATGATCTAGCTACTGCTGCCTAATGTCATTCATCTCTCTCTCTCTCTCTCTCTCTCTCTCTCTCTCTCTCTCTCTCTCTCTGTGTGTGTGTGTGTGTGTGTAAGTGTGAGGTGTTTTCTTTCTCTCTTGTTAGTGGTGAGTGCTTGTACTGAAAGTGATGTGCATTCTTGATTCACTATGGCGATATCAGATTTGTGTATCTCTGTATACTGATTTGTATCGTCAATATCATGATCATTTGTCTAGTGTTCCTTGTACCTTAACCTTCTCCAAATGATGTTCTATACCTAGGCCTCCTAGTAGTGGGTTATATGTGGAGTGTTAGTGCTTAGACCTACTAGCACCCATTTTGAAAACTTAATGTCTTTGTTGGATCGGATGATCTTCGATCCTGATCACTGTCAAAGCTTCTTTTGTACCTTGCACACATGTATGTATTATGCATTGGTCACGATAACTATGTATATGTGTATGGGTATGTGACCAGTGGTGTGTGTGAGTGGGTGGGTGTGTAGAAGCCACTTATCAGTGGCTGGTAGTTGTACAAACAAGGAGCTGTTGGATGGTCACTGTGGGTAGAAGGTGGGTGGATGGATGACCAGCTTGGGTTGGACAGGATAAGTCTATAGGGCTGTTTATTATAGTCACATATGTACCATGCATAGAAGCTTCCTGTGCACACACTGCTATTTTCTGCTTCAATGCCTATGGGTTCTAGTAACTCAGTGGTAAGACCATTTGACTAGAATTTGAAAGACCTGGGTTCGTTTCCCAGCTAGATCTCCAGATTTTTTTTTTTTCACTGTGTGTGTGTGTGTGTGTGTGTTTAGGATTATCATGTGTGCTATACGTACTTTGTGAAAGTAGCTAATCAACAGTTCATGTTTATTCATGAAAGTAAAGCTACCATGCTTGCTATAGCGCTATGATTTACATACCTATATTGTCATGTGTACACAATCTTAATGTGCATATCTGGCAATCTACACTGTGCACACACACACACACACACACACACACACCTGTAGCATCTTTGACACCTATCATAATCACGGTACATACATAAACTCTCACAAACGGTTTTCTAAACAACCACCACATCTCTCATCAAAACACCACCATGTCCATAAGCTCGTCGGGCAAGCAAGACAGGGTGAAGCTTGCCATCCAGTCAGAACCCACTCTACCGCCTAAACAACCCCTGCTCCTCGACGTAGCTCAAAACCTTCCCCTAACTAATATCGTCAGAGACGTCTGTGCTCAGTGGAACGTCGAATTCCCCGAGAGATACACATTGAAGTACACAGACCCCCCTCCCAATGCCCCCCCAACGGCAAAATTTGGCTACATCACTGAGGAGAACCGTTTGAAGCTAAAGAACGGAGACATCTTGAGGATTGCTCTCACACCTCCCGTGGCTGCCAAGGAGCTGCACAGCAAGGTCAAGTCCAAGAGCTCCGAGGATAAGATGAAAGCCATCAACGAGTTGTTCTTGTTGTCAAAAGATTACGTGTTTGCGTTCGAGTTCATCAAACTGGACGGGATTACCTGTCTGACCAGTTTGGTCGAGGGAACACAGCCGACCAATGAACACGATTTCACGCAACTTGCCAACACTCTGGGTGCTTTTCAGGAGCTCATGGAACACGGGATCGTATCCTGGGATGCTCTCACAGAAAATTTCGTCAAGAAGCTCATCAACGTTATCGACAAGTCGCTACACAGCCAGGATTTCTTTCGTCCCAATGTCGTCTCAAGAAGTCTGAGCATTTTGGAAAATATTGTCACAAATAGTCTGAAATTTTACAGCACCGTTGCCAAGGAGATATCGGTGAGTTCTCCCATTCCCTTTCTGATGAGAACCCAGATTGAAGTCAAGTACACCACGTTGGCCTTCATCAATGCCATGATCTCCAAGGCCCAGAACAGGGAGCAGGTGATGAGAGACCTGGCACTGAATCGCTACTCCAAGTCCCTCTCGGAGTACATTCTCAACTACTTTCGTGGCGTCGTACCGCAGGATATATCTCACGAGATCTACGTTTATCAGTGCTACGTGCTGAACCTCTGTGAGAATCGTATGAAGATGAGGTTCGTATCGGGGCACCCCAAGATGGAAGAAGATGTGAGATTGCTCCCAACGCGAGCTTTTCCCGATGAGTACTCTACGAGCAAGTCGAAACCGATTTCTGAAAGTCACTGGAAACAGCTCGGGTTCACGAAAGGAGATCCACAGGATGAGTTCAACGAGACGCCACCCGGCGTGCTCGCTCTCGACTGCATGGTGCACTTTGCCAAGACAAAGCACGAGAGTTACACACGATTGCTTTTCAGCTACGCCGACAGCCAGTGTCCTTTTGCGATGACGAGCGTCGCACTCACTAAGGTGCTGTGTCAAATCTTTCGAATTGGCGAACCGCCCTCCGAGATTGGCTACGAGTTCATTCCAATCATGGTATGGGCAGAAGAGTCATTCAAGGAGCTGTTTAGCGTGTGCATTCAGCTTCTCTTTAGAACGTGGAGAGAGATGAGAGCCTCTGTTCTCGATCTTGAGAAGGTGATGGTGGTCGTCACGAAACAGATCACCACTGTGCTCCAAGGTACGGGCTCCACTCTTACTAGCTTTGATATCCTTAAGCAGAGGCTGTTTGATCTGAGCTATCGAAAGATCACTCAAACCGAAGAAAACAGCCAACTTTTGGACGAAGCTGTCCTCAAGTCGAAACCCGTTCAGGAGCTGTCGGAGCAGATCAGACCGGAGCTGTTGAAGCTCATCAAAGAGGAGCGATTACGTCATCTAATTGAAGGGGCGTCCTTTCCACGTCCCACTCGAAGACGTGATCAATTCTTCTACTGTCGTTTGTCGCCAAACAACAAAATGTTACATTTTGGGGACACGACGAGCATCACACAAGCCCCACCCATTGAAGCCTTAGAAAAGAAGATCCAAGTCTCGGAGATGCGGTTGGAGATTGGTGCCAACTGTCCTCACGCCTCGACCATCAGGAAGGGCCAACAACCCAACATCTTCTCGATATTCTACGAAGGTGACGAACACTTAGATTTCACAGCACCGAATGAGACCGTCTATAACATTTGGGTTGACGGTCTGTCCGTGTTGGCAGGAAAGAAAATGCCAAGCAAGGCATCGGAAGAGGATCTCGAGACGCTGTTGAATATGGACTTGAAATTGCGTCTCCTCGATATTGAGAATGTCACAATTCCTAGTGCCCCGCCCACAATTCCAAGGGAGCCTGTCGATTTTGATTTCTACTATAAATTGGACAACTAGAATCGTTTTTTGTGAGAAATTTTTTTGACTGTAGGTTTGTTAATTTTTATTTGAGTGAAAAAGTTACGTTTAAATTATTAGATTTTGTTCAGCGACTCTTTCTAATAAAACTCTACATAAGTGTTTTAGTGTGTGACGATAGAGGCATTGACATGTTCACCATAATATGTGTTAGTGTTGCATTTAATTTTGTATTATAACTGTAATGATAGCATGCACTTTGTGTAATAATCATCACATGATTATACAATAAATTATTCATAATATTATTGTACATGGCATGACTTAATGGGTGGTAGAGGCCGCGGTATAGAAGTCAGCAAAAATTTCCTTACCTATAGTTAATTCTGTAATGTATAGGTCCAGGGAACTTATTGCATTGTACACATATATATACAATAATATTACTTATTTAATAATTTTTATTAAACATTATAATAGGGAGGGAATTTATAAATTATGAACAACAAGACTTAGTTCAAGGCCTAGAATACGGAGACTATATACAACTTCAAGTGTATAGTCTATAGCTTGTGTTCAACATTAAGTTCAAGGCAGGACTGGTGTAACAGCCACAGCCAAACTTTCAATGCCGACTTCATCGACTCCTCTCAAGATCTTAAAGTAACCTTCCTCGCCCCAGTTCTCACCCCAGCTGTTCTTGACGATCCAGTACTTTGTTCCCAATTCCTCCCCATAACCAACCACCAGTACAGCGTGGTTGGTCACCACCCACGGGTTAAACGAGTCCTCCAAACCAGTGTGACGATAGATGCCACTCTTGTAGTGGGTGAAGTCACTGAGCACTTCAAAGCCGACAGCAATAGGACCGTTCTTGACTAGGTCAAGACGCATTAGTTCGTCGTTTGTGGCTCCATAGAAACCTCCGATGTAGTGATAGTCTGTGGCGTACCAACGTAGGCAGTCTGATTTTTCATTACATTTGGTATTGTGTCCAAGGTACGGGAAACAATCTTCCGAAACTACACCATAATCTTCAGCATATTTACCAGCAATCAGGTAGGGAAATCCCCCATCACAGCCTTGAGCATAATCCGAACAGCCGAGAACATCTTGCGGAGAGAACACAGGTTTGAGATCATTATTTGTCATGATACGAACTCTCGCTTCAAGCATTGCCATCGAAGCAAAGGAATAGCAGCTACCACACTGTCCTTGGTTTCTGATGGGAGAGACATAGTTAACACCATCCACATCCCTCCAGTCAAAACTAGAGGGGAGCTTGCTGGCAGCTAGGCGAGTTTCTTCGTCAATTCTAGCACTACCGGGAAATGGGAACCGTCCATATTTGGGCACTCCACCGGCTCTTTGAAGACGATCTTCAAGTGTCATTGTTTCAAGTTCTGGATAATGTACGGCTTTCCAAAGGTTAGTTTTAGCATTGATCTCGTTCACGAAATCGTCATTCTTTACGTATTTTCGGTTAAGTTTGAGGATTGGATATGTTGTGATTTTTGGTTCAATTTTACCAAGTCCTTCACTGGGTTGCTTCACTCCAAAATAGCATGCCCAGTTGTGGTCCCAGAGGTCATGTGACCAGCCATGGAGTGTGGAATCACAGTGACTAATGGCAGCAGTGGAATTGATCTTGGTGTAGTTGGAGAAGGCGAAATATTTATGGTTACCAATCACCACTTCAAATCCTTGATTGTAGATCAGTGTCCAAAAACCCTTATTGCCTTGCTCGTCCACTGCCCTGTCAGGAAAGGTCAGGTCAACCTTGAGAGTGGAAGTTGGAGTAAATTCTGTACAATCAACATCACCAGTGTGGCCAGTTTCACCCAAATGAAAGATCCAAGTCCCTGCAATGTCCCCGTAGGTGCAATTGGCAGGTGTATCGGCTAAAGCAGTCGATAGAAGAGCTGCAAGAACTACGGTCAATAGTAGTTTGTCCATAATTTCCAAGGCTGTATAATTTTGTCACGATGTGCTCGTGACCATCGTGCGCATGCTCAAAACGCCAAGATTCATAAATTTTTGGCGGTAAAACATCTATGCACAAACAAAATTATTGCACAACACATGACTATCACTTGACCATATTACTGTGATTTTCTGCAGGACAGTTAACAGTTAGTATATTTTTGGCATTAATTATTTTTCATTGTTGGCATTGATCTTTCCCAAGGATGAACATCTAGCTATACTTAGTATATTGCTGTACAATGTCTTGCACGTTCATTATTGTAGGTCTATATGCAAATATAATGTACGCTCTACATAATTATAGTCATGCATACATCAATAATAATTATTATCCTGCTGTACAACAAATATATTCATTACTGAAATTACTGTGCTTATACAAGTCAGCAAAAATAATTTTAATAGTTATTTTAGTCGACTAGTGTCTATGAATAGCAGTGTATACTGTACTGCTATTCTCTACCCCACTGAGTTTGAAAGACCTGGGTTCAAACTTCAAATCTCCATTAATAGATCTCAAGATTTTTTTCAATAAATTTTAACTTAGCACATTGTACAATAATTATATTGTGCATGACACAAAATAGGAGGGAAGTTAGATTAATTTTTTAACAAGTAAGTACTTAGGCCTATATACAGTCAACTAGATAAATAAAAATTTAACATTAACTTCAGTGTATAGTCTGGTGTTCATGATCAAGGCAGCACTGGTGTAACAGCCACAGCTAAGCTCTCAATCCCTTCTTCATCCACTCCTCTCAAGATCTTAAAGTAACCATTTTCACCCCACTTCTCACCCCAGCTGTTCTTGACAATCCAGTACTTCGTTCCCAATTCCTCTCCATACCCGACCACCAGCACATTGTGGTTGGTCACTACCCACGGATTGAAGGAGTCCTCCAAACCAGTGTGATGGTAAATGCCACTCTTGTAGTGGGTGAAATCACTGAGCACTTCAAAGCCGACAGCAATGGGACCGTTCTTGACCAGTTCGAGACGCATTAGTTCGTCATTCGTGGCTCCATAGAAACCTCCGATGTAGTGATAGTCTGTGGCATGCCATCGTAGGCAGTCTGATTTTTCGTTACATTTGGTATTGTGTCCAAGGTACGGGAAACAATCTTCCGAAACTACACCATAATCTTCAGCATATTTACCAGCAACCAGGTAGGGAAATCCCCCATCACAACCTTGAGCATAATTCGAACAACCAATGACATCTTGCGGAGAGAATACCGGTTGGAGTTTGTTATTTGTCATGACACGAACTCTCGCTTCAAGCATTGCCATCGAAGCAAAGGAATAGCAACTACCACACTGTCCTTGGTCCCTGATGGGAGAGACATAGTTGACACCATCCACATCCCTCCAGTCAAAGCTAGAGGGGAGCTTACTAGCAGCTAGGCGAGTTTTCTCATCAATAGTAGCACTACCGGGAAATGGGAACCGTCCATATTTGGGCACTCCACCGGCTCTTTGAAGACGATCTTCAAGTGTCATTGTTTCAAGCTCTGGATAATGTACGGCCTTCCACAGGTTGGTTTTAGCATTGATCTCATTCACAAAGTCCTCATTCTTTACATATTTTCGGTTAAGTTTGAGGATCGGATATGTTGCAATTTTTGGTTCAGTTTTACTAAGTCCTTCACTGGGTTGCTTCACTCCAAAATAGCATGCCCAGTTGTGGTCCCAGAGGTCATGTGACCAGCCATGGAATGTGGAATCACAGTGACTAATGGCAGCAGTGGAATTGATCTTAGTGTAGTTGGAGAAAGCAAAATATTTATGGTTACCAATCACCACTTCAAATCCTTGATTGTAAATCAATGTCCAAAACCCCTTATTGCCTCGCTCGTCCACTGCCCTGTCAGGAAAGGTCAGGTCAACCTTGAGAGTGGAAGTTGGGGTAAATTCTGTACAATCAACATCACCAGTGTGGCCAGTTTCACCCAAATGAAAGATCCACGTCCCTGCAATGTCCCCGTAGGTGCAATTCGCAGGTGTATCGGCTAAAGCAGTCGATAGAAGAGCTGCAAGAACTGCGGTCAAAAGTAGTTTGTCCATCATCTCAGTCACTGCGATTCTCAATATCTGCTGATTCAGCTTTCACCGTCACTTCATACTTGGTACTCGTGACTTTGAGTCCTACTGCGCATGCTCAAAATGTCGTGTATGATTTTTTTTGGCGGTAAAACATGAATGAATTAATGATCATTAGTCACATACAACACAAAATTCACTACAAACATGACTGTCACTTTGGTCTACTACCATAAGAAATAGACCATTTTGGAATGGTTACTCTTTGAAGAGGCTTCCGAGGAGAAGAGAATGGAAAATTATCTGTGAAATCATCACCAAACTCACGCTCAGGCCTCTTACTAGCTTGTCTCATCACAAAATCTGTATTCAGTGAATCACTAAATCCACTAGACAGTCCTTGACTCTCTGATAGCTGACTGTTCTTGCTACTTGCATTGTTCTCCATAGATGCTTCTTCGTTGTCCAGAGAGATTTCTGAAACATCTGATAAGCCGTCATCACTGAGGGGACTAGTTTCTGAATCTCTACGAATAATTCCGCATGTGGTACTGTTACTTGTGTTGCTTTTATTTCTTCTAAGGAAGTGCAAATGGTTGGGCAAACTGTCAAGCTTGGTAATACTACTAGATCTAGATCTAGTTCTTGGGTGTGGAGGCTGCTGTTGATGTGTGACAGTCGGCCTGTTGTGGTTCGTAGAAGGACTGGTGATTCTGTTACTGTTGAGAGGAACTACTTTGATCTTCTTGCTTTGCCTGAATAAACAAAAGTGATTGCACACAATGTTAGCTTGTAAATCAGCTGAGATCTTTTCCACTTACAGATCAAAGTACAGGACAAAAATGCCAATACTAAGTACATTCATACAAACATGAACAAACACACACTGCACGCCTGGTACTGACTGCCTTAAACTTACCTTTGTTTGTATTTATAGACCACAGCAGCAATTCCAGCAATGAGAATTACGCTGGCAAGAATAGCACTAATCACCAACAGCACTGATGCAGACACCAGCCAACCGTTCACTGGTGTGAGTCGTGTGACTGTCAAGTAAGGAGACACACTGTCTCTAACGATTGCTTCAATGACTCTCTCATCCTGCTCAACAATCTTTGTCAGTGTAGCTCGTGGGACAACATAGTTGGTCTCTCTGTATGGTGACCTGCTTGCAGACTCTGGAAGTACAACATAGAATCGCACTTGGAGTGAAACAGTTTCTGACGATACTTCAAGAGCTGATGTTTCAAGTGAAGATGAAGAAACTTCAGTAATGTCCGGAAGAACTTCTATGCTAATGTTAGAGAAACTGATATAGTGGTGGTCATTTCTTTTTCTCCTTCTTTTATTGCTAGAATGACTGCATAGTAAGTTCAGATTTGTCAAAAATAAAGCATGCATGTATACACATTCTAATAAACCCTCTCATTTACCCGAAAAATTGAGCACAACCAGATTCCAGTGAACACGCCTCAGGAAGAAGAGCACAATAATCAGTCACACTACGAGCAATGGCATCTTGAAAACTGTTCTTTGCATTATTTCTTTCTTCCCACTAAAATAATAAAAAGCAAAATAATAAAGAATATTACATTATTGTCACCAATTACAGTTTATTTGTTTACCAATGTTTTGGAGAAGTCGTGTAAAGTGATTGACACTGAATTTAAGAGTCCTTCTGCTTCCACCAAAGAGTGATAATCCTCACCAGGCTCAGATGAGTGAAAGTCAGGCTCTTGAACCTCGATCACCACAAGTACAGAAATTGAAAACGAAGGAGTTCCTGAATCGTGAACAGTGATGGGAATATGATGTATTGGCGAATCACTTGGGTCTAATTCACTCTCTAATGTGAGTTGGCCCAAAGTTCTATGGACTGAAAACACATTCAAAAACGTCTCATCACTGATGGAGTACTCGAGAAGCGAATTTGCTCCCAGATCAGCATCACTGCAATTGAGACTTTCAAGAATTATCCTTGGTACTGGAGCATTGGGTGAAACAATCAAGTGGTAGACTGTTCTCTCACAAACAGGCCAGTTGTCGTTGGAGTCAAGAACAATAATTCTGACCTGACTAGATGATGAGAGTGGTCCTGAGGTACTATCAGAAGGATTGTCTTGGGCAGTGATGTTTAGTGTGAGTTCATTGATTCTTTCATGGTCCAAAGAAGCAGAAAGATAAAGTTCACCTGATAGAGGATTGACAGTGAATGCTTGAGCATTGTCTTGTATGGAATACGACAAGTCACCATCTCTTCCACTGTCTGCATCAGTAGCTTGAATTTGTGCCACTCTTGTCCCAATTATAGTGTCTTCATTGATGCTAACTGTATACGAGGATTGGTTGAATATTGGTGTGTGTTCATTGAGTGGCATTGTTATTATGTACACTGTAAGGACTGCTGATATGTTCAGATTGTGGGGATCAGAGCATTGAACTTGAAGCATGTAGGATGAACGATCTTCAAAATCGGGCGAATTTCTGACAGTTATTTCTCCAGTGTTTGAATCAATCTGAAAAGTGTCGATACTGCTGGAGAGTATCTGATACGATGGGGGTGATAAACTTGGAATAAAGGCCCGGGTGCTGTTACACGTGACTGTTAACACAGGAGTTCCAGTAGGAGCATTCTCAGAGACATTAGCTGTATACACACTTTGCAATGCAAAGAGTTCCCCCAAGTGACAATGGACTATGTTCACAGTAACAAGTGCACCAGTTTGCAGTGAAGGAGTGCCACCATCTCTTGCTTCAATGGTAAAGTTGTATACCTGACTATCACTACAATTTAGACTATTATAAACAGTGAGCACACCACTATCTTGGCTGATGGCAAAAGGAACATTATTTCCAGGTGAGATTGAGTATCTTATCTCTCCATCGATACCACCATCTTCATCAGAGGCCGAAAATGTCATGAGTGAAGTTCCAATAGCTGTTAGTTCTTCGACATTCAGTTGAAAACTCGATTCAGTGAATTGAGGAGTATATTCATTGATTGGGAGCACCTGGATGGTCACAGTACTGAAAGTTGCATGAACAGGAGTGCCTGAATCTCGGCAAATAATAGAGAGTCTGTATGACTGGACATATTCGTAATCTAAGATGCCAGTAAGAGTCAACTCACCAGAAGTGGAATTGATCGAAAACAGCCAAAGGCGTGCAGGTTGTTCGGTACCATTAGGATAGACGAGGAACAAGCTGCTCATTTGTAAGTTAGTTTGAGCATTGCTCCCACTGTCAGCATCAATACAGCTTATAGTGCTGACTGCACTATTGGGAGGAGTATCTTCAGATACTGAGTAGAATAGCTGCACATCCATTTGTGGAGGATTATCGTTCACATCAATGACTTGTATGTACACCAGAATGGACCCACTAAGTGAGGGTGTACCCCTGTCATTAGCTACAACAATTAGGCTATAATTTCTGTCGATCTCATAGTCAAGGTTCTGAACAAGATGAATATGTCCAGAAGTTTGATCAATGAGGAACATTTGAAGAGCTTCACTACTGCTATTTGTAATCTGATAGTTTATGATTCCATCCTCTCCAATGTCTCCATCAGCAGCTGTCACCGTACACACGATGGAGCCAATGCTGGAGTCCTCACTTACACTGCATTCAAGTGTACTGGTTGGAAAGACCGGTAAATGTTCATTGACGCCTGTTACTGAGATATGAACGGTTACATTGATGGAGAAGTCGTCATCTGAAACTTCAATAGTGATATCATAAAATTGTTGTGTTTCAAAGTCGAGGGCTTCAGTGACTGTTATTACACCTGTCGAACTTATCTGGAATGGATTTGCATTGCTTTGTAGCATTGTGTACTGTAGATTTGGAGAGTCAGCATCAGAACAAGACAAGCTGAGAATTTCCTCTCCAATTGAAGCATTCTCAGACACATTCACAGCATACACACTAGGATCGCATACCGGTCGTACATCATTCACATTCTCAAGAGTCAAAATGATATCTGCTTCGGCTGAATGCTCTGAATCTGATACAGTGACTGTACACATGATAGTGTGAGAGCCATATGGGGGCTCCTCGTAGTCAAAAGGAGACAAGAGATAAAGAATGCCCGATAGAGCATCAATGTGCAAGTTCTGAGGACAAGCAGGGGTGTTGTCATTCAGTGAGTAGTGTAGGAGTCCCCCTGGACCTTGATCTCGGTCACGACCTTGGACATGAAGAATGGAAGAGCCCGATGCCATACTTTCACTGACAGTGGCACGATACTCAAAACCAGGATCGGGATAAAACTCGTCATAACTTGTTACTTCAATGATAACCAAAGCTTCAACTGTCACTCTAGGGGTACTGCTTTCAGTACATTGAATGATCATCTCAAAGTGCTGTGCTTGGGATGTGTCGTCAAAGTCTAGAGTATTCATGAGCGAAATTGTACCTGTTTGTGCATCAATGGTGAACTTGGAGTCAATATTGCCTTGTGAGATGGAGTATGTGACATTATCAATACTGTCCAAATCTGAACACGAGATGGTAGTGACTTGGTCATTTACGAGTGTATCTTCTCTCACACGAGCAGAGTAGACAGACTGAGAGAACATCGGGTGGTTATCGTTTTCATCTTGCACTGTGACAACCACAGTACCTGACAATGATCTCCTTTCAGACTCAACGCTCGAACTATCTGTGGCAACTACTGTGAACTGGTACGATCCTACTGCTTCAAAATCAAGCGATCTCGTGAGAATGATATCACCGGTAAGAGAGTCAATAGCAAATACATCAGGAGGGTTTGATCCAAAGGAGTATGCTATTGTTCCATCATCGCCCGAGTCATCGTCTGAAGCAGTTACGCGATCAATTGTGGTGCTGATGTCGGCAGTTTCTGACACTGTGAACGTAAACTGAGATGAAGTGAAAGCTGGCGTAAACTCATTCACAGGCAGGACTGAGATGACAGCAGTCACAGTAGTATTTAGTGATCCACTGCCACCATTTTCATCACAGGCTGCTATCTCGAGCTGGTAGAGAGTTTGTGTCTCATAATCAAGAGTTGTTGCCAGTGAAAGACTACCGTTGGTCTGATTGATAGCAAAATTACCATCATCATTACCGGAAACAATCCTGTAAGAAATTTGCGGATTGTCAGGTTGATCTGCATCCGTGCAAGTCGGAAGGTAAAACGTATCCCTCGTGAGTCCTTCAGTGGTTGAATAATACATGACACTTGAAGCACATTGCGGTGGATACTCGTTCAGGTTCATGAGATTGATTGTGACATCTGCCAAACCTCGCTGTCTCATTTCATCACTGGCTTGAACACGAAAATGATAGACCGGATTGGATTCAAAGTCGAGCTCTGTTGCCACAGTGAGCGCACCACTGTGAAGATCAATGTTGAAGGCATCAGTCGACATGGCATGTATGGAGTATTCGAGGTCAGTGGAGTCTGGGTCATCAGCAGTGAGTGTTGTGATGGTATGTCCGATTGGTAGGTTCTCTGCAATGCTTATGTTGTAGGGAGCGTTTGTGAAACATGGGCACAAGGGACACGACACAGTGCACATAGCATCTGAAGATCTTGTCACAACTACAAGAATAAAAGGCAATATACATGACATTGTGGGAAAAAGGGAGACAAAATTAACATATCATTGGTACCATAACATTTATAGTTATGGTAACAAGAAATATGCATATCTTTAGCCTTGAAACTGTATTGCAGTCAGCCATATCTATAGAGTATGTGTTAATGGATAATGCACTTGAATGCATGTTAAAGTGGGATAAGGTCACACAGTTCTTCCTAATATGGTTGAAGTTAATGAGAGTTATGGTTGCCTCTCACCCAAGGGGGTATGTCATGAATTAGCTTCTACATGGACTAGTACTGTTGTCAGCACAGTGCTATGCTCCCACAAGCCAATATGAATTTTGTTAATACTTCTGAGTTAAAATGCATCATAGACCCATGGGGAGTCAGGGTATATAGCTGTCAAGATTTAATGGGCACAAAATAAGATTGTGGTGCACAACTATTGCTCAAACATGACTGTACAAGAATGTGCTTGGTTGGTGAGAATGTGCTTGGTTGATCTCCCAAGGCAAAACAAGTTTATTAAACAAGCCTGACTTACAACACAAGTCAGTATACTGCATGCATGCTTTATGATCATACTTTATGTATCTAGTTACAATGCTATGCTGATGTTTGTACTGAATCACAAGACACTATATCTGTTATAATATGCAATAATGAATGACAGAGTGCAGTATGAAAATCATGAAAGTTATGTCAAATTATGGAAAGAATATCAGTGACATCATGTGGCAACTGCTGTCCAGCTAGCACAGATGACATGGCCAACTATCTATTAACATGCATGACTATTTATACATTATATTCTGCACAGCTCACCTGAGACAATTGCGGCAATCTTGAGAATCAGAAATGCTATAAATGATCCCTTTGATCTCGTACAATCCCACATACAATTACTCAGCCTCATCTTGGTTTTGTAGAACTGCACATGATCATTTGAAGACTAGCTGCAGCATCCACTTGAACAAGGTTACCTTGAAGTTTCTAATCCCACTGAATGTCTCAGGAAAAGAATATAATTTATTTTGAAGAAAGCTTTGCTGATTTTTGCACGAGTAGGTTGGGCAATGAGTAGGCACGCCCATTCATTAAGTTCAACCTCTGCTGACCTCATCAAAAAAAGAAATTCAAAAACATATCGAGAATTGGGATGGCCGAAGAAGAAGAAGTTGGTGAATTGTACTGCCTTTGTAGGCGGTCTTATGACCCCGCCGAGTTCATGATCGAGTGCGATGTGTGCAAAGACTGGTTCCACGGAAGGTAAAGCATAAAATACGAGTATGTTTATGTTTCTATTTGGTACCCACCATTCTAGTATTTTTCTCCCTCGAGCTCGATACTCTGCCTCAAGGGAAATATCCAGCTTGTAAAAGTCTTGATAACTAAATATTTAGAGTTTTGCACTTTGAAAATTAGTTGCATATAGCTTAACCAATACAAACTGTATTATTAAAAGTGCTCCCTTCTGTATTCTGTATGACTTGAAATGCCCTGATTACTGTGTGCTGTATGCACCATTACTGTACAAACCCCACTATTGTATGTGCAGCTGTGTTGGTATTGAGGAGCACCAGGCCAGTGACATCGACAGCTATCACTGCCCCAACTGCCAACCAGAGCACGGCCCTCTCACATGTGAGTGAACACTGCTGTGTGTACACATGTTGTTGACAGTGACAGTGCATGGAAGCATGGATATTATTAATATCCATGATGGAAGTAAATGTTGATGTACCATGATTGACTGATGTGTGTGTGTGTGTGTGTGTGTGTGTGTGTGTGTGTGCGTGTGTGTGTTCCAGTGAAGAGAAGGAGAAACTGGCATCGTCATGACTACTCTGAGATCAATGATGGGAAAAAAGTAAGATTTGTTGACCCCTGTGACCCTAATGATACAAATTGTGTACACTCATTGGCTGTCACGTATCAATTGTAGCCTCGTTCCCAGGCACACGTCTTTCAATGTCCCAACAAAACAAATGAAAGGACAGGAAATAAGGCCTGGGAACTGTAGGCTAATCTAATTGTACAGTTTGTTATCAAATGGCATTGAAAGTTGTTGATACTCAATCACCTACCCCCACACACACACACACACACACACACACACACACACTGTGCTCATTGTATCTCACTCTAAACAGGCTGTACAGTCCGGTACTGTGATGTTTGTTAACAAGTTGAAGCGAAGAAGGTTCCCAAAGTGAGTGGGTTTTGTGTCTTTACTATAATAATTATTACAACTGTGGCACGTGTATAGCCATCATTGTGTGTAGAACATTATGAACACGTGTATCTGTGCTTTCATTACATCCATAATGTGTTCTGTGCATGAAAGAGTTCAAAAGACCAATGCCTGCATGGAAAAGTATCTTGAGTTTATGTACTATGTAGTAAAACATTTTGTACAATTTTTGCATGATTTTTTAGTTTAATTTTTCTATATTTCATGTTGTTTAATACGAGTGATAAGGATGCAATTTATGGTAATACTTTTAATAGAATGAGCTTCATCAGTAACATAATACCTGTGTACAAGTATCCTACTCAACTGCATCATCATCTCTCTCTCTCTCTCTCTCTCTCTCTCTCTCTCTCTCTCTCTCTCTCTCTCTNCTCTCTCTCTCTCTCTCTCTCTCTCTCTCTCTCAGTGCCCTTGAAGAGGTTATGCTCACTCTGAAGGGCTCTGAAGTGTCTGTGAGCCATTTTGAAAAGAATGGTTTCTCTCGTCCCATCTTGGTTCCCTCTAAGGACGGTCTTGGGATGAAGGTCCCTCCCCCTGACTTCCAGGTGGCTGATGTTGAGAGATGTGTTGGTATGTACTTTAACCACACACATAATCTTATCAATTTTGTAAGCTTGTATTTTTGTGCTGGGATTGTAACTTGGTTTTAGCCTCGTACCCAGGCCACTCCCTCTCTTTAGTGATTTTTAGCGTGAAACACTTAATGGCGTGGGTACGAGGCTTACTTGCTTTAGTGTTGTAAAGTGTGAATTTCATTGGGAAAAAAAATCTTCTAGCTGGGATTTGAACCCAAGTCTTCTGAATTCTCATGTTCTTACCACTGAGCTACTAGAACCTAGCCTCGTGAACCAGTCCAATAAGCATAGCGGGGAGGGACTGGTTCACGAGGCTAACTAAAACCCACAGGCATTGGAGCAGAGAATAATAGTAAACTACTTGAACTTCTGTAGTAGCTTTGTTTCCAGGCCTTTCAAATTTAATTTTTATTAATCTTTGGGATGTTTACTAAACTTGGCCTGGGTACAAGGCTAGTGCTGTAGTACAAATAGGTTCATGATTGTGGTCACCTGATGGCCACGCCCACACCCAGGTTCAATGCGAGAGTTGGACGTGATTGATGTGTCTCGTCAAGATGACATCACCATGAAGCTGAGGGAGTGGACAGAGTACTATGAATCCTCTAAGCCTCGGAAGAAAGTGCTTAACGTCATCAGCCTTGAATTCACGGGGACTGAGTGAGTAGCCCCTACAATCAGTGGGAAAATTCTTTGGCATATTTTTTGTTTTATGCATGTAGTTATAAACAATAATTTATAAGCCGCTTCCTCACTAGGGGTATAGATAAAATTACACTATTTGATCTCTCCCACCCATATATATAGTGTGGGGGGTACGCTAAATCCCTCCTATATATATGGGCGGGCAGGGCAAAATCTTGGCGTACCCCACGCTAAATATCCCACCCATATAATATTATATGGGAGGGATTTAGGGTAGGGGTACGCTAAATCCCTCCTATATAATATGGGGGGGGATTTAGCGTAGGGGTACGCTATTTTCCCCCTTCCAATGTAGAAATGAGCAATAGCTATATGTACCCACTCAGACTATAAATCCCAGTACTTTATTTTGGGGAATGAAAAGTGGGATGTTATTTTGAGAGTTACTATGTAAAATATGTCATGCAGAAAAAGAGCTTTGTAGTTCTACATATCCAGTTGGTGTGCACCTCAGTGAGTCCCTGTACCTTTGTTCAAGAGATGAATACCTACTGAGATACAAGCAATCATTTCCAAGTCTCAGTTATTATAGCTCAGCTACTTTTGAATGGACACATCAGAAGTTGACTTGCCAACGAAGTCAACAAAAATTGCAAGCTTGGTGCCAAAACCTTCACAGCAGTTAGGTATTGCATTTTGAAAGTTCTGGAAAAGAAGTGCTCGAGCTGCTCAAGGTTCTTTTGAACAGGGAACAGGCCAAGTCAGCAATGACTTGCTACCCAAGTGCTGCATCCTTTCCCAACGAGAATGGCATATATGCATCACTCTATAACACAGCACACTCACTATAAGTATATCTCTTGTAACTTTCAACAAAATATCACTTAAATAACATCCTTTCCCTAATCAGTGGGTCTAGAATTGTTAATTACACTAAAATCCCCCTTACCATTGTAGAACTGAATGAACAAAAGTGTAACCACTTGCACTATAAATCCCAGTCACTTCATGTTACAATAAAAACTGGAGGGTTAGCATACCCCTATGCTAAATTCTTCCCATATATATATATAGGGGGAAAATAGTGTGCCCCTACGCTAAATCCTTCCCATACATATAGGAGGAAAATAGCGTACCCCTACACTAAATCCCTCCTATATATATAGGAGGAAAATAGCGTACCCCTACGCTAAATCCCGCCTATATATATGGGTGGGATTTAGCGTACCCCCCACACTATATCCCACCGGTATATATGGGTGGGAGAGATCAAATAGTGTAATTTTGTACAAACCCCCTAACTAGTTAGTTAGTTAGTTAGTTATTGCTTATATAAATGCACCTTTTGTGATTGAACTCAAAGACATCTAAGTGTGTAGTCACGTTGATTGACTTGTTTCCTCTACAGTTTGGCCAAAATGGTGACCCCTCCTCTTGTGGTGAGAAAGATTGACTGGATAGAGAGGCACTGGCCGGATAGCCTGCCTGAGGACAGGTAAGACTATTGTAAGGCAAGGGGGTGAGATGGAAGAGATATTGAGCAGTGAGTGATAGCATAATTCTTAATGTAAATTTATTCAAAAGATAAAATAAACTAGTTTTCATAACACGTACTGTCAGTACATGTAGTAAATTTATTCGGTTTGCTAAACAATGACCCATCATGGATGCAGTAGTTTCAACTCTTAAATGAATGCTTTCCTGTTTCTGGTGAAGTACCTAGTATTGATAACATTATTACGAAGTCAAAAAAATTATAATGATGGTACATAATAAAGTATGTGTATGGTTGAGGTTAAAAAGAAATCTTTTGTCTACAAAGTTTCATATTATGCTCATTCACTATACAAACTGATCTACAGTATGCTCATAATGTTGCAAAAGGAATATATAGTGTTTTGACCTACATGTAGTGTGTATGTGTGCATGTGTTCCTGCTACTAGACATTTGTAAATGCCGTGACAAATGACAGGACAAAGGCAAAACTAGTGAGGATGAGGGTAAAGCTGTAGCCAGCACTCTCCAGTGGGATATTGAGACAGCAAAATGTAGGAATAAACTTGAACTTCTGGTTCACTGGTATCAGGTTAGCTCGCTGGTGAATTTGGACACTCAAGTCTTCACTCCGAGAGAGAATTTTCTCCTGTACATCTTCTAGAGTGTCTCGATACTTTTGGTGGTAGTAGTTCATCAAGCCTCCACAGATATAGGGTAGTAAGAATGCAGCAAAGTCGTTGACCAAGTGTGCAAAGTAAAACCATGAACGGTGGGATGAAGTCCAAAATAGACCAGTGAAGAGTGCCTTTAGGACGAGCGTCGTGTTACCAGTGACTCCAATGAAGTAGACCACCCATGTCATTATGAACCATTCCTGAAAGATGTCTTGCAGCCCAGACACCATTTTTCCCGTCTTTTGATAACTTTTAACGATATCTGAAAACCTTGTTCCTACTTCATTACCCCTTTCTTCGATCTCCTTCAGCTTCTCTCTTTCACTAGACCAAGCCACCATCACAATTCGAGTCATGGCGCCCATCACAAGTCTAGTTGTCAAATCAGAAATGTGATGGAACCAGGCTAGCACTGTGTAGCCTATCGATGCATTCTGTTCATTGACGTTATTCTTGTGCCAGAGGGCAAACTCGTGGAACCAGTGTGTGAGTAGGATGGGAGGTGCCCAGGTTATGGTTAGAAACACAACCAGGACTCCGAAAAGAATGAGGGTGTGTATTGTACAAGCATTGTGGTTTTTGTCGCAACACTTATCGCACGAGAAGAACTTCCTTGCCATCTCCAAAAGAAAGTCACGAGTGATCTTGGACTTAAGAATCTGACTGAATTTCGAAACGCCATAAATTAGTGCTGCAAATTGTCCCACACGACAGGTCTGTGCCAGAAGGTTGCCGATGGCTAGTAGCTGTGAGTCGAGTAGAGCGTTGCTGCTGGGAGTGAGATTAGCGTTGATGTAGGTGATGGTGAGGGTGGTGAGACAGCCCCATCGGGACAGGGAGAGCATCATTGAGAGGGAGAGTGTGATGTACACAGCAGAGAGAGCACACCGTGAACACTGTCAGTGGAAGCAATGATTTTGACAAGAATTGAAATGTATGATAGTGTTTCATGCATGAGACAATGCCGGTAGATTGTAGTAGTACATGAATATAATATAGGTATTGTTGCTACGTATGCCTTGTTCTTTGACATGCTGTTAACAGTATGTGTGTTTTGGCTACCTTATTGAAGTTTACTTCATCAGGTTGATCATTGTCTTCACCTCCTTTACCCTCTTCTCTGTCAGTCCTTCCCTGTCCCCCGTCTTCCCCAGTTCTCTCCTGGTGCTATGATCGGCCATGATTTAGAAGATTAACACTTTATGATAGCACTATGCAGGCCTTTCGTGTACACTATACAGTACCTGTGGACTGTGCCCAGTTCCTCCATATTCAGGAACAATTTGTACAAAAGGTTCTTCTTCTTGATTGTCCATTACTGGAGAACAACTAGATGGATTTGTTCTCTTCTAACTAGAAGTTGTTATTATTGACTTACTGTATACAGTTGTTTACTACAAGTAGTGAATGGGGAAATAGATTAGGGTATTTCCCTGGGTAATTCCCTATAATGTTATCTCAATTGGTAGGAATTTCAGTTCACATAATATAGCATATTAAATTTAATGTTCTTTGTATATAATTATACAAGGAGTGGGGCTCGCTTTGCTCGCCCACTCCTTGTTTGTGTATGTTTATAGGATCAGTTACTATAACTCATTGCAAACAATAGTAAGATAAAATTGATGAGCAAGCTATTGTATATAAATATTCTTCTATTGTCAGTTGGCTTAGAACAACCTTTGCAGTTGACAACAATACTGGCATAAGCAGTTGGAAACTCAAAGGGAAGCAATGCATATGCACTGCTGTTTACTTTGGCCAGCTCAGCAAATTCACCTCACTACGTGATGTCACAAACGACCCTTTTCCGACTTCCGCCATTTTTGTAATCAGCTGGCAAAGAAACTCGTTATCTGGCTAGCTGTGTTTCGTGTACAGCGACAGAAAAGCAGACTCCTAGAAGCGAAAGTTCTCCCCTCGCTACGCTTCTTTTGTGAAAGATTGGCTTCTCTATCACGCTTCTTTGTCGGATTCATAGGCCACTGGTAAGCCTTATCAGCGATCTCAAAAAAAGTTAGCCTTACTTGTAGTGCCTGTGATTCTATCCTAGGCTAGTACTATCTAAGCTAGTTCTCTAGGCACACTTTTTATAGCTTGCATTTTTCACAGTCCAAAGAAAAAGTAGCGTTTTAGCTCGAGGTCGCATCACTTCCGGTGACCCTCCGTTACACACACACAC
>CAXIPT010000003.1:9389896-9439443 GCA_964030475.1 Tethya wilhelma | reverse complement strand
TGGGGGGGGGGGGGGGGGGGGGGGGGGGGGGGGGGGGGGGGGGGGGGGGGGGGGTAAACCTTCCCACCCAAAATCCTCAACTTCCCTCCCAAAACTTTTCGTCAATTATTAATTTTAATAATGGGTCCCACAATGCTACTATACTACTGACTCAGTACTGAGCTCATAGGAAATGTATAATTTACCAAAGTCTGATATTTTTGTCTGTGTGGCTCAATGTCAATGCTTATATGATATTTAACTTTAATGCTTATATGATATTTAATAACTTTAATGCTTATAATGTATAATATTAATGCTTACAATCATTATAGTTTCAAGTTCAAAGTCCATTATATTGACTTCAAAGAATTAAGCGCTCTCTTAAAGAGTAGTAAATGGTGTTGCAAACGATACAACAAAAGCAATACTCGTCAGTACCAGTGTCAAGGTGAACCCACCTCCCTTCAGTGGGATGGTGATACAACATATGGCGGGCACAAACTTGAACCTACTATTGATTGGTATCAGGTTGGCACTCTGTTGGATTTGAAGACTAAAATGTTCACTTTGACGGAGAATTTCTTCCTGGACCTCTTGTAGCTTTTCGTGGTAGACCTTATGGTAGTAGTTCATGAGCCAGCCACAGATGTAAGGGAAGAAGAAGACTAGAATACTGTGGATGAGGTGAGTGAAGTAGAACCAGGATTGATGAGAATCAGTCGAGAATTGACCAGTGTAGAGTGCCTTCAAAACCAGTGCAGTATCTCCCGTGATGTCCAAGAAGTACACCACCCACGTGAGTACAAACCACACTTCAAAGATGCCCTGAACTCCGGACACCATTCGACCCACCTTTTTATACTTTTTGATGATGTTTGAAAACTTCACTTGTTCATTTCCCTCCTGTTCTTCCAATTTACTTGTCTCGTTGGACCAAGCTTTGATGACAATTCGTGTCATAACGGCCATTGCCAGTCTGATAGAAATATCACAAATGTGGTGGAACCAGGAGAGTCCCGTGTAGCCAATCGATGCATTCTGTTCGTGCCCATCATTCTTGTTCAAGAGAGCAAAATCGTAGAACCACAGCAAGAGCAGGAAGGGTGAGAGCAAGCAGACGATCAGGAATGCCACTACTGTCATGCTGAGAATAGCAAAGTAAATCCTGCAGGGATTCCGCCTTTCATTGCAGCATTTTTTGCATTTAAAAAAGTTAGCTTTAGCCTCTAATAAAATTTCTTGAGAGGTCTTGTACTTTAGACTCTGCTTGAACTTCCAAATGCCGTACATCAGTGCTGGGAATTGTGCCACACGACAAGCTTGTGCGAGAAGGGTTCCGATGTTTTTCAGGCTGTTATCCCTTGGAGTGAGATTCTCATCGAGGTAGGTGATGGTGATGGTAGCCAGGCAGCCCCACCGGGCCAGGGAGAGCAACGTTGATAGGAAGAGTATGACATGTAGAGCACGGAAAAGATATACTTCACACTGCAATGGAAATGAAAGTACGAGAATCGATGATAATTGTGCCAGTAATCCAACAATGTACCATTATTATTATAGTGGGAAAATTTCGCGGATAGTGATTTTCACAGTTTTTCAGATTTATGTTTGGATCTATAATTATTTATATTTTTTGTCCATATAGATAGACTGCTTGTTCCTCCTCAAGAGCTAGCCATTTGTGAAAATTGATTTTGATACTCATGCAACCATGAAACTTCCAGTAATGTAGACCATGCACGCAATACCGTATAGCGGGAATTTTTTGTGGGGGAAAATTTTTGCATTTTTGCCTTGAATAGAAATTCGCAGGGAAAATTTTTGTGGATTGTGTCTCAACATTACCTCGTACCTTACAAATTTTGTGAGGGGAAAATTTCGCGGAAAGCTGCCAAACTGCGAAATTTGCAAAAATTTCCCTCCACGAAAATTTCCCGCTATATACGGTAGCTGATTGTAATGATAGTAAATCTACCTTTGTGAGGTCCCTCTGCTCAGAATCAGGATGTTCCTCATTTATTATTATTATCCGGCTAGATTGTCCATCTGTTTCTTGTACTTGTATTTCAGTAGTAGCTCCCTGTTTATCACCCATTGCAGCTGACAGTTTTTGATTGATCCTATAGCATATCGGGTGACATTTATAGCTGGAATATTATATCATTATGTCACCATGCATGTACTATCCATTAGTTAGGGAAATTCCCAAGGTAGTTCCCAATTATTATGTTTAGAAATCGATGGGAAACATTAACTGTTGTTTTTGAACACTGCATCATTATCTAGACATTGTACCAAATGTACAAGTGTATACAGTCTAGGTATAGCTATGACTTGTTTTACATTACTTGTATTTCAGCTAGCTACCATATTACGCTATTTACTAACAGTAGTTGCTGACCTGGTGTTAATTTGAGACCGGTATTTAATTGAGACCTGGTGTGAAAGACCTTGGTACTGGCATATACAGTGTAATCTATGGTATGGGTTACATTGACATTTTCAGGTGAGCCAAGGCTTAAGTACAACGGTATAAAATGTCAAGCAGCTCCCTCCTTTGGTGTTGTCTCTGTGCACTTAAGTGATTTTCTTTGCTGGCCATTTTCTTTGTTGGCTTTTGAAGTGTTTACGGCTATGTGGTGTGCTCAATTTCAGGAACCCAGCATTTATTTTAAACCTAATACTTGATTTGTGCTAGCCCCCCCCCCCCCTTAATTCAGATCTGACATAAAATGGGGTAATATGGTGCCTACCTGCATTTAGCTAAATATACATCTACTGTGTCACTTTTATAGTAGAGAATAAGTTGCTTTCATTTAAATGACCAGAAACCTCAAATGTTTAAGTACATTTGTGTGATCCAAAAGTATGGGAGGTGATTCCCGCCAAAATAGGATTGTTTCAAAAAGGGGTACCTTTTTGAAATTGAGGGGGTGCTTTTTTTAATCTGAAGGGGTGCCTTTTTGAATGAGAATGCTTATTTTGTGATGAGTGCATGCATATTTATGGAGGAGTATGTTTTGTGAGGGGTGCATTTTTTTGGAGGAGTATATTTTGACTATGAGAGTATTGGTACATTTTCTTCTTGAGGGGTGCATCCAATCAGGCACATGATTTGCATGTGACCATCACGTGATAGCTACAGGAGAATAGGTCGTTTTATGTATATAGATTAATAATTCTCAAACAATGCATTTTTAGCTAAATTTTTTTGATGATTATCAATATGGGCCACAACACTACAACCTAAACACATATGTTGTCATGGCAACCATTTGGTGCAGAGATATGGCTTCTGATGAAAGATCGGTTAAGTGAGAAACTGATGGCCAATTGTTTTCGGCTAAGGTCTGCAACTATACTCAGATTCAGTTACAGTATCACTGTTGATACAGTATACCCTTGCAGACTATTACAAGTCCGCAAGAAAGGCTCTGATATAAAGCAAGATCAGATGGTTGAATTTGGAGCTGGAGATGTTAATAGCTATATGTTAACATAAACTAAAATAGTAGAAGCAGTGTACTGTATCTTCCTTGTTTCTTAAGTGGTTCATGAATAGAAACACCTGTGTTACTATATGTACACAATTCCTATGCCATAAGTTATAGTTCTGTGCTGTATTGGCCCACCCTGGGCCAATACAGCACTGGACCCATGCTATAACTGACTTATTGTATATCACGAATAGCTGAACTGTACAAACAATATTCCCAACTAGAGTACAGTACTTGTAAGGCTTTTTGTATGTGAGAATACAGGTACCTCTGTCTCCTAGGAGATATACAATAATATACGATATAAATATAGGTTATAGTACAACAACAGTATTCTCACATACAGAAAGCCTTACAAGTATTGTATTCTATTTGGGTATATACTGTTTATACTGTACAGTTCACTTATTCATTAACAGTGATATATAATATGCCAGTTATTGCATGGGCCTAGTGCTGCTGTATTGGCCCACCCTGGGCCAATACAGCACAGTGACCCATGCTATAACTATAACTTATCAGTCCATCATATAATAAAGGCACCGGTGGTGCAGAAGCCTCGGCACATTCAATTGACTAGCTAGTGCACTTGTATGACACCACTGCTGGGAAAAAATGTTGAATCTAGCTGGGATTCGAACCAGGTATGAGTGCATGTATAAGAAATTAATCACCTACAAGCACACTCTGTCACTTGCAACCTGTGATCAAAGCTGGACTATGAACCAGATGAGCAATGCTATGATTAAACTTATAAGCTCAGATCTTTAGCTTGCAGTCAATTGAGTTACTTACCTGTGTAAGCAGCTAAGCCAAGCTGAGAGCCAGAGCTCTGTTATCTGAAACACATCCAGTCCAACTGTATTTCTAAATAACGCACACTATATGTGAGGCGTGATTGATGGGTGCGGTTTCGAAGGCTAAGTGTTCAGAGAAGCACAAAAGCCTTGTAGCTCAGAAACTACAGTGTCTAGCAAGATGCTACACAACCATTTTCAAGATAACTTCGATTCATGAACGTAAGTACTTTCTGTTTGGATCATGGAGCTGCCTTTCTTTCCCGTAACAGACAGATGCATGCACACACACACACACACACACACACACACAAAATGACAACCATAATCCTCTGCACATACATGTGTCGAGGCTTAACTATGTATAGTATTAGCGATTTATAGCCGGTTTGTACCACGTAAGTTTTCATAGTAACAATGTTGGCATAGTAGCAGACATGAGAACTACTTATTGCACAGGTGACAGGTTCAGGGGGGGTCAGCTTGCGGTGCAGTGCCTTTGAAGTATAAGGCTTCTGTGGTACAATATTGGCCCACCAGCACCATAGATATTATCTATGCTCCCAGCACCTTTGATGTTTTACCATGCCATATGCCTTGGATAAGATCACCATAGATAAAGTGAACCCATGAATTATCTGAGTGATGTCTGAATTCGTATAAAGACAAGGCTACACACAAGCTTATACTGTCGCATTCAGAAGAAAATAGCCAGCCTAACTAGTATTCAACAGTAAGGAAATACTGTGAAGATCGGTCAGTATAAACTTGACTTGCATAACTGATTGTTTGGACTGCATGTAGGACGTGTAGCAATGAAATTGTTACCTCTCATCTCTTTGCTGGTCATGTCTCTCTCAAGAGAAGGCAGCTCAACTCATCTTGAGACCTGTGATTGTCATGAGATCAAAGAAATAATCAATTCTACTGTCCAAGATGCTATTGCAGGATTGGAAGAAAAATTGAACATTTTGATTTTGAAGGACAACGAAAGAATATCCAGTGATTTGGAATCCACACTCTCTACTACTATGAAGAAACTCTTGCAACCAATAAAAACACAACTGGACTATCATCTACCTCCCCCTCCTGCTGGTGATGACTCAGAAAACAACCCCGTTACGTCCTGCAAAGCTCTGAAGGATTTGAATCCAGATGCTGCTTCTGGCTATTATTGGATTAAAGACAGGAAAGACAGATCACCTATTTATGTCTATTGTAACATGAGTCTAACCTGTGGTGGTATCACTGGAGGATGGATGAAGGTGGCTGACTTAGACATGAGGAACTCTAGCCAAAGTTGTCCAAGTGGACTCACATTAATGACATCACCTAAAAGAGTATGTCAAATTGGAACTGGCAATAGAGGTTGTATAAGCAACAGCTATGAAGTTCACAGTACCCAATATAGTCATGTCTGTGGAAGAGTTATTGGCTATCAATACAAGAGTCCTCTTTCTTTTCATTATTGGCAAAGAGGGTTCCATAGTATCAATGATCTGTACTTGTTTGGAGTGATTCTGACACATGGTCCTTCAAACGGTCGATCACACATTTGGAGTTTTGCAGGAGCAAATGATGATACATCAGGCTCAGCCGCTTTTAAGTGTTCTTGTATCAATACAAATATTGAACCTCAATCTGTCCCAAATTTCGTTGGGAATGATTACTTTTGTGACACAGGTCGAACCACTTTATCTGGTTCAAATACATTCTATCCTGATGACCCTCTCTGGGACGGAGAAGGGTGTGGACCAACAAATACTTGTTGCAGCTTTCCCAGCGATCAGGTCAAACCTCCATGGTTCTACAAACACCTCTCTCAGAATACTACTGATGATATTGAAATGAGAGTATGTCAGTCCGATGGCTCAAATGGATCAACACCGATTGAAATTGTTGAACTTTATGTGCAATAAAGATTGCTGCTTTAAAACTGAAACTGCCTAGGCCTAATTAAATTTGTTTAAAAAAGTATTTTTGCACTGAAATTGAGACTTATGCCTTATTTGTAAAGATAGTAGGATATTTGTTTTATTTTGTTATTGGTCTCTGAGACTAGAGTCATGGTTTGTACCAGAATCTTTCTTTGATAAAGAAGATTTCTTTTCTCTGACTCTTTGTTATCGATGATAGCTTTTGTTTGCTGTCGTACTATAATTATACCATTTATGGTTTTTCTATTTTCCAAGTTCAAAGTCTTAACATATACTGTATATCTTACTAGATGTATAGGAATGATATTTCTTATTAAAGATTCGTAAATACTGTTGCAAATGATACAACAAAAGCAATACTCGTCAGTACCAGTGTCAAGGTAAACCCACCTCCCTTCAGTGGGATGGTGATGCAGCATATGGCGGGCACAAACTTGAACTTACTGTCAAGTGGTATCAGGTTGGCAGTGCTGGGCACTCTGTTGGTTTTGAAGATTTATATCTTGACTTTGAGAAAGAATTTCTTTCTTGGCATCTTGTAGCTGTTTGTAGTAGACCTTGTGGTAGTAGTTCATGAGCCAGCCACAGATGTAAGGAAAGAAGACTAGAATACTGTGGATGAGGTGAGTGAAGTAGAACCAGGATTGATGAGAATCAGTCAAGAATTGGCCCAATGCATGTATAGAGTGCCTTCAAAACCAGTGCAGTATCTCCTGTGATGTCCACGAAGTACACCACCCACGTGAATACAAACCATTCTTCAAAGATATCATGAACTCCAGACACCATTCGACCCACCTTGTCATAATTTTTGGTGATATGTGAAACTTTTCTCCTGTATTTTTCTCTTTTGCTTTTGCAGTATCGCCTAATTTGTTTCTTTCAGGGGACCAAGCTTCGATGACGATTCCTGTCATAACGGCCATTGCCAGTCTGATAACAATATCACAAATGTGGTGGAACCAGGAAAGTGCTGTGTTGCCAACCGATGCATTCTGTTCGTGTCCACCATTGTCATGCTGAGAATGGCAAAGTATATCGTACAGGGATTGCACCTTTCATTGCAGCATTTTTTGCACTCAAAAAACTTTTCTTTTGCCTCTGATAAAATTTTTCGAGAGGTCTGGTGCTTTAGACTCTGCTTGAACTTACAAATGCCGTACATCAGTGCTGGGAATTGTGCCACGCGACAAGTTTGTGCCAGAAGATCTCCAATGTTTTTCAGGCTCTTGTCCCTCGGAGTGAGGTTATCATCAAGGTAGATGAAGGTGAGGGTAGCCAGGCAGCCCCACTGGGCCAGGGAGAGCATCGTTGATAGGAAGAGTATGACTTGTAGAGCATAGTAAACACATGCATACTTCACACTGTCAATGGAAATGAAAATAGAGGAATCTGTCAGTAATCCATGCAACAATTGTACCCCAAAACTAGTACAGTGGGAAAGTCTCGCAGATAATAATTTTCATATAGTTTTACAAATCTATTAATAAAATTTTTTGTTCACGAAAATCTCTTTAGTTAAAAGAGGAATGTCACACTGCTCATTCATTCTCAAAGTTAAAGTACAAAAATGTTTGATAAGAATGCTGGCATTAATTTTTGTGAAAATTTGAACTTTCGAACCACATATACAGCTCTAGGCTTGTAGCTAACTGTGATGATAATCAATGTACCTTTGTGAGGTCCCTCTGTTCAGAATACGCGTTCTTCTCTGTTGTCATTGTTGTTATTATCCCAGCTAATCGTTCGTTTGTTTCTTGATGATCCAACCTATTTATGGTTGTGGTATTTCTCAGTGGCTGTCGAGTGTCTATAACTTCTGATACTTCTATTGGCGTTGCATCACCCATCAGTGCAGCAGAATGACTGGCAGAAGTTCCCTGGGTAATTATTGTCTTCAAAAAAATTGATGGGAAGTTTAAGAACATGTATTTCAGCACATTAATTATCGTCATTATCTACACTATATAAAATGTACAAGTGCATAGGTTCCTAGCTTGTCTACTATTAACTATACAAGTAGTAAAAATTTTATAAAAATTAGAAGTGTAGGAATGGGCAGTGCAGTAAAAAGCAATGAAACAAGGTAAGTCTCTGAATTTCGGCACATGACTACTTCATTTAATGAGTCAATTGCAAGTTTGAATTCCATCATTATAGTGTCGATCATTTGGCTCATGAGTGAATGCAAGCAATCACTTGACTAATTTGGATAAAGTAACAAGTATGTAGAATGTAGGTACACAGTAATGTATAAGAGTTGGGTACAAAAAATGAAGTAGTCATGTGCCGAAATTCAGAGACTTACCTTGTTTCATTGCTTTTTACCGCACTGNTAATAATGGATCCCACAATGCTACTACTACTACTGACTCAGTACTGAGCTCGTAGGAAATGTATGATTTACCAAAGTCTGATATTTTTGTCTGTGTGGCTCAATGTCAATGCTTATATGATATTTAATAACTTTAATGCTAATAATATATAATTAATGCTTACAATCATTATAGTTTCAAGTTCAAAGTCCATTATATTGACTTCAAAGAAGCCCTCTCTTAAAGAGTAGTAAATGGTGTTGCAAACGATACAACAAAAGCAATACTCATCAGTACCAGTGTCAAGGTGAACCCACCTCCCTTCAGTGGAATGGTGATGCAGCATATGGCGGGCACAAACTTGAACCTACTATTGATTGGTATCAGGTTGGCACTCTGTTGGATTTGAAGACTCAAATGTTCACTTTGAGAGAATTTCTTCCTGGACCTCTTGTAGCTGTTCATGGTAGACCTTGTGGTAGTAGTTCATCAGCCAGCCACAGATGTAAGGTAAGAAGAAGACTAGAATACTGTGGATGAGGTGAGTGAAGTAGAACCAGAATTGATGGGAATTAGTTGAAAATTGGCCGGTGTAGAGTGCCTTCAAAACCAGTGCAGTATCTCCCTTGATGTCCAAGAAGTACACCACCCACATGAGTACAAACCACACTTCAAAGATGCCCTGAACTCCGGACACCATTCGACCCACCTTTTTATACTTTTTGATGATGTTTGAAAACTTCCCTCCTGTTCTTCTAATTTCCTTGTCTCATTGGACCAAGATTTGATGACAATTCGTGTCATAGTGGCCATTGCCAGTCTGATAACAATATCACAAATGTGGTGGAACCAGGAGATTGAACTTATAATTATTCATTCGATCAGTAGCAAGTTTGTGGAGATGTATACTGTAGTTTGAGGTATTTTCACGTATATTCCATAATTATGTTAAATTTTCACGTGTTTGATTTTCATACTTATGTAGCACCTGCATTAATATTGGTATAGTGTGTTGTCAAAATATACCGTATAGCTAGAAATTTTCGAGGAGTATAAATTTCGCTGTTTTCGTGGATCACCGCCGATCCGCGAAAATTTTACCCGCGAAATTTTCGGATCGCATTGCAATATATGAGTAGGGCTGCTCAATCCTCGAAAATAAAATCGCGAAAAGTTTGGCAATCGCCTTTCTGCGAAAATTTTATTCCTCGAAAATTTCTAGCTATATGGTATTTGAATACGTGCTAACCGATCCCGATAGTAGGGTTTAGAACCACGTTTTCTCCACAGTCCTTAATTTCATGAAATAAGCTTGAAACTTGCTATGTAGGTAGGCTAAGAAGCTTCACTATTAATGCAAGAAGGCTTTCAGCACAATTGTTTTGATTGTTGCTTAGCTTCATGACATGAAAAGCTTTGTCAAATCTACTTTTAATTAGTAAAAGAAAAACAAAAAGAAAGTACTTATTTTCTCATAATGTTATTCTCTTTCTGTTCAATGTGTATAAATAATTTGTATTCCCTGTAGTGGTTCATATAGGTACCAGGGTTTCATTGTTCTGTTGTGTATTAATACAGGCAGGAGCTTATGAGTGCTCATAAGCTCCTGATACACGGTACTATTATTGTATGTACTGTAAACAACATTAAATCTGGCAATTTCAAATCGGTGATTGGCACAATAATCACCAACTTAAATGTTCGCCAAATGTTTTTCACGCTATTGCAATGCATTATGCATGAATAAAACCCACCCATTGTTTTGTGGGTAGCTCAAGTCAATAATTGACCAATAAATATACTCATTGTAAAGTGCTTTGAAAATATTTTATGACGAAGAAATGGAAAGTTCCAATAAATTTTTCTTATCTATGTGTGATAAATTACTGAACTCAAAAATTTTCATTACAATGCAAATATTAAAACTGCAATATTAAACTCAAAAAGCAAGAGTTTAGGAATACGATATAATTAGTATAAATTAATATATAAATATTAAACTAATATATAAATATAAAAAATAAAATATAAATATATATATATATATATATATAATTATATAAATTAATATTAATATTTAACTGCATTATAATACATTACACATATTATGTGTAATGTATTATGCAGTTAAATATTGGTAAATGCTGTAACAAATGTTGCAACAAATGCAATACTAGTCAGGATCAATGTTAGTGTGAAGCCAGCACTCTCCAGTGGGATAGTAATGCAGTAAAGGGTAGGAGAAAACTTGAAACTCCTGTCAAATTGTATCAGGTTAGCTCTCTGGTGAATTTGAAGAATCAACTTGTCACTTGTAGAGAAAATTTTCTCCTGGACGCCTTGTAAAGTTTTGTGATACTTCTTATGGAAATGGTTCATCAGCATTCCACAGATGTACGGCAGCAAGAATGCAACAAAATCATTTCCTAGGTGCACAGTATAAAATATCGAGCGATACTTTGCAGATGAAAATTGACCGGTAAAGACTGCCTTTGCAACCAAAATCATGTATCCAGTGACTCCGATGAAGTATACCATCCAAGTCATTACAAACCATCCCTGAAAGATATCTTGTAGTCCAGACACCATGCTTCCTGTCTGTTTGTAATCCTTAATCATTTCTGAAAATTTTGTTCCTTCTTCAGTAACTTTAGTCGTATCTAGGTTCTCTAGCTTCTTTCTTTGAACGGACCAACCCACCATTGTTATGCATGTCACTATACTCATCACTAGTATAGTGGTGTAATCGAAAATAACATGTGGCAACTCTAGTACAAAGTATACTTTCTGCTCTTCAATATACTTGGGCATTTTACCTACAGTTAAGTTGGTAGACCACACTATTGGTAAAATTCCTGCTGTTATAGTTATGAAGAAAAATACAAGCAATGCTAAGACCAATAGTGAAATGTATTTGACATGTTCACATGTACATGAGGGATGAACATTTGGCTGTTCTTTGATCAAATTATAAGACTCCCGAATTTTTTTCCACTTAAAACAAATGCTTGCCAACAGTAGAGGGTATTGTCCCACACGGCATGTCTGAGTGAGAAGTTTTCCAATAGCCACCAGCTTAGAGCTGAGTATCCCATTGTCTTCATCGGTGTCGGTAATTGTGGTGTTGTTGTAGTCTCTTATGAAGGCTACCAGGGATGACCAGCGAGCTATTGCAAGGAGTGTAATGCCTACTGTTATAATAATTGCAGTAGTAATGAGCGTCAAGTAGGGGCAGATAATTTTGCACCTTTGTTTGCACTTTTCGCACTGCATGCATGTACATGTAAATAGAAACAAGAGTATTGTATAGTAATTCCAGAAATTTTGCTAAGTAACCTCAAAAATAATACTTAAGTTCCTAATTTTATTATAGTAATTATTTCAAAAGTTCAAACTTAATTATCGCAAGGCACTACAAACTGCACTGTGTGTATCTCCTTATGATAGTAGCCTATACTTAGAGAATCACTCCTGTAGATATGTCAAATACATGTACCTTAGCTGATTCTTGCCTGTCCACTTGCTTGTCTGAGTTCGATAAAATTGGGTTTTCTTCTTCTTTAGTAGCCATGATTAACAATTTGTATGAGAGTAGTCTACTAGCCAAATTCTTCACGAAGGAAATGG
Organism: Tethya wilhelma; assembly: GCA_964030475.1. NCBI lineage: Eukaryota > Metazoa > Porifera > Demospongiae > Tethyida > Tethyidae > Tethya > Tethya wilhelma. The sequence continues at coordinate 9,427,288 of CAXIPT010000003.1, read as the reverse complement.
AGAATCTGGTGGATTTATCTGATAACAATGATCACAATGTGTAAGATAGGTTAGATTATTAGTGCTGAATTCAACATGTTGCTTGGTTACCATTATTATAGTACCAGATGAGCAAATTCCTCCTACTCCTCTATCAATACCTCTATCAATACCGTCTTCCCTACATTGACTGTACTACAAAATGCAGTACACACATTTAAATTTGATACTCCCAGATTGTTTGTTGTTTATTGGGCACTGAGATTAGGAAGACAGTAGCTTCATCAATGCTAAGCATAGATAGATCTATGGTAGAAATTGGCTGGAATTTTCTGGGCAAAACCTACAAGTAGTTTTCTAATTTGATGATCCGATTATTTCAATTTTGACATGTCAGTGTTTTGCTTTCTTTCGTGACGATCCAGAGTGCGCAAACGTGCAGTGTGCTAGCTGGATCGTGGAGTGCTATGCGAAGTTTATGCATCAACTCTGACTCTTTCGTGGGCAAGACGAGCGTTTCCCTTGGGCATCGCTGCTGTCGACAACTCAGCTGAATCACTTTGTCTACACCTTGAAAGTCTTTTTTCTTTGTTATCAGGCGTTTCCCTAGCTATATGCGTTCTCTGTATAGTTCTCTTTGCTGTGTAAGGCGTTTTCTTCATTATCTATGATTGAAGCTAAACAGACTTAGCAAATCATTGCACAATCGATTTCAATATTACAACACTGAGTTCGAATAATTCGAATATACGGAAAGTGTCCACCATGTACTAACAGACAAACAGACATGTGCAAAAATTTGACCAGTTACAAGACCATGTGGGGCTCGCTCAGACTCGCCTTGTGGTCTTACAAGCTCTATGTGCTCAAGCTCGCCCCAAAGATGCTTACATCTGTCTAGTAATCAAAATGTAGGAGATATACTCTAGCTCATGTCAGACAATGACACTTACTATCAAGTAATGTTATTGGCTATTCATGGTACATGCATTAACGTCACGTAAACGCACGTGATCAAAATCAACCAAGCTCTTTATCTCCCTCTCCTTTCTCTCCTTTTTCATGGGTGCACATGCATGGTCTATGTATGGATATATACATGGAGTGGAGAGCAATAGGTTCTTTTTCGTGATTGTCCATTACTTGACAACAGCTGGAGGGTTGGTTTAGACTTCTGCCTGTGAGTGTGTTACTATATAGCTTTGATACACTGTATGTTGACTTGTACAGTAATTAGTGCATAGATTAGGGTATCCCCCTGGGTAATTCCCCATTATGTTATTATCTTTCAGTTTAGTATTATTGTAGTGCTTCATATTCCTGTCTAGTGACCTGTTATGTATACAGCTTATAGTTATATTGGCACCTATAAAGTCATCTTCTAATGCACTATGGCTTGGCATCCATCACTAGCTGTGAATGTTATCATTAGCATTTATCCCCCTGGGTAATTCCCCATTATGTTATTATCTTTCAGTTTAGTATTATTGTAGTGCTTCATATTCCTGTCTAGTGACCTGACATATACAGCTTATAGTTATATTGGCACCTATAAGGTCATCTTCTAATGCACTATGGCTTGGCATCCATCAGTAGCTGTGAATGTTATCATTAGCATTTATGCGTAATACTGTAGAGCTCAACGTCAAATTGTCACACAGAGATTTAATGTAAATTATGAACTTTGTGCTTTTATAATTCTACTTTCCAAGTTCGAAGTCTCAACTTACTCATACTGTATATCTTACTAAGATGTATATAGGAACGATGTTTCTTAAGCTTAAGAATTCGTAAATGCTTTTGAAAACAATACAACAAAAGCAATACTTGTCAGTATCAGTGTCAAGGTGAACCCCCCTCCCTTCAATGGGATGGTGATGCAGCAAATGGCTCTCAAAGTGAACATTTGAGTCTTCAAATCCAACAGAGTGCCAACCTGATACCACTCGACAGTAAGTTCAAGTTTGTCCCAGCGAATTTCTTCATTGACATCTTGTAGCTGTTCGTGGTAGACCTTGTGGTAGTAGTTCATGAGCCATCCACAGATGTAAGGGAAGAAGACTAGAACACTGTGGATGAGGTGGGTGAAGTAGAACCAGGATTGATGGGAATCAGTTGAGAATTGGCCGGTGTAGAGTGCCTTCAAAACCAGTGCAGTATCTCCCGTGATGTCCATGAAGTACACCACCCATGTGAGTACAAACCATTCTTCAAAGATACCCTGTACCCCACCACCATTGGACTCACCTTTTTATTGCCGAGCGCATTAGCGCGAGGCATCATAAACCGGTTTGTATTTGGGCTGGCATTATTATGATTACTTTTTGCATCCGATTACTCTTATTATGCGATTACTTTTTGCTTCCGATTACAAGTTATGAAAGTTATTACGATTGGTTTTATGCTAATTATCACCGTTTTCTCCAAGAAAGAGAAAGCTTACGATCTCAAGATTGAAGCGATGACACAAAGAATCAATGAAAAGATTGTATACTCTTCATAAAGCACGAATTGGGCCTTCAATCAACCTCTGTGAACCATCTTGCACTGGCACTCTGATGTAGGTGGAGTCTCTACGATATACGATATGGTGGAGTTTTGAGTCACAAGCGGGGTCGTACCACTGCGAGTTTGAAGTTCTTTTGTCACTGTTCTTTGAGTAGCTGGTGCTTGCTAAACAGCTTAGTTTATAAGCTAAATGTACCTAGCTTAACTTGCTCTGCTGCTCTGACTGAGCTCGTGTCTTCACATGACACACACGAGACTGACTGAGCTCGTGCGTGCGCGCATGTGCATGTGCGATCATAGATTTCATAGTGTATAATATCTATGGTGCGATATGCCCTGGTGCATGGCTTGAAGAGAAGTTTCACTATGATCTGTAGAGCTATCCACAAAACTGAGCTGAACTTGAAGACAGGTAGACATTTACATTGTCCAGCAATGCAACGTGGGTGTATGTGTGCACAGGCTGAGATTCACTGTATGTCATTCAGTGAACTAGATAGTACTAGCTGTGCTCTATCATCATAATATTACAGACTCTGCGCGAGGCACATCATGCACTATGTGTACTAGTACTTTTCAATACCATAGCAACCTATTGAATTTCATATGATACACACCAAAGTATAATTATGCAGTTTTTCTCAACACAAACTGAAAGTTATTGCTTAGTTGAATACAACTGATTATAATATATCTACGTACCTGTGATACATATCAAACTCAAGGAAATATAAACTTTAAGGTAAACACTTGAATCAGATTTTTAATGTAAATAGGAATTCACATGTATATTGTTGTCATGTCAGGTATGGATAGCTGTTGTAAGTGCTACCACAAAGGCTAAACATGTCAGGATTAGTGTTAAGGTGAAGCCAGCACCGTCTATTGGTATATTGAGGCAGAAAAGAGTAGGAACAAACTTGAACCTCCGACGTAGGATATTAACTCTCTGATGTGATGAGATAATAAGATCATCATTTTTAATTTTATCCTCGATAAAATCTTCCAATTTTTTTCGATGACTCTTATGATAATAGTTCATTATTATTCCATACATGTATGGGAGTACAAATGCAGTGAATCGATTGACCAAAGCAGTGACGTAATACCCAGAGCGATGTGGTGAAGATGAGAAATGGCCTTCAAGTAATGCCTTCAATACCAGGCTCATGTATCCAGTGACTCCGATGAAATAGACCATCCAAGTCACTACAAACCACTCTTGAAAGATGTCTTGCAGTCCAGACACCATTCTTCCTGTTACTTTATAACTTTCAATGATATCTGTACTCCTTGTTCCTTCTTCATTAGGTTTTAGATTTTCTAGTTTCTTGTTTTCAATGCACCAAGCATCCATTACTATACCTGTGATAACACCCATCACTACTATAGCAATTAATTCACTTAAATTATCTATCAAATTCAGATAAAAATATGTCTCCTGCTGGTGTTTGTCATCCTCATCACCCACAGTGAATTTTTTCAACCATAGTACAGGTAGAATGGGTGCAACAAACGTTATGAGAATAAACACCACAGATACTGATGTAAGCGCCCCCACCCTGCATATTTTACCAACTTTCCAACATTGGTTATCTGTATTCACCGTATTTACAGCACCTTCACTGCCTCCCTTGTTTCCAACTCCATTGCTCCTGCCTCCTTTGCCTTCCTCTCCTTTGCCCCCATCTCCTTTGCCTTCCTCTCCTTTGCCTTCCTCTCCTTTGCCCCCATCTCCTTTGCCTTCCTCTCCTTTGCCTTCCTCTCCTTTGCCTTCCTCTTCTTTGCCTTTGTCTCCTTGGCTTTCCTCTCCTTTGCCCCTGTCTCCTTTGTTTTCGTCTCCTTTGCTTCCTTCTCCATTGTTTTCAGTATTTTCAGTGTTCTTAGTGTTCTTATACCAGTATCTACCAATACCATAAAGTAGTACTGGGAATTGTCCAACACGAATTATTTGCACAAAAAGTTTGCCGGCATAAATTGGCCTAGAACTGAGTATACCAGTATCTTCATCAGTGACAGTGGTGTTATCATAAGTTGCAATGAAACCTATCAGGCTTCCCAATCGTCCCACTGCAACCAATGTTGCTAGTATACACACATGACACATGATAGTGAGTAGTATCATTATACATGTACATGATGATACTTTACAGGTGCACTCTGAACACTGTTGATGAAAGAAATAGTAAGTGTATCACAGAAAGAGTAAAACTGATGTGTCAGATAGAGTAGAAGAGTATATGATTGTACTTGCCTTTTTCTCAGGCTGCCTCTCTGAGTTTGTATTATTGGTCATTTGATTTTCTGCCCTTGCAATTGTATCCTTGTTGGCTTCTTCCTGCCATGGTACCGTCAGAAAAGAGGCATTTTTATGATGATTTTACTCACATTATTTCACTGTACCTCTTCCAGTGATAAAAGAGAAACATTCGATTCATCCACCATGATGATAGACTTTAGCCTCGTTCCCAAACTCTCTCCCAGAATATTAGCTACACGCTGAAAAATAGCCGGGAAGGGAGCGGCGGCCTGCAGGCCGGCGCGGCTCTGGGCGCGGCCTGGCCTGGCGCCATGGCGCATATCGCATGGCATGGCCTGGCGCATGGCCGGCTGCACTGGTACGCGAAATCACGTGAATGACGTAGCACGCAGAAAAATTAGTACACGAAAATGGCTGCTACAGAAGAGGCCAAGTGTTTACGACCGTCTTTTTGGTTGAGTTCGTGCTCACCAAGAGAACTGTCAATGTAGAAAAGTCTATGAAGGATTAAATGTGAATAATTTTCTGTCACAATGAACAGTAATTGCGTGTTGCTGTTCCCTTGCTTTGTTTGAACCATGGAGAGCTATAATCCATGTTTGTACTAAAACTGAATGGCGTACAGCTGCCTCAAGCTCAACAGCCTCTTGTTACAAAAGTAAAGGATAGACACAGGTAAAAGTTGTAAATCGTGTTGTACTATTACTGTAATCATTCGTGTTTGAATCATAAGCTTGATTGTTTATGAAACGCAAATGTTCTTCCTACTGTAGAGAATGGTCCTAGTCAACTTTTTGACTTTCCTGCTCACAAATAGTCCAAGTACTTTCTTCAGGAGGAGTATTATACTATATGTTACCCTCTGTAATTCAAGTATTAACTGTATTCAGTACTGATGTGTGACGGCTTCAATTTTTATGTGATTTCCAGTATTGTCCGTGTATTTTTGATACCCATGTGGTATTTATCATATGTTACCCCTCTAATGAGGTGGTTGCTATCTATTTTTATCAAAATTAGTTTGTGTTATGTTAGTACGCTCAGTACTGGAGGCCAAATTTAGCGTCATCAGTGACATGATTTGGTTTCAAGGACTGCTCAGCTGCTGTACCCCAGACACAAAACTTACTAGCACTGAAGTAACTTCAGACCAAAATTGTGTGAATGGAATTGAATTTATTTTTTGTATGTCTATGAAATGCAAATCTTCCATGCCCAAAGGAAGCTACTTAGATAGTCTTATTCATGCAATAATTACTTTTGTGGTAGGTATACTTTATACCTACATGTAGCTAGTAGTCATCCGCTGAATAATAAGATCTAGCCTCGTCCCCAGGCTCTTTCCTGAGGGCCTGGGAATAAGGCTAAATAAGATCTAACTGAAAGTTGCTTGTAAAGATCGTATTGAATATATTAATGAGAATATAGCGGGAAATTTTCGTATGTTGGAAATTTTTAGTCTCATTCCCAGGCTCCCAGTGCAATATTTATGCACATGTGCGCATGCAAAAATAAGAAGGGCCTAGGGAGAGAGCCTGGTATGTGAAATCACGTGAATGACGTTGCCCGTACATACGGAGAGAGAGAGAGAGAGAGAGAGAGAGAGAGTTTGTATGGTTTTTCTACTACAGCCATAGATAATATGGTACATGGTATGGCTACATGTATATCAATACTCCTGCTTCTAATGTACAAACTTTTGTGTGAGTCTATTTATTCTTCTCTTCCCCCAATGCAGCCCTCTAAGTCGTCCTCTGGTTCAAAAGTACTGTCTTATGGGAGTGGAGAACAGCTACACTGACTTCCATGTGGACTTTGGGGGGACATCAGTGTGGTACCACGTGCTGAGGGTATGTATGTCAGTGTGTCTCTCTATAATATACACACATTGCCATGCAGTATTATTTTTTCTCCATGGAGGCTATTGTAACTCAAATTCTAAGGTATTGATTCACCTTGAAATCAATGTGTTGCCTTACTACAAACAGATGGCATGTTAAATTTATATAATAATTCATATATATTAATTAATGATGCAACAGTATTGACAAATTACACTATTATTTTGAATCCACTTATCTGAACCTATGTGATAAACTCCTCCCCCCTCAGGGTGAGAAGGTGTTCTACCTCATCCCTCCCTCAGAGGAGAACCTCATCCGCTACGAGGAGTGGGTCATGTCCTCCGACCAGAGTGAGGTCTTCTTTGGCGACATGGTCCCTCACTGCTACATCTGCTCCGTGAAGCCAGGGAACACACTCTTCATACCTTCAGGTGAGAGACACTTTTTTTTTCTTTTATTTTTTAATATTTTTAAATTTTTTTTTATTCATTTATGTTTTTTTTTGCAGAGAACATTGTAACCATGCATTTATTTTCCAGTCTGAATGTGAATTATTATTCTTCAGCAAACTGTGCTCATCATGTGTCTTGATCAATTTCTCTTTGATCTCTTTCTTGTGTAAAGTGAGAGTATTCTCCTTCTCTGTCTCTGACTACAGGTTGGATCCATGCTGTGCTCACTCCAGTGGACTCGCTTGTCTTTGGAGGCAACTTTCTACATCGGTTTGGAGTGGTCATGCAACTAAGGTGTGTGTATGTGTTATCCCTGTGTGTGTATGTGTTATCCCTCCCACCCCCTCTATTAGAGGGGGTGGGAGGGATAACTCTTATTAAGTATGGCTCAAAGCTGTAGTGTTTTATCATTGTGTGAAGGGTTGTACATACATTGTGTAGCTAGACATGCATATGTGCTATCACATGATCTACTGTAGACATTGATTTACTGAATTGTATGTAGGATCTATGAGATGGAGGTTCGTCTGGACACGCCCCTCAAGTTCCGTCATCCCTGCTATGAGGCCCTGGTGTGGTTTGCAGCTAGAGACTACCTCCAAGAGATCAGTGGTGTGTACCTTAGCAACTAGTGTAGAAAAGCAGTAGTTTTGAGTCACCTACACCTTCTTCCACATTTTGAAAGGATTTGAGGGATGGGTGTGGTTTGGTAGGCAAGGGAAAGAATTTATATGAAGTGAAAGAAAAATGTTGAGATCTACCTAGCTGGGATCGAACCCAGGTCATTCAAATTCTAGTCGAATGGTCTTACCAGTGAGCTACTAGAACCCACAGGGCGTTGGTGCAGACAATAGTAGTATAATTATTCATTACTGTTGCTAACATTTCTCCACAGAACACCACAAGAAAGGCACCACTCCCCCTGGCTACCTCGTGGCAGGAGTCAAGGAGATGATCTACTGCTTCTCCTCCTGGACAAGAACAAAAGAGGTACAAACATTCACAAAATTTGAGTTTGGTTCGAAGCTGTATTATTGCACAGATTACCTTACCACACTCTCACACTTTCACACTAACACTCCCTCACATCCTCACATCCTCTCACACACACACACTAACAGAGGCTCAAGGTACACGGTCCTAGTATACCTCACGACATTAGACCAACAAGAATCATTCAACAGTTGGAAAGATCAGTCAGTACTTTTGAAGATGACAAGGTATATACGCTATACCTTATATCAACTAACACACACACACTGTATAATAATCATGGTGACTATAGGCACAGACTGTGAGATTTACAAATATAATTCTATGTCTATCACAGTCATGTTTGTATAGGTACATTCTTCCCTCTTTTTTTGCTAGAATTTTGATGCAATTAGAATTTTTATGTAACAAAAAGTGTAGGAACCTGTGATAGTCACTTTTTTGTTAAGTTTATTAAGTTTAACTAAGTTTATTGAGTAAAAAGAACCCTAAAACCTTTTCCTAGTAAACTATTGAGGAACCATTCACCAGTAACCTCAATAGACTACCTTGGAAGTGCATTGAATCCCACATGACGGTAATGTCGTTGCTCTTCTCTAGTCTCACATCCAGCCGGTGGTGGACGAGTGGATGAGGGAGGGTGGGGTGACTCGGAGCACCAGGAACGGCAGGAAAAGGCTACTATTGGACAGTAAGAAGAGGGACGACCCTGCTCTGATGAGACATAATGAAAAGAGAAGAAAGTCAATCACAATGAAACTGAGCAAGAGTGGAGAAAGTAAAGTCGTTGGGTAAGAGAGTCTCAGACATGAAGCTGCTTGGTTCTGTCTGGTTGTTGCTATTGTCCAATAACTTATTTCATATGCACTCACTGTACATGTACTTCAACACATCCACACCTACCTCTTTGTCTGTAGTCATTCTGATGATCAAAATAGAATATCAATGAAACTAACTGGTAAGTTTTGAGATTTGAAATACTCTACTTAAAGGTACATGTAGTGACAAGTGATTTCCCCCCTTATTCTTCTTGTAATAATGCAGTTCCTCAAGTGAAGATTCTCTCCACCACCATCCCAGAGGAGGACAGTGAGATGAAGAGGGAGCCCCACAGGTACGGGCACACATAGCTCCACTGTGTTAACAGTATAGAAATTAATGTGCACTGGGAAGGTATGAGAAATATACCTAGAGCACAAGTACACTAGGGTACAAACAAGGCTATTGACACACCTGAGTATGGTCTGTCACTCTGTGGGAATTGCTAACTGTTTCTTCCTTGAGAATTATCTTGCCTGCTTTATTCAATGATAAATTAACTATGTCTTTGTATTAAAAGGTCATACTTATAAATACTAATCCTCCAGCTCTGATGAAGAAGGAGACCTAAGGATAGCTGATGATGGCTCACCCAACTGGGGTGCCTCCAGGTTTGGTCAGAGGAGACGTCCCCAGCTGTGGAGGAGGGGAGGGGGTGACAGTGGTGAGGGCAGTGACAGCAGTGATGGGGGGACAGGTGGGGGCAACGAGGAGGAGCAGGAGTACGAGGATGAGGACTTTGGTGAGGGAAATTGAGAGGGACTTCCCCTCTCCCTGCTTTTGTTTAGGGAGGTCTGTTTTATGTGGCTAACATTATATCTGCATACACCAATAAAATGGCTGCCTTCCTCTATAACCTTATAGCCAAGCACCTTGAGTCCATGGTTGTTGGAGGGGGTTAGACACTGGGAGGGTTAGCTTTAGGTGTGTGTGTGTGTGTGTGTGTGTGTGTGTGTATATAATATTATATGATTTTCTCTCTCTATCCCTCTATCTCATTCAGTGTATCCCAGTCTTGTCGATGAGAGTGAGACCCTCTCCCCCGCCGAGAGGGGAGGAGGTGGAGAAAGGACGAGAAAGAAATCAGAAAAAGATGATGATGATCTTTGGATGCCACAAGGTCAGAGGTCACAGCCACACATCCAACAATTTCTTTTTCAGGTTGAATTCATTCATCTCATCTCCCTCAGGTGCTGTCAAGCTGATGAAGGGGTCCATTGCTAGCTCACCTAGAGAGAAAAGAAATGCCAAGAAGAGGTCTTTTGAGCACTCTCTCTCAGCCACTGCTGCTAAGATACTCAAGATGGAGCAACAGAAGGAGACCGTTGAGAAGGAGAGAATACAGGTAGGTACAAACCAGCTAGACTAAACTTGTTATGGACAGCAGTGTATTTAGCAGCTAACAGACCTCCCAAAAAACTAGGAGTAGCAACTAGGCTAAAATTTAGATTTCTGTAATTCCCTCTTTACATCTCTAGCTGAAAGTAAGCATCCTGGAATCCCTCACCAGTATTTAATTCTTCAACTGATAGACAAATGACAACCATTGGGGGAAGCTCCTCCTTCATAAGCATAATTTTCACTCCATTCAGTCCTACTTTCTTCACATTCACTGACCCCCTACAGCAGGTGAAGCCAAGACTCCAGCCATCATCATCATCAGTAGCAGCTCCGTCCAAGAAGCCCCCTCCGATGAGTCCAGTGCTGGGAGGAGGGTCACTGCTGGTGACCAGTGAGGGTGTGGAGAGTGGAGGGGTGGAGGGAGAGGAGGCCAACCAAAAGAGAGCCACTGGTGAGGCATGAATCACACAATGTAGATATTAGCCAGGTGTACATTAATTAGAATCAGGTACATCTTTTTAGCTAGCTCCTCCATGCATAGCCTCCTTCCTGGGCTTCCCTTCTTTTAGTACCGGGGTTAGCCCCTGCCTAATAAGCACCTGATAGGATAACAAGAACAAGGCCTGGGAGTGAGGCCCCTCTAATCATGTCATAATCAGGTGTACTTTAGATGATACCACATTTAACATGTATGGATCACACACACAGCTGCTGCCAATGCTGTCAATGCTGTTCTGTCGGCTTCAAGACCCAAATCAAAGCTGCTCACTCCCAAACAGAGACTGGGTAAAATCATTGGACTCAATAAAGGTTACAGTGGCAGATGGAAGACATGACATTAATTTTGATCAAGCACACATGCATCATAAATATTCCAATCTTTGAGTTTTAGTCTCTAGCTGTGACGTACATCCATTATATCTTTTTTATTTTACTGCAACGTTTGACCTTAATCCATTTAATAGCCCATTTTAACTATAATTTTTCATCAAGCTATATATCACATCATCCTGTTGTAGTAATTTCTGCTACTTCAATATTAATTATATTAAAATTGTACAAAGTTGATTCACATTTCAAGTCTAGATTTACATGCATGCATGACATTGTGTGTATTATACTTAATAATAAGGGTAATAGTGACAACTGTTATAATCTATACCTGCAAGCACAGTAATTATAGCATGCCAGAGTCAAGCGTTTCTTTTTAGAGTCTTTAATTCTGTATGCCAGTCTGGCAATTTCTAATTAGTGACCTCACTACCAAAAGGTCAGCGTGTCCGCATTGCATATGCGCTATGCGCATATATCGCATTAATTGGGACGCCCACGTCACGTGAGGACACATGATATATAGTGCGCATGCTCGCATCGCCTGTTCGTAGTCTAGAGCCTGGTTCAGCCACAGCGTACATTGTTTAAATCAATAGTCATGGCGACTTCTTATACGAAAGGAGTTCTTTTGGTGTGTGCTATTTGGTCTGCTCTGTGCGCTACTGGTAAGTGTTTCTTATAATAATTCATTGCGAAAAAATTATGGACTCATCACATTCTGTTTTTGTTGTTGTATTTATTTTTTTCATTCTGCCTTGTTCTACACATCACTGACTGATCATTTTATAGGCTTCTAGTAGCTTTTACTAGTATATGATATTAAACAAGCTAGTAGGAAAAAAGTGTATAAAAATTAATTACAAATTAATGCACTCACACCGGAACAATAATTATTATAATCATATATTAATGCAATAGTGACAACAATAATTATTATGCAATGTATAATTATTGCTTATGCATTGTAACTTATACATGGTGTTTCAGGTTACTCTCAGGAGTCAGGTGAACCCATCAGTGGCTGCTATCCCACTGATGATTGTTCCTCAGCACCAATACGTTATTCTGAAATGGTTTCTAACTCTAGGGACTGTTGTATTGGAGTTATTAACAGACCCGTGGCCTACAGGACAATGGATGGATCGTGTGTTGAGTGTAAAGGTAATTAAAATTAACATCCGTATTACTTATTATAGCTCATTGTATTTACAATCAATCATGACATTATGTGCTTGGAGCTTAATTGTCACTAGGCATTGATAAATTATGCTTTTCATATCTCCTGTTCTTTTATGCCTAAAGATTGTGCCCATTATGCTCAGCAGGTCACCTATTACTGAATAATTATACATGAAGTTTAAAGAGGTACAACAATTTTAGTTGCTGTACAGTATAGTATAAGCGATGCAGTTGGTCACTGTTGGTGATCATATATAGTCCTCTATACAAAGATTTGTGCTCAAGAAAAAGAATTTTATGGTTATGAAAACACACTTTCTATATACAGTAATAATGGTGACCATTACCTAATCTGAGAGAAATTTCTACCAATTATTCCCACATTATGCTCCAGAATTTTCAAGCAACAAAGTATTATTCTAATTATGCTAGCATAATTTAGCTCCTTTTTGGGAATCACTTAAAGCCAGGCGGGTCTCTAAAGGCATGCAAACAGGAATAAATGTAGGCATGTCATTGTTTACATCGATCAATGCCTAGTTGTCACTATATATTCTCATGTTGTATATGACTATATACATGTATAATATTCTATAGTCATCGGATGGCAGAGAACGGAGTTTAGTTTAACCGAGACAGACGAACTCAAACACATTACAGTTGGTCGTGTTAAAGGGTATTTTAGTTTCCCGACTCTACATCTTCTCGTCCATGATCTCCAAGGAACAGCTACAGGTGACTATTTTATACAATCACTGCATGTTCAATCCTATAAGTGTGCATTACATTAACTATACAGACTAAACTGCCAAACTTAAGGTATTGCCTATACAATGTATGACATTGTAATATTATTTTAGTTTGTACTTTAGCTGCCTATTAGGTTAGAACAATGGCTATAACAATAATATTATGGTATACCCATTAATTGCATGTTCTAAGGTTCCTATGATTATAAGTATACCATGCATGGAAGTTAAAACATAATGCTGTAACCACCATAACAATAGTTGCATGACTTAGTATATACAAGCCAGCTGCACAAACCATCTGTTCTAAGGTTCCTATGATTATAACTACCCTGCATGGAAGTTAAAACATAATGTTGTAACCACCATAACAATAGTTGCATGACTTAGTATATACAAGCCAGCTGCACAAACCATCTGTTCTAAGGTTCCTATGATTATAACTACCCTGCATGGAAGTTAAAACATAATGTTCTAACCACCATAACAATAGTTGCATGATTTAGTATAATTATATATTTATACAAGCCAGCTGCACAAACCATCTGTTTTAAGGTTCCTATGATTGTAACTACCAGATACATGGCTGCACTCTAGACCATAAACCATCTGTTCTAAGGTTCCTATGGTTATAATTAAAATTATGGCAGTTCATGTAGAACATGATTAAGTTTCTAACTATGCATCATGACCAGACTCAATAGACTTAAACCATTAATTTTACTACATATTTATATATTAATTTTATGCACATTTCCTTTGTACACTATAAAATTATTATAATAGCTGGGGACGACTACAATCCTGTTGATGGTTCAAAACTTCTCGTGGACCCTGATTACTCAGCTGCTGTTTGCTTACAAGGCAAAATTGATCAGATTGGTCTGGAAGGAGATGAAACCTTTACCCTCAGGCTGGCAGTAGTACAAGGAGCGTTACCTCCTGGAGTTTTTCTGAGAGATGAAGTGACTGTGACCATCACTGACGCCACATGTATTATTAATACAGCTATTGTCATGTGCACGACTAAAAATATTTTAATTATTAACCTCATTATAGCTTTGTATTAATTACCTGAATTAACAATAATAATTATTAGTTAATGTATAATTTTTTTGTGTGTGCATGTACAATTGTCATGTGTTTAAAATTTGTTCTTTTCTTGTACATATAGTAGTATCATTGAGCTGGAATCAGAGTAGCTACTCAGCAGTTGAATCCAGTCGACGGATTGTTGGTTTCATCCAACCTAACGTACAACTTGCTCGAAGTATGACAGTCACTGTGCGTCCAGAGACCTACTCTGATGCTCAAAGGATCATTGATCATTTATCAACACCTGGTTCGGGGGTGACTCTACCTACAAACCTCCCTCAGGCTGCTGAATGTATGAAAACTTATTGTAATTATACAAGAATTACGTTCTTTTTTGTGCTTTGTCAGTATATAGGCAAGATTTCTGATCACAATGCACACAGCCCAGGCATAAACTTAATTCTAAGCAATTTTGTATTAACAGTCAGTGACAGTAAATTAACACAAAACAAAACAAACAGTAAATTTTATTTATTTGGGTACTACCCCTCTATATGCAGGCAACACCTGTATGCAGAGCTATGCACATCCCTGTATGTGGGACTAGTAACTATTTATAATACAAGTACCGTAGGTGATTTTTTATCTGAAGTACACTTTTAGGACTTAGATAATTTTCAAGCATAGATACTACACACTTCCGTATCTATGTTTCAAGCGGTCAGCACTCTGGTAAAGGTCGTCATACGTATTTGCATAGTCGTAGAACTTGGCTGAGGCTACCGCTAGCTAACAGTGAGCTAAGCCTGCACTGCATTAATTTTTAGCCTGCCACTACTAAACCAGCCAGACTGCTATGCACCTTAATTGCTCAGCTAGGTGGCAAGCTCTCAGCTAGCATTCCACAAGCATGAAGACAGCCATATAGATGTTGCTGCCAACTTGACCAGGCTGAACCAACTCAAAGTAACTTGTAACTACTAATGATTACAATAATTATTATTCTGTTGCATTTGCCTATTGTTTGTAGTAGTTGAGATTGAACTACTAACGAACTGTTATTATGGGTGTATAGGCGAGTTCAATTGGGTTGACCACTAAGTGATAATGATGAGCTTTTTGTTATTTTTTTTGATAACATACACCCAGCTAGGCCATGGAGTTTGCCAGCCTGGCAAGGATTATATCTAGTAAAATTTGTATTGTGTTGTTAACCTGGTAGATGCCTGTGAAGGCTATTAGGCAAACAGTAAACAAGCTTTATGTCTGGCTGAGGGGGAACTGTAGCTACTCAATGGCTGCACTGAGCTATATCAAGCTCATTTGCAGCATAGACTATTCTACAAAATTTCTTTGATGTAATTTGCACTCAGTGCCACAGTAAGAATTGGTGCCATGGCGGCAGATTATAGACAGGCATTGTCATTAAAGAATTATCTGCATAACTTTCTATTTTGCGTTTAAAATATAACATAAAAGACAGCCACAATAGGCAGAGATTTAGCAGAGACAGAATAAGTTTTCTAGACCTAAATGCTGCATAAGAATGTAGGGCCAATATGTGCACACTTAATTGTGACGACCATTTCCAATTGATGTTGCCGTGAAAATCTTCTAAGTCCAAAAAGTGTACGTCAGATAAAAAATCGCCTACCGTACGTATGATAGGATTTCCTGCATGATAATTGCTCTAATTCTGTCTAACTTTATTCACCAACCACTGTGCTACTTTTAAGGTGAGGTTTTGAGGGCAGGGCTGTTTGAAGAGCGCTAGCTACATTTAGTCATTTATCAAGTCTGCATACATGAAGGTCGAACAACACATGACGTTGTAAAAATGTATTCTATTGCTTATAGACGCTCAAAATAATTGTTATTAATTTTTGAAATTCATACTTTGGTAAATTATACAGTTTTACACTGTATTTGGTAACAATTACATAGTATATATATTATCAATCATGCAGCTTATAATGGCGACTTCAATGATAGACCTATCCCAGTGACAGTTCCCGCTGGACTCTCTCAAGCGGCAGTTAATATGCAAATATACAATGATGACGATCAAGAGTCCGTGGAAGGCTTTCTTGCTGTTATTATATTTGAAATACCTTTCCCTCGTAATAATTATGGTATATATCGACGTGTCAACTACACGTTGGCTCAGAGTCATATTACTCTTTGCCAGATAACTGATGATGACACACAATAGTCATGTAGATGATGTAGTATGTTACAATAAATTTCCAGTTTATGGTATGATAATAGTAACACTTAGTATAAATGACAATTTAATGATTGTTTACTTTGTGGTAAAATTATACGTTGGATTTTGTGAATTTATTGATACCATTGAAGCAATAAAATTTCCAACCTTGCGCATGTGATATGCTGCATGATCAAACGTACGTACGTATATGTAGAACCTTGAATCATAGATATACGTAGCCTCGTCCCCAGGCTCTTTACTTTCGAGCCTGGGGACGAGGCTAAGATATACGAAGTGTACGTGTGGAGTACTCGAGTTCGAGTCGACGCTTGAATGACGTCATGACCGCGGCCGCAACCATGCGCACGCGCATGCACGCGATATAATATTATGCTAGTCTCGTCCAGACCCCTCCCTCGCTCGTACGATCGTATGTGGGGTCTGGGAACGAGACTAGCCATATGCATGCAATATGCCAAATGCGGCACCGCGCCATGTGCTATGCCATGCACGATCGAGGCTAGCCATGCACCAAACGCCATGCCCGGCACGCGCGCCAGACTGCAACCTGCAATGAGATTTTGGAGTTCCAACATGATCACAAACAATAAATACGGAACATAAAACGTTTAAAACACCTGTAGTCTGTTATTTTGTGTATCACACACAAACAGAAATCCATCCTTGTCAATCACTATGCCAACAGGCCCATTGAGCTGGCCCATCTGGTGACCATGAGATCCAAAACAGCACACAAACAAACCGTCCATCTTTTGAAACACAGACACACGCTGAGTAAAGTTCTCAACCACGTACACATACTCTCCCAACACACACACACCAGTCGGTCGGCTCAAGCAGCCTGGGTTCACACCGTAGTAGCTGATCGTACGAACATAGGCACACTCCCTGTCAAAGACCACGATGTTGTGATGGTTAAGATCGGCCACGTAGATGTTCTCTTGCGAGTCAAAGTCGATATCGAGAGGTGATTCTAAATGTCCCTGACTCTTTTCCTTGCTTCCAAACATCTTCACGAATGCCAAGTCTCTGTCAAATACTTGCACCCTGCTGTTGTTGGCGTCACAAACGTATATGAGACCCTCGTGGAACTTGATTCCATTGGGATGGTTAAACTCACTCGATTTGTTACCAGTTTGGTCACTGCCCAGGATTCGCTCGAGGGCTCCACTCTTGTTAAACCTCTGTATCTTGTGATCACTTGTAACATACACATTATCATCGTCATCCACTGTTATACCGATCAAATTATTCCCTCCAAAACTGCTCACTGATTTCATCCGTTTATTGTTCACATCGAAAATGGTGTAAGCTTTTGAGTCTCTTTCCGTCAGGTAGAGCTCTCCATTGGAGCTTATTGCAAGCCTACGAGGTGTGGTGACCTCTTCAATGACCCTGACAGGGTGTCCGAGAAAGGTCGGAGGATATTGGACAAAGACGGCATGGGTTGCCACACTGATGTCGTTGATGCTCACGGAGAGGTAGTGTTGGGCTCTGTTTCGAGGGACGTAGGACACTTCAAAGGAACGGCTTGAGCTGTCCTTGGAGAGAATCTCAGCATGAACTGTAGATCCATCCACTAGTGATCGCAATTGAGCCACTACGGTGTGTTTCGCAGCACTGTCAGAATCGGTGATGTTCACCATTATCTTGTTGATCTGTCCTTGAACGACTGGTTTGGAATTTAAAGTTTGAGTGTACACAGAAAACACACTGCTTCTTTGACACATGTCCTCAACTTGGTCTTTCGAAGGAAGCACGACCTCAAGGTTAGCCGTCTCTCTCAGTTCAAACTCTTTGAACCTGAAGTGCTCTGCCAGGTGACGAATCTCGGACGTGATATTGTTATTTTTCATCGAGATGAACTCTTCACTACAAACATTTTCAGTTGTCTTTTCCACAAACTCGATGTAATTCTCAACCTGTTTCATCGTGTGTTGAAGCTCCGTGTGCTGATCCTGAAGTACCTTAAGCTTCCTTTCAATCGTATCTTTCGTGTGTTGGAGTAGCGCTTGTTTGCGTTCTTCAATAATAGCGATAAGCTCGTCAAAACAAGTCTTGACTTTTTGCGCTATTTCTTCTCCTTGTTCCTTTATCCCACCCTTCGCTCCTTCAATGTCGGCCATCCTACTCGTAATGTCATCTTGAAATGTCCGCAGTGGATCGAGACTGTGCAATACTTCGGTCTTGAAATGGTCGGCGATGAGTGAAACAGGATCATGTTGGTGGCCTTCGTGTTCCTCTTGAGCACACTCACTGCAGATGAGCTCTCTGCACTTGAAGCAGTAACGGTCCCTCGGTGCATTTTCATGAAACTTGCAAGAATAGATGGATGGTTTGTTATCATCATCGGATGGAGGCACTTCTTGTTTAATCTCTGACAGAGGAACCATTTTACAGCTGCTTCCCTCTTCTTCTTTCTCACAGCTCAGCTGCTCGGAGCAGTGCTCGCAAACAAATGACCCACCATCACCATCACCGTCACCACAACTAGTGCTGCGAAGGAACACTGTAGCTTTTGCTTTGTGGCATTTTTCACAATCCTCACCCTCTTCATCGGTATTGCTCATCGTCCTACAATACTTGACCAGTCTATTGATGAACACAACAGTAGGGAGGCTGTTTGCATCATTCTCTTCAACTGGTGCAAGGTTGTCACATTTCGGGCACGGCACCTCCCCCATGTAGTACTGGTCGTCCACTATGCTCTGAATGCACTCTTTACAGAAGATGTGTAGGCAGGAGAGAGCCTTGGGGTCCTGGTAGGTGTTCTTGCAGGCAGAGCATCTCAGCTGGCTGAGAAGCACCTCTGTGAGGTCGAGAATGTGGTCCATTTTCTCTAATCTAATTTTGGGAAAGCATGCACATAATAAGTTTTGTACTGCTAGCAAATCACGTTATTAAATCTGTGTACAATAGTAAACCATGAGTTATGAAAACTCTCTCTTTTTGAAAGCATAATGTCTCATGCATACACAAACAGCATTAATTCATTTAATTGCTCCAAATTGCATCTTAGTACATTGTTAATAATTTCCTGTAGCTCAAACTTACCATTAACTGACTGCTGAAGATCTTGATAGCACCACTGACTTGCTGACTAAGTTGCAATTCTGCAGAATCAGAGCTACCAGCTCAGCAGGTCACTCCTGAGACCACCATTATTACCATGGCAACTGAATAACATTAGGGTCACACCACATGCCATATTTGGAACCGACAGATGTACACTAACCGTGAATTTCAAACATACAGATGAGAGTCAATGGCAATGAATAACAATATAAAAATCATTAACCCAAGATGAAGGTCAAAAAAAGTTGTTCTCGAAAAGAATGATATAAGTCCTGATAGCTCACTACACACAACCTGATTGTCTGTTCTCTCACATACATTCAGTGATGTGCTTCACACTCTGACTTGAGCTCAGTGTCGGCTTGGGAAATGATGATATCTTCCACAGTGATCTGTGATGCTATTACAGTTTCCAGAGGGTACTGCTTATCCTGAAGCATTTGTAAATAACTTATGATCCATAGATCGAGAAGGGTCGATAAAAGTCCATCTGGTTTGAGAATGCCGTCAGAAGTGAAATGAGATTCATGCAATACTTTTCTTATGGGACAAAACAGCTAACTTTTTGATTGGTAAGGTGTGGAAAGCTAGAAAAGCAATCGCACAGGTGCTTTCCAATAGTGCTTGAAATTTTCAAATTGGTTGGATAATAAGAAAGCTATTTGACTTTTTTCTACCGACATTCTCAAACCAGATGGACTTTAGAAATAGTCAAACTTACATCTTTTATGAGAGAACGAATTATGATCTTGACAATACCCACTGGGCGCTCAGAAAAGGTCATGTGACACTCGTACCTGCCCAACAAATTTACAAAATTACACCAAACAAAAGTTTAAACATTCACTGATGTATGTGTGGACATGAAATGCTCTCACCTAAGATCGTGATGCTCCAACTGTGACACTCTCTGGTAGGATCTTGCATTGTTCCACAGCGCCACACTCACCTCCACCCAGCCCCATGACCCATCAAGGCCTTTCAACTTAAACCTGCATGCAAAAAAAAAAAAGGCAACACACACTGGCATAAGGTATAGCACAACAACTTTTATTGAAAACAAAAACAAAAACAAACAAATAAAACAATCGGACTATAACCAGCAGACAATTAACCTTTGGAGCACATGCATGTAAGCATCTACAGTTGACATGTAAGTTGTGGCACAGCCAAGCTAGCATGCAAATATAGGCCTGTTGATACGAATAATGCTACTGATGCTACTCTACCTGTGTACATGTACCTCAGTAAAGAGATGGAGTACGAGCTAGAAAAGCAATCGCACAGGTGCTTTCCAATAGTGCTTGAAATTTTCAAATTGGTTGGATAATAAGAAAGCTATTTGACTTTTTTCTACCGACATTCTCAAACCAGATGGACTTTAGAAATAGTCAAACTTACATCTTTTATGAGAGAACGAATTATGATCTTGACAATACCCACTGGGCGCTCAGAAAAGGTCATGTGACACTCGTACCTGCCCAACAAATTTACAAAATTACACCAAACAAAAGTTTAAACATTCACTGATGTATGTGTGGACATGAAATGCTCTCACCTAAGATCGTGATGCTCCAACTGTGACACTCTCTGGTAGGATCTTGCATTGTTCCACAGCGCCACACTCACCTCCACCCAGCCCCATGACCCATCAAGGCCTTTCAACTTAAACCTGCATGCAAAAAAAAAAAAGGCAACACACACTGGCATAAGGTATAGCACAACAACTTTTATTGAAAACAAAAACAAAAACAAACAAATAAAACAATCGGACTATAACCAGCAGACAATTAACCTTTGGAGCACATGCATGTAAGCATCTACAGTTGACATGTAAGTTGTGGCACAGCCAAGCTAGCATGCAAATATAGGCCTGTTGATACGAATAATGCTACTGATGCTACTCTACCTGTGTACATGTACCTCAGTAAAGAGATGGAGTACGGTTGGTGAAAGGTGACGAAACACTTGATATCAGTTTCTTCAACGACCACATGACTCATGTGAGCCGGAGCTAGAGAATGGAGAGGAGCTGGAGAGAGAGAGAGAGAGAGAGAGAGAGAGAGAGAGAGACAATGGATGACAATGAACTCACAACACATGATTGTATAATTTATTGTCTATAATTATATGACAACTACTCATCAAAGCAAATAAGTAAACAAAAACCAGCAAAATCAACAACAAACATAATGCTAGCCTCATTTTCCTTTGGAAAAACAGTGATGGACAAATGAGGTGCTATGACAAACTGTTCAGTGTGCTCACCTAGAATTCCATTTCTGAAGTCAAAAGGAGGATGATTCTCAACATAGGAGCAGCTGAGGAACCTGAGGGTGCAGTCCTCATGACCTCTGGTTACAACAAGACGGACACATCTATAGCAAAGGCAAACGAATAGCACACACACACACACACACACACACACACACAAAGTTTTCAAACTTGAAAATGCTATTACCCTCAGGATCAAAGCAAAGGTAGCATTGGCTATGCAAACCATCCCTTTACCTTACTGATTGTTTTGGGAAGAACAGCTCTTGTGTGTAGTAGCACTTGCACTTGTTATGATCCACAATCTGCACCCAGTCCAACTCGTTCCTGGAGACCTCCACACGATAACAGAAAGGCCTCTCCTTCTTGTTGCTGCAGCGGTGGCTGGGACGACCTTCGACCTTCAACTGATTGATCAGATAGAGGTTGTCGAAGCGAAAAGAAACATACGACGGTTCCATGTGAGCCTCGTAGATGAGCTTGAAGATAAAATCACAAGGTCGCAGAGGAGGAGGAGGGCTACCATCATTATTATCGTCACCATTGGTTGTAGCTCGACTTGTACCTGTCTTTGGATTCAAGACTTCCACAATTTCAAAATTTCCAACATCGTCTAGGAAGGTGGTGTGGTCCTCAAAGAGATTTAGGCCTGTATTTTCATGTGCAATGTTGATCACAGTGTACAGATGTACTTGTATTGTGCCAATCTACAGGTACAGATGTAAGCAATATGTAAGAGTGGATGGAGATATATTAAATCAGCTCTTCCTCCAACAATGAATGAAGATACATATTATAAGTGCATGGTTTCTAAATTTTATCGTATGCATATAGCAGAGAAGGCCTGGTTTACGAGCTAGACTTGTGATAGTATACTGTATAGCTATAGGATTTTTATATTGCAACCAATACCAGTTGTAGCCATGCTACCAGCTCTACCAGCTGTCAAGTTGAGACTTCACCGAGTGGACCTTGTTGCACTGGAGTCTCAGTAATGATGGTCATAAATATATCCATACATGTTTAGTTGTGCATGCTAGTTGAGTGCACCGAGGCTTATGCACCTTAGGTGCGTTCATCAGTATTGTTGTTGGCAAGACTACTACTGCAACAGTAACTGTAGCTCATTTTCTTTACCTCTCTTTCCTCTGGGACAGTCCTTCCCCGGTGTCTCTCCTCTCTGCATCCGGACTGCGTCATAAATAGACCTCCTACTAAATAGCCCGCTCGAGTCCACATAGGTCACGAGGTCATCGTAAGCAATCTCGGAGAGGCGTACGCACCCCAGCACGTCCAGCATGTCCTCCTTAGCGACCTCGTTGAACTCTCTCCACTTCAAGACGGCGTGGAACACCTCTATCTCCTCGACCAAGAAGGTGTCACGCGAAATGAGCACCTTCAGGTTCTCCTTGGGCAGGTTCAAGATGGCCTTGCTGTGGAGCACACCCATGGCACTGCTGTCGATGAATTCAGCACACAGTGAGTGGAGTCGGTCAGCATTGTAGCACTCAGAGTAGAAGAAGAACTGGAGGACGTTGGTTAGGTTCACTTGACCACAGAAGACGTCTTGGAGGGAGCGCTTCAAGTCCAACAAGTGGTAGCGATCAGATAAGCCAAGAAGCTCAAGACCGGTCTGTATGGATTGAGAAGAATTAATGAATCAGTACATATTGATATATAGTTATCATAACCCAGGAGTGATAAGTCTCATTCACACTAAAAGTCTCACTTATTGGTCCATCCTAAACCACAATTTTACAGTGTCACCCATCACTGTCAGATGATGCAATAATAATATAGCAAACACTCCCCCCTGTATATACTCCGCTCACCTGTACATCCAGTTCATCTACAATACCGGAATACATGTAGTGAAGGAGGGCTCTGAAGGCATCAGGATGGGTGTCCACTAGTGTCACTTCTCTGCTGGAGGCCTCCATCATCGAACCAAACAACATCCTGTATGCATATAAATTGTGTGTGAGTGTGGGGAGGGGGATAATTGTACAACTTGGGTTATTTTTATGCATGTACTCATTTGTAGGCTTTCCTGCAGCATAATTATAAACGTGCATGTGCAATCAAAATATTTTCCAATAATTATTTAATTATTGCTCACCTGTCAAAGTAATCAGATTGTGACGCCAGGACTATTTTATGCGCTGGAAACGAGTGCTCGTCCACCAGGAACGTAACATCACTGTACTTGGCATCCTTGAGCAGCTTGAGGAGTCCAGCGCCCGGCACCATGCACCGAGAATCAATGGCGAAGTCGAGAACAGCTTTGGAAAGATCATAAGAAGTCAGAACGTACGTTAGACATGCACGATAGAAAGAACGTTGCAAAAACACACAAAGCATAAGTTCAAATACACGAAGGTACTATCAGTAGAGCTTACGACATGTAAGTACTTACTTTGTGAGAGATCAACCATGACTTCCTCGCGAGCGAGCTTAGTATTGTGCGCATGCGCAGTAGGTTTTGGTAATTTACGTGCTCAAAACAAATAATTTGTAAATGAGGTATAATATACATACTGTACAAAAACTACTTAGAATTTGAAAAAAAAAAACATCAACAATAACAACAAAAACCTTCAACACAAAAATGGCTAGATCTAGTTGGATGCTCCCTCAGACTGAGAAGCATCTTCACCTGCTCTTTGTTCTGAGGGTCTATACTTTTCTAACTCCATCGACAACATTTCAATGTTCTGTGGGACAACAACAAACAAACAAACAAACAAACAGCCTTCAAATCACCAGAAACTAGAAACACTAATAGACTAGAATACCAAAGATTAGGAAACTCTCATCTTCACTGGTAATCTTTAATTTCAATGAAAACAATTATACATTTTCATGGTCAAATAAACCCTAATCTTTGATAGTCGCTGAAAATCATTCTACAGTGTGTGTACCACAAACTACCAACTGACCTTTTGTAGGTGAATATTCTTCATGAGTGCCTCTTCAAGAGCTCTCTGCATCTTTCTGTTGATTTCACTGAGGGTCTCCTCCTTGTTCTTGGACCACGGCATCAGCTTCATCGGAGACATCTTGTCCACCATGGTCGACATTGAGGAGCGCTTCGGAGGGGGGTTATGGTCTGAGGGAGAAACAGCGTGTGTGTGTGTGTGTGCAAGAATAGCATGAATTCTTTTTTGTTTGATGTGTAGGCTCTACTAGGCATTTGGCTTACACAGGCAACCAAAAACCTACAAACTCTATATTGTGATTAAAATGCTTTGAGTGGTAAAAGTTGCCCTTACCGGCTTTTGTTTCCATAAAGTATGATTTGATGATTTCTGACTTTTGGATGACATCTTCAGCCAGTGCTGATCCAGTGTTCTCCAAATGGTTCACCTAACACACACACACAAAATGTTGCATCAATTTTTGTCCACTTGTAGTAAAGAGTACAGTCTGTTTTCAAGAGCACTAGAGGACCAACCACTAATTGTGTGTATCACACTCCAAGTACACAGAGCATCAAAAGATAGCATTACTAAGATACAAACCAGTAGGAGGACCATAGCACAACTACAGGAGTACTATACAACACCACAAGCACAGCCTTTACTCTCAACTGCAGGCACAAGAGGTAGTGTGTGACTCTACCTCCTAGAGAACTCACTCTTTCTTCGAGGGCCCATTTCTGTTGTTGAAGTTCAGCTACTCTTTCTACAAGCTCTTGTGTTTCATCATTTGAAGATTGTCCTGGAGTGGTGAACTGGTTGAGTGTGTGTGTGTGTGTATGTGTGTGAAACAGTCAATCACAACATGTGTGGGTACTGTGCAAGTTAGAAAAATTGTTCACAAATTTCATCATCCTCCAATGCACACTTCACAAAAACACTACAAAAAATACCTCCTATAAAGAGCCACACACGCACGCACACACACACACACACACACACACACACACACACACACACACACCTGCAGTGCTCCAGTAGGGGAAGCACCACCAGTAGCCCCTGGGGTAGACACAGCAGGAGAGAGCATGTCATTGCCCGACATCTCCGAGCCCCTCATGAGACCACGGAGAGAAGAGAGGCTGCTCTCCCTACAACAGAGAGAGAGTATATACTATCAATATCATACACACACTGGGAGACAGACACTCTTCACAAATTATACTAATTCTAGTGTAAATGTACATTATATGGTAGAGCCAGAAATAATGATGGTCGAAAAATTCGATGGTAATTAGTCCACAGATAGTGAAAATTAAATAGTGACGAATTTAAATTTGATGATTTACATGTGCGCGTACAGAACTATTATCATATAATGGCCAAAATATTGGCGGGTTTAAACTTTAACCATCAAACCATCAAATTGAAATCTCCATCAAGAGTGTTATTTTCATACCTGCTGTGTTTTGAGATTGAGTCCTGGCTAATTTCCCTAGCTGGAGGATTTGGTAGCTGGTCCAAACCTGCATGCAGAGATGGTAGGTGTACATGAAACAATGTGAGTGTTGTCATTGTGTGGAATTGAAATGACCGACTACCACATACATATATGTAGCTAAAGTCCATCTGGTTTGAGAATGCCGGTAGATAAAATGAAATAACTTTCTTATTATCAAAAGTAATTTGTTATTATCCAACTGATTTTGAAATTTCATTGGAATCAAAGCACTCTTTCTCCCCATTCTTTCGATTGCTTTTCCACCTTTCTATGCCTTACCAGTCAAAAGTTAACAATTTGGTCCCATAAGAAAAGTATTGCTCATTACTAATTTTTCACTTCTGACTGCATTCTCAAACCAGATGGACTCTATTCTAAACTGGCTATATTCCACAATCAAGTGGTTGTTTCAAGCCTTGGTGTTGAGGTGTGCAATGACTCACCCTGGCTTCCTCTCAGTGCTGCCAGCTGCTCCTGGAGTCTCTCTTCTCTCTTCTGCATCTGCTGGAGCTGACGTTTGAGATCCTTCAACTGAAAAACAGAAAAACAGAAATTTCTACCATTGTCTCATGCATTTCATCTCATCACACTAGCCCATCATTCCCACCCCTTCCTTTGGGTATGCATTTCAAGGAAAGAACAGACACACAGTGTGTTTGAAGCAATATTTATTTGAGCTTGGGTTTATAGCTTTGATGATCTTTACCAGTTTTTTTTTTTTTTTTTCTTTTCCCGTTGCTGTTTCTGCTGCTTGGGGAAGGGAGGCGGTTAAAAACAAAGCAATTAAGCTAGTGTAGAAGCTTGCAATGCTAAATTATGTGAATGCATTTGCAGTATGTATAAGATTCTTACCAAGCTGTGTGATTTCTTCTCTGCCACTCTGACAGCGGCCTCCTTGTCCTCTACAGTGCTCTCCAGCTCTTCTGCTCTCTCACGACACTCCTTCAACTCACCCTGACAAGACTCCAGCTCACTTTGAAGAGCCTGCAATAAGAGAGGAACACAAAGAGAGGAGAATCATGGAATGGTTTGACAGCAAAATATTATGTGTACAACATAACAATAAAGAACTAAGTCAATATAATATCATAGGCAGTGATATGTTACTAAAATTACAAATAAAGACATTTTACGACATTTTGTAATGTTTTCATTGACAAAAATTAATGTGCAATACACCAAGCTTGTATGTAAGAATGCTTCCGAACATGAGGCTCAGGAAAAAAAAAATGTCACAAAACTTAGCACCACAATCAGGATGTCAGTGCTGCTGCATGGAAACAACTCATCATCACATTCTTCTGAAATATATACACATATCCAGGCAACAAAACCTGCATGTCTGACACCTCATAAATTTACAACCATCACCACCATGATTAAGATATGAAGGATAAGAAAAGTGCACTTTTTGATACCATTACCAGGTTTCACAAGAACAGCACAGTTGAACCAACTACAGAGACACAAAGAAACAGCTGAAAAGAGTGAGAACTTAAGCAGAAGCATTAGAGACTTAGCTAACAAGTGCCAGTAAAGCTAGCTCCAATAACTCAATGGGTGATAAGATTGAAGTGAATGGAGTGGAGCTGTACTACTGCCTGAGAGGGAGTGGACCTCATGCCATCCTCTGTATCCCGGGAGCACTGGCTCCCTGTGAATGGTCTTTTGCTCCTCAACTGGAGCATTTTGGAGGAGAAGACAGTGATTACACCATTGTGACGTTTGATCCAAGAGGCTATGCTAACTCTCGGCCCTACCACCGACAGTACACCATTGAAGATGGCCAACATCACTTCAAAACAGACGCCATTGATGGCTACCTCTTGATGAAGAAGCTTGGCTACTGCAAGTTTTCCATTCTTGGTTGGTGTGATGGTGGAGTCACTGGTATCTTCCTAGCAGCTCTCTACCCCACAGCAGTGGACAAACTAGTGGTATGGGGCAGCAGGACATTCATCACAGAGAGAGATTTGAGAGTCACTGAAAATTTCGAGAGACCCGAGAGTTGGGGTAAAAACTTTATTGAAGCATTCCTACCAGTGTACAGTAGTCAAACAGAAGTGATTGAAGTGTACAAGGGATTCTCAGAGTCGATGAGAGAATTTTACAAACTGAAAGAGAGTGGCAACATCTGCAGGGAAGAAATGGAGTCCATTACGTGCCCCACTTTAGTCATACATGGTGGAGAGGATACACTAAGTACAATGAATCACGCAGAGCATGTGAAGAGGCACATCAGAGATAGCAAGCTACACATTTTCACCACTGGCAAGCACAACCTTCAGATGGGAAAGGCAGACTCACAGTTCAACACAGTCGTTGAGAGATTCTTACAGTCAACCAGTGACACCCACATCATGTAGAAGTTAACAATAGCCCAACATATATATATAGTTTGTTATAATTAATGTATCCATGGCAACTATACCATACAAGTGTAATTACATGTAATGCTCAAAAGTTCTCAAATGTACTTAGTGTAGATAAACACTCATCACTGAAGTTCTTGTATCTAGGTAAAAAAATCCTTATTGGCTGCAGTGCCACATTGTCAATTGCCACACTGTTAATGTAGACATTCTTACTCAATCATTACTAAAAATAGCCTTATGTCCAGGCTCCCCATTGACTAATGTCCATCTGGTATGAGAATGCCGCCGGGGAAGTGAAGTAATGATATTCATGCAATTCTTTTATTATGGGAAAAAATAGCTAACTTTTGACTAGTCAAAAGGAAGTTAGAAAAGCAATCAAACGAATGGGGAGAATGAGCACTTTCCAATGGTGCTTGAAATTTTGATATCGGTGAGATATTATTCGATTTTTTTCTAGAGCCATTCTCAAACCAGATGGACTTAGTCAATCATATACCCAGGCTACATGATAAATACAAGATTAACATTTAGTCAAAAGGGAGACTTGGTAAGAGGCTACAAAATAAATACAAGATTTACTGCTATAAGCAATTAAGCATATAAGTTATATGACTTCAGGAGGATGACACAGCTAGCTAATAGAGGCAAAACAGATACAGTTGCCAGAGATAAGAAGAGTGAGCAATGGGTGATAAGATTGAAGTGAATGGAGTGGAGCTGTACTACTGCCAGAGAGGGAGTGGTCCTCATGCTATCCTCTGTATCCCGGGAGCACTGGCTCCCTGTGAATGGTCCTTTGCTCCTCAACTGGAGCATTTTGGAGGAGAAGACAGTGATTACACTATTGTGACGTTTGATCCAAGAGGCTATGCTAACTCTCGGCCCTACCACCGACAGTACACTATTGAAGATGGCCAACATCACCTCAAAACAGATGCCATTGATGGCTACCACTTGATGAAGAAGCTTGGCTACTCCAAGTTTTCCGTTCTTGGTTGGTGTGATGGTGGAGTCACTGGTATCTTCCTAGCAGCTCTCTACCCCACAGCAGTGGACAAACTAGTGGTATGGGGCAGTAGGACATTCATCACAAAGAGAGATTTGAAAATCAGTGAAGCTCTGGAGAGAATTGACGGTTGGAATGAAATGTTCTTAGAAGCATTTCTACCAGTGTATGGTAACAGCCCAACAGAACTGTTGGAGGAGTACAAACGTTTCACAGAGTCAATAAGAGAATATTGTAAACTGAAAAAGAATGATGACATCTGTAAGAAAGAAATGGAGTCCATTACGTGCCCCACTTTAGTCATTCATGGTGGAGAGGAGGTAGTAACTACAATGAGCCAAGTAGAGCACACAAAGAGACACATCAGAGATAGCAAGATACACATTTTCACCACTGGCAAACACAACCTTCAGATGGGAAAGACAGGGCCACAGTTCAACACAGTTGTTGAGAGATTCTTACAGTCAGACAGTGACACCCATGTCCATGTTATGTAGAAGTCAATAATAGCCCAACATACAGTTTGTTAACTAATGTATCTATGGTAACTACCATAAAAATGCAATTAATTTTTCAAAGGTTCACTCTGTGAACCACTTGCACTGTATAATTGCATTTCTTCTTTTGTAAAACCTAGCAAGTGCTAATTTTGACACCATTGTAAGATTTCAGAAAAACTGACACAGCTATAGACTGTGTACAGAGACAAAACAGATATACACAGTTGCCAGAGACTAGAAGAGTGAGCGATGGGTGATAGTGGAGCTGTACTACTGCCTGAGAGGGAGTGGACCTCATGCCATCCTCTGTATTCCGGGAGCACTGAAGGCCAAATTTCGGTTAATTAGAACAAAATTAACCCACTCTGTACTCTTTTCAAGCTTGACACTTGCACACGTTCGCCAAAATTTTAGCAATTCAAGACTATAAATATAGAAAAATACAAATCTACC
Organism: Tethya wilhelma; assembly: GCA_964030475.1. Lineage (NCBI taxonomy): Eukaryota > Metazoa > Porifera > Demospongiae > Tethyida > Tethyidae > Tethya > Tethya wilhelma. The sequence continues at coordinate 9,396,960 of CAXIPT010000003.1, read as the reverse complement.
AGTGTTGTGACAATCTAATTCGCTTATTCACCAGGCTTCCAGTACAAAGGTGACTGGATAACTGAGGATCAACTGTATGTAGAACCAATAATTGCCCAATATACATATACATGGATGTAATAATAACCATTTTTATTCTTTAAACATCATTGATAATATACTTTACATTTGTTGGTAGTTGCCAGGATACGTCAACCACAATAAGGGTATCACAGCAGTGCATAATGTAGCTGCTCCTGCTAGGAAAGTACACATAAGACATATCTACTCCTACACAGGAAAAACTCATCTTCACACATTTCTTCTTTTGTGAAACGTGTATCTAGGTAACAAAATCTACATTAGCAGGTTGTTAATTAGACCTTGATTAGACATTCCTACTGTAACCAGTGATTACACTATTGTGACGTTTGATCCAAGAGGCTATGCTAACTCTCGGCCCTACCACCGACAGTACACCATTGAAGATGGCCAACATCATCTCAAAACAGATGCCATTGATGGCTACCACTTGATGAAGAAGCTTGGCTACTCTAATTTTCCGTTCTTGGTTGGTGTGATGGTGGAGTCACTGGTATCTTCCTAGCAGCTCTCTACCCCACAGCAGTGGACAAACTAGTGGTATGGGGCAGTAGGACATTCATCACAGAGAGAGATTTGAGAATCAGTGAAACTCTGGAGAGAATTGACAGTTGGAATGAAAAGTTCCTAGAAGCTTTCTTGCTAGTGTATGGCAACAGCCCAACAGAACTGTGAAGGTGTACAAGGGATTCTCAGAGTCGACAAGGGAATTTTGTAAACTGAAAAGGAGTGATGACATCTGTAACAAAGAAATGGAGTCCATTTCATGCCCTACTTTAGTCATTCATGGTGGAGAGGAGGTAGTAACTACAATGAGCCAAGTAGAGCACACAAAGAGACACATCAGAGATAGCAAGCTACAGATTTTCACCACTGGCAAACACAACCTTCAGATGGGAAAGACAGGGCCACAGTTCAACACAGTCGTTGAAAATTTTTTACAGTCAGACAGTGACATTCATGCTATGTAGAAGTACATCTATACATATAACAGTATACAATAAAGATTGCATGTTGCTGAATTTTGTGTTTGCTTTTTGAAATCTAAGTTAATACAAATCACGGTTTAATCCTATACAATGTGATGAAGGCTATAGCCATTAGCACAGGAGAGCATCTCCAACTGTATAATTATTAGAGAGAGCAGCTTTAGTGGACAAACAGGAAGTATTCATCTGGTTTGAGAATGCGGGTAGAAAAACTTGAATAACTTAATTTCTAAAATATCCAACCAATTTCAAAATTTCAAGCACCATTGGAAAGCGCTCGTTCTCCCCATTGTTTTGGTTTCTTTTCTAGCTTCCTATGCCTTACCAATCAAAAGTTATCTATTTTGACCCATATTAAAAGTATTGCATGAATCTCACTATTTCATTTCCGGCGGCATCCTCAAACCAGATGGACTTTAACATCAGTTGTTACAACTTTGGTACCCAATGCACCTATGTAACTTGCAGCAGACTATTGAGCCTACTACTATTCAAACCACCATGATAACTGCATGCTGCTATAGCTCTCCCACACACTATGCCTTGCTGAGCTGTTACCAGGAAAAGTGCATTTCCATCTGTATATACAAGAACAAATCATCATCACATTTTTTCTCCTGCAAAAATGTGTATCTAGGTAACAAAACCTTTACTGGCTCACATGGTCAGTGACAATCCTATAGCAACATTGAATACAAGGATAGTTCACCTATCAGTAGTAGTTACATAAACATGGGTAAGCCTACATGTAGGTAACAGTATATAAGATAGTGGTATGCTAGCTGGGCTGATACATCCCATTGTTTCACTGATCAACTTGGTATAGCCACAGGATACTAGCCTAGCCTTGTAGGTGGGAAGCCTGGGAATGAGACTAATGCTAGTCACCCTGGTGTAGGCACAGGATATACTGGTATAACTATAGGATACTATCAGTCTATCATATAACTACTGTATAGCGGGAAATTTTCGTGGGGGAAAATTTTTGCGAATTTCATGGTTTGGCAGCTTTCCACGAAATTTTCCCCCCACGAAATTTGTAAGGTACGAGGTCGTCACGTAATGTTGAGACGCAATCCACAAAAATTTTCCCCGCGAATTTCTCTTCAAGACGAAAACGCAAAAATTTCCCCCCACGAAAATTTCCCACTATACGGTATAATTATGGTGTACAAAACAAAGTGCTAATTTCACATAGTCAAAAGAGTTCAGAGAACAGCACAGAAAAATCATGCCAAACTGAGCTAACAAGCGTCAGTAAAGCTATAGCTCCAATATATAGCTTAATGGGTGAAGTGAATGGTGTGGAGCTGTACTACTGCCTGAGAGGGAGTGGACCTCATGCCATCCTCTGTATCCCAGGAGCACTGGCTCCCTGAGAATGAGCCAAGTAGAGCAAGCTACAACCTTCAGATGGGAAAGACATGCAGGGCCACAGTTCAACACAGTCATTGAGAGATTCTTACAGTCAGACAGTGACACCCATGCTACATGCATGTAGAAGTCCGATTGCCCAACATATAATTATAGGTGTAATAGAGTAATAACTATCTTTGTTCTTTTGAGCATTATTGGCTATACAATTTACATTTGTTAGTAGTTGCCAGGATACACTAACCACAATAAGGGCATCACAGCTGTGCATAGTGTAGTTGCTCCTGCTAGGGAAGCCTACATAATATGTATCTACTCCTACACAGGAAAAACTCTCATCTTCACATTTCTTCTTTTGTGAAACTGTGTATCTAGGTAACAAAGTCTGCATTAGCTGGCTGTTAATTATAGCATGATTAGACATTCCTGCTGCAACCAGTAGCTATATAAATACAAGTTTAACCTTTCCATCTACAAACAGAGTGCTAATTTGACACAGTCATAAGAGTTCTCAACAACAGTAGAGCTGAGCTATGGAGACAACAAATATAAAGTTGCTAGAGGCTAGAAGAGTGAGAGCTTCAGCAGAATCACCAGAAACTGAGCTAACAAGTGCCAGTAAAGCTAGCTCCAATAACTCAATGGGTGATAAGATTAAAGTGAATGGTGTGGAGCTGTACTACTGCCTGAGAGGGAGTGGACCTCATGCTATCCTTTGTATCCCAGGAGCACTGGCTCCCTGTGAATGGTCCTTTGCTCCTCAACTGGAGCATTTTGGAGGAGAAGACAGTGATTACACCATTGTGACGTTTGATCCAAGAGGCTATGCTAACTCTCGGCCCTACCACAGACAGTACACCATTGAAGATGGCCAACATCACCTCAAAACAGACGCCATTGATGGCTACCACTTGATGAAGAAGCTTGGCTACTCTAAGTTTTCCGTTCTTGGTTGGTGTGATGGTGGAGTCACTGGTATCTTCCTAGCAGCTCTCTACCCCACAGCAGTGGACAAACTAGTGGTATGGGGCAGTAGGACATTCATCACAGAAAGAGATTTGAGGATCAGTGAAACTCTGGAGAGAATTGATGGTTGGAATGAAAAGTTTCTAGAAGCTTTCTTGCCAGTGTATGATAACAATATAACAGATATGATTAAAGTGTACGAGGGTCTAGCAGAGTCAATGAGAGAGTTTTGCAGACTGAAAGAGAATAGGGATATCTGTAAGAAAGAAATGGAGTCCATTACGTGCCCCACTTTAGTCATACATGGTGGAAGGGATGGCTTCACTGCAGTGAGCCACGCAGAGCACATGAAGAGGCACATCAGAGATAGCAAGCTACACATTTTCACCACTGGCAAACACAACCTTCAGATGGGAAAGACAGACTCACAGTTCAACATAGTCGTTGAGAGATTCTTACAGCCACAGTCACGCATAAACTCTAGACTATAATCATGTACTACACACAGCCATTGTAACAAAGCTAGGGAGTACCCAATGAGCATCACCTCACACTCACTTGATTCAGTTTTGTCAATATTACCGAGGTCAACTATTGAACCACCACCAATACCTACATGTGCTACTATATATTGCATCACAAGTTGTGACCCCCAAAAGGTCATTTTGCAAGAAAATAGCTAAGGTATAAATTTGCTCTGTACAAATAAATGTTTAAAGGCTTAATCAGCAAACTGTTTCTTCTGAATCAGCAACAAATTAATTTTTGTGACCAAAATTCGATTATAATCTGTGTACATGTCCTTCCTTCAACACATTTCCAGGCTAATACAAGTCCCAAACAAAATACGATACAGCACAAAATATTGGTGGGAAAAAAATTTAGCAGATTGTGAAATATTTCATGATTGGTGGATTTTACTAAGGACTGCCAATATTAAATCTACAAAACAGTCATTTTCATACAGCTGTATTGCTGCATGTACTACCGTCAACAAACATACGGTAAGTGTCAAACAGTTTCTAGCCACGCATTTTTTTAAGGGTAAACTCAAGAGTAGAAGGGCTCACAATTGTACACCCACCTCCCCCTCAATACCAACTCACAGTGGTGGTCTCCTTGTGTTCTGCCAAGGTCTCGTCCATCTGTCTCTGGTGGTCGTCTCTCTCCTGGTCCAGAGTGGACTCCACCTCCTTCACCCTAGCCTGGGACTCCTGAAGAGACTCCTCTAGAGAGGACACCTTCTTCTTCAGCTCTGGCAGCTCTTCATTCGCTTCAGACAGCTTCCACATACGAGACTAGAGGAGGGGGAGAGAGAGAGAAAGAAAGAGAGGGACAACTTTAACTAAAAAGTACCTCTTTCCCCTAAGAGAGTGAAAATGGTGAGTAGAATATCAAGAGCTCACACAGGGTATGTACCTGTTCCTGTTGCAGCTGTTGTTCCAACTTAGATATCTCCTCCTGAACAAAATACAGAGTATAGCAGTTGAGCCTATAGGATCGTGAAGTGATGTGTAGAAGTAGTGTATGTACTATACCTTGTACTTCTCATGGAATTCTTCCATTTTCTTCTTCTGTTCACTGACTGTTTCTTGCTCTTTTATCGACATCTCGTTTAGAATGGCCTTACGTTTTTCAGCCAACTACAGAAGAATAAACAGACTATCATACAGTGTACTTACAACACACACACACACACACCTTTTGTGCAGATTCGAGTTCCTTGATAAGATTGTGTTTTTCTTCACTAGTTTTAACAACTTGGTCGGCCAGAGTCTCCTGTGAAAGCTTTGCCTCCTACAAACATTGAAAAGAAAGTTGTACATACATTGAAATAAATAAATTTCCCTGAAAAAAAGGCGCATATATTCAAAAGTGATACACATTAACTGCTAGATTAGTGGAACTGAAGCTAGTAACCTGACTTCCATACATGCCATGATTTTAAAATCTTAGCTGCAAAAAAAATCTAACATTACAGTACCTCCAGTTGAGCTCTGAAGTCGTCTGATTTCTTCTGTTCCTCTCCGAGGTGGGCTTTAGTTTGGTGTAGCTCCTGGCCCAACTCATCCAGAACAGACTTGAGGCCATCCTTGTCCCGAACCAGAGCCTCCTTGTCCTGGGGAGGGAGGAAGAGAGATGTGTCAACCATGAGGTGGTCATTATCACGAGATGCCCTTTACCTCCTTTAGAGCGGTGCATCTTAAATTCAGCTCTTCTTTTTCAGTACTGAAAGAGATGAAGAGGGAAAATGTACACCTTAATCTTTGACGTTTTGTGAGACGCTATTCACATCATTGAATACATACAGACAGTGAACAAAGATCTATCACACCTTAGTGTTGCAAGTTGTCTTGCTATCTCTTCACTTGCCACTTTGACCTAAAGGGTAACAGACCATCACTGACATCACTGTATCATTCTAGCACTGGGTAAAGCATACATCCTGAACAATAGGAAACTTGCTGGCAATAACATACCGTATGGCACAAAAATTTGGAAGATTTCAATATTGAAAGATTGGCATTTTGGTAAGGATTGCCAATATTAAATCCACCAAACAGTCATTTTTGCACAGTACATACAGAATACATGTATTGCTACATGCACTACTGCCAAAATAAAATCCGTCAATCATGAAATTTTTGACAATCGACCAAATTTAATCTCGCCAATATTTTGTGCTATACAGTAACCCCCCCCCCCCTTTTCCTATACATGGGACAAACCCTGTCCTAGCCTATATATAACACACCCACCTACACCCTGCATAGAGATCCCTCTGCTTTAAGGTCACCACTGGTGAACTCACCTCCCCCCTGGCCTCCAAGTCTCTCCTGACTTCATTCAACTGGTCCTTGAGTGTCTTTATCTGATGGTCCTTGGAGCGAACCATCTCGTCAAACGATGCTCTACTCTCAGCATACTGCTTCTCCTTCTCCTCTTGCAACTGAACAAAACTACAAGGAGAGAAAAAAACCATAAACAGTCGCACAAATTTACCACTTTTGCTACAAATTTTAGAAGGGAGAAAATATTCACAAAATTGCTATACTTTTGCTACCAGATTAAATAATATTGACGCTAAAGAAAGAAACATTCACGAGAGAAGAGCCTGGGGATGAAGAGGCTAGTAGAGATCTACTTAAAGACAGGTGGATGCACATAAGTAGTTACGTATTCTGACCTGTCTTGTTTCTTCTTGGCCTTCTCTGCCCACTACAGTAGTGCATGCATGGGTACAATAATAAAGCGTTGATCATGGCTGTCTTCACAAAGAGACAGACTGTACTCACCTTCTCCAGTTCACTCTGAAGTTCAGCCTTTTCCTGTCTAGCACTCTCCTATGATGAAAATAGAGACACACACCTGATATACTTTACCATTATAGAGGTGGTTTGTAAACGTGCACATTTGTTGGAAGTATCAAGCAAAAAACAGATACTGAAATGAACATCTGTTTGGAACAACAGTGCTACAAACTTGAAATAATTACGGCAAAATGCACACACACTCCCCATATTCTAGCTGTACCTGTAATTGTTCCAACTTCTGCTGTAACAGTCTCTTCTCCTCCTCCTCAGTGGCTAGTCTCACCTCAAGATCAAGAACTACACAAGGAGAGAGAGAGAGAGAGAGAGAGAGAGAGAGAGA
>CAXIPT010000003.1:9350976-9389804 GCA_964030475.1 Tethya wilhelma | reverse complement strand
GAGAGAGAGAGAGAGAGAGAGAGAGAGAGAGAGAGAGAGAGTATAACCAAAAGTCTTGAGACAAGAGTCTTTACAATCACACACTAGGCAAACAATCACCAATGCTGTGTTACCTTTGTCACTACCACCTGCTGTTCCAACATCAGTTTCCTCTTGTTCCCTGGAGAGAGAGATAATTCACACACATGCCATGAAATTCATCCAAGATCACAAAATTGAAAAGCAGTGAAAATAACGCTCCTAGTACACCAAAATTTTTAGCATCAAATGTATGATTATACACGACTGAATGTATCAAGATTCAAACCTACCCAGACTCCTCACTGGTGGATTGCTTCAGCTTATCTTGCAGTGCTGAGTGTAAGAGAAGAGGTGCAAAGAAACACAGTAAGGTATGCTGACAATAGAGCTTAATTCATACATTACACATAAAAATGAACAGATCAAGGGTATCAAGTGGACAATGCTGGCTCAGATTAGCGTATATTATGAAAATCAGTCAAAGCTAGGAAGCTGCAAAGGCAGACCACCCATTTCAGTCTCGATTGCTCCTCATTGCATTGCCACGATACCAGACTCACAAACACACTCAACTACACTGGGCCACCCACCTTGAAGTGATTTCTGCAGAGCTGTGTTCTGAGCCTTCAAGTGTGTGAGCTCTTCGGCATCAGCTCCACCCCTTTCTGAGCCACTCCCACATTTCTTAAGCTCTGCCTTCAAATTATCGTTCTCGTCACACACCTAACGAGAGGGACAAGAGTTGATACAAATGAATGTACAAATAAATGCAAGTACACACCAGTATAATACAGATACACTAGAGTATTGTTGCTATGGGGAGGACATCAGGGTGTAGCTGAAGCAGAACAAAAATGCATTTGAGGAGCAAATTTCTACATCAATAGCCAAAACACTACACAAGGCACTACATAATACATACTGCTGAGTGTAGTTAGTACTACAAACAAGGCATGATATAATGCACCTTTGAGAGTTCTTCCATCAGTGTTCTGTTTTGTAGCCTGAAGTCCTCTTCTTGATGCTGTGGGAGTGAGCAGCAGTGAATCAAAATGATGGTATAACCAATGAACACACACTGTGACTCAGAGGTCATATTAATTTTGATAGTAAGGTATATTGGTCAAACCCATGTTTACAATCAGTATATCTGTCTATCTAGGCTCACCACTTGCCAAAAATTTATCAAACAGCCTAAAAGTAATTTTCAGGGGGAGTCTGGATGAGAGACTACAAGTAGAATACAATACACACCTCTAGCTTTTGCTGAAGACCATCATTTTCTTCCACAAGTGCAGAGAATTCCTATTAGAGAAAGAGTGAGTGTATGTGTTGAGTTAGCTTGTGTGTGTGTGTGTGTGTGTGTGTGTGAACGTGCAATGCAAAGAAGCTGTTAACACTACTTCATTTGAGAGTACAGTGCATGACACGTGAATAAAGCACAAAGTGATAATGATACTAACATTCACTGCTTTGTATCTGTTGCTAACACACCTTAGCCTTCTTGCTTCTTTGAATAGTCTAGAGAGAGAGAGAGAGAGAGGTTTATAGTGCATTTCAGTACTAAACTCATGGGACTTCTCCATTTACATATACCATCGTACTAACTATCAACACCACAAACACAAGTACATGGGAACAAGGGTAATTCTAACTCACAATACACAAGAAATCACAAACAAATACACACACAAATTACATAAACATCATGCTCGTTGCGAACTAATAAACAGAGGCCACTAGGCCACACACAACCTGTACCACTTCAATTTACAAACATTAAATTTTGTCTTCACAAAACAATACGCTTCGCCACACACACAGCAAGAAAATGTCACTCTACCTTGTTGGCCTTCTCCAAGTCTCTGGTCATGGTCTGGACCATCTCCTGGAGCCGAGTGACCTCTGTGAGTGTGTGTGTGTGTGTGTGTGCGAAATGAATCAAAATCATATCATATCTATCAATTTATGATACCCAAGCCTCTATATAGAGGTATAAGTGCACTTTTGCTGAGCCAGCAAGCCTCTTGATTGCATTCCAGTCATGTGACTGCAATACACTGCACTGCAATGGGATTTGATCACATGCCCCTCTAGCTATCACTGTATATGTGCTGAGTCAGGAATAGCTAGGCACGTGCATTCATGCTGTACCTCCTCAGGAAACTCCCACCAAGAGTATACTACTGCTATACAAATACCATTATACTGTAGTTACAATGCTTACACACACCATTGTTTGACTTGGAGTACTGCTCTTTGAGTTGGTAGTTGGTAGTCCTTAGTTCTATCTGCTGGGTCTGTAGGCAATACAGAGATCATATCAGAGGAATGTGTAATTCAGCACACAATAAATTAAATACAGTACAGTGCCTGCTTGTTAAGTATGAATGGAGCAGTATGTTTGCTTGTAAGCTTGCCTAGCTACATGTAACATGACAGCTGTGGATTCTACCACCTTGCCCAAGTAACCTCTTCTGCTTACTACTTCATTATCTACACCATAGCACAAAGTGACTTCATTTACAGGACTCTAGTTCTAGTCTTGCAGAAAATGGTAGCAAAACCCCGCGAGTTGAGACCTATTCATGCATTTTTATTTGTCCTTGCATACCTGCAGCCTTTGTAGCTCCGACTGCTCGATGGATATCATCATGCTGGAGCCCTGTGCGTCAGGAGAGGCCATAATTTGCAGCTAGTGCTGCTGAAACTTTCTGCAGCTGTAAACTTTGATCACGTGATAATCATGTGACCACTTAGAATTTCGCTATTAACCCTTTCCTTACGATATAAATTCACGACTGAAACAACGTGCTTTGTTCATACCTCTTGAGAAGATGACTAAAGCTTTAGGAGCGTTGATTACACTGTGTGTGCTAGTAGCTGGATGCTACGGTAAGTGTGGACAGTTTCTGTGTGGCATAGCAGGTCGGATAGTAGACTGATTTAAAGCTTTCTGAGTGATAAATCATGAGACTGTGCTGAGCATCATTTAGAGTAGTTAGTGAATGTGGCAAGAATGTTTAAGTAATTCTGTGCTATTATTGTTAAAAGTCCAGTGTAAGTGACAATCCCTATAAGCTTAATGACCCTGTAACTCCTCTTGTAGGTGCATGCAAGAATGTCCAGACGTCCTACTACTCCTCATCTGACGCCTTGCTCTCCACTGAAACAGCCTTCATCGTAGAGGTGTCTGGAGACTGTGGAGAGGTGAGGGCACTGAGTGTGTGTAGACCACTAGCAGATACACTACACCACCTGCAGAGTAATAATATTTAATATGGTAGCAGAGCTGCCAGCCACTTTTGTGTGTGTGGCAAAAGTAACTACAGTCTATATAGTAGCTAATATGTACTTCAAGACACTTCTGGTCTTGCAAATTGAGGCTGTGTTTGTCATTTTTTTGTGTTTTATTGGATACATGGCATATGTCCTTTTCTTTCTGTAGTCAATGTCCTCTCTTCATGCTCTCGTGAACGACCAACTCCTACCAGTAGCAAAGACACTTGGAACTAACCAATACCAGGTATGTAAAAGACAATGAGTATAAGATATTCATAGCATGCACTACTGATGATCTTTACCCAACCATAATATGTTCACTGTTTGACTATGTCACAAATTGAAGACAATCTCAGTCCCTGTACTCTTTGGTAGCCATATCATATGTATATACATACTCTTTACAAGGTAATATCTTTATTTCAGGTAAGTTGGACAGAGAAACATGAAAAGTCCAAAAGTGGTGTGAGGACTATCAACTTCTATGATGATGAAGGAACTACAGCTGTTAGGAAGGTACATACACGACCTATCGACTATTGAGTGTAATTCATGTGACATACACTCAAAGTCATGTAGTCCAGTGTCTTTGAGAGGCTGAGTCTTGTATGTACTCTCATGTGTGGTTGTATTTCCTTCCTTTGCAGTATCTGAGGTATGGTGGTGAGGAAGTGACAGCTAAGCCAGTCTTCTCTGTGAATGTTGATCACAGGGTATGTGTGCTTGTAGCATGTGTAATACAATCCTATATTATAGCTCTGTGTGTGTGCCTGCATTCAGCTAGCAGCTACATATTTATTCTATGGTACATTTTTCACTGGCATTATTATTTTGCTGTTGTTAATTCACGGATTATACTCATTCTGTGAATTTAACCTTGAGAATCTGGTGTGCAATGGATGTTATGGTCTGCTAAATTAGAATATGAAAACACTTGAAGTGGGCAATCCAAATATATAATTTTTTCTGTCAAAAATTAATAGTGTACCCCCTCTTTTTCTCTCTCCAGGGTGTTCGGGATCGCCTGTGGTTGGCTCCCTCGTTCATAGCTGTTGTCATCTCAGTCCTAGTGTGGTGGCTGGCCTACACTACCAAGAACAAGCTACAGGAATGAGTTAGGCAGTTCAACTGACGGGACATGTTACTGGTCCAATTTTAATGAATGTCTCAGCTATTATTATTACTATTATAATTTGTTTAACACCGCAACAAAAGAACCAAATCACTAAATTGCTTGCAGTACTAGCCGGCTCACGCGCCCGCCCCATGGCCGGCTCAAGCCATAAAATGATGAAACCACAAACATTCATTGTACATTCGGCGGTCGCTAAGCCCTTGACAACGTCTGCGAGGTCAGAGGTTGTCACAAACACCTATAATGGCGAGTCAGAATCGCACTGATCTTGAAACTTACTTTGCCTCTGTTCCTCAAGAGAGCAGATTCAAACTGGACAGGAGTCTAGACTATGACCATGACGGTGTACAAAGGGACCTTGGTACTATTGCGAACTCAATGGATCAATGGGAGGGGAATGTTGCTGAACAATTTCAGTTGACCAGATACGAGATACAAGCTATAAAAACCGAATTTCCGGGACAACTGCTGTTGCAAACGTAAGGCTCATGGTCATGCAGTGTTAAATAATCACAGTATGAAAATTTTGAGTACTACAAATTGTTTTACATATGCTAGTCGTGTACGTTATATTGTCGATGTAGGAGAGCTGCCTTACAGAAGTGGCAGGAGAAGTTTGGTCCCATGGGTACTTATAGAGCTCTGATTAAAGCATTTGTGAGAGCTGGTAGGGGAGACTGTGCCGAGGCAGTTTGTAAAGTACTTGCAAGTAAGCTGAAATCAGATACTCTACATCTAAGGGGGGGGGCAACGTGACGAAGGAAGAGGGTCTAGCTCAATAGACTAGCTATTTGTTTGAAGGTTGAAAGTGAAAGTGCAATGAGCTAAATTTGAGGGAAATAGAGAATGTGGATAGTCTGCTGGTGAAATACTAGTATGACTCTGATTTGAGATAAACTTAATGGTGACCGTTAAGCTATAACAAGCAACTCATTTGCTATCCTTCGTCACACACATACATCACTTTACTCACTAACTTTTAACAAAGTTAATAACCATGCAAATCAATATGGTCACATGATTAATGACCACTCAGACGTTATGGTACTAAATAAATAATAATATTGTTGTTTAAAATTCATATACACAGATTCAACAGCTATAGGTCACCATACACTCGAGAGCCCAATCCATCGCTATGCTACATACCTCAAAGGAGTGTACGAAAGTGCAATCGTGTCTTCAGACAAGTTCCCAAACCTCATGTGTAGTGAATTCATCAACCTTGCTCTTGTTAAGAGTGATCAAATCAGTCGCTCACAAGCAGATGAATTCACAAGAGCTACTCTCCACGGATACATCGATGAAATTCTTCAGAAAAAAGAGCCCATCAAACTGGAGGAGGTGATGAAGCCAGTAGAAGGTCAGCGAAAGATGAAATGTGTTTATATGCATGGTGCACCTGGCATTGGAAAGAGTACGTGTGTGGGAGAGCTTTGTAAGAGGTGGGATGAAATGGATTCTTTGAAAAAATATTCACTAGTCATTCTTCTGCGGTTGCGAGAGAAGCGACTTCAAGATGCTCAGGACTTGAAAGATCTGTGTTACCATGGTGACAGAGAGGTACAGGAAGCTGTAGCAGCTGAGATCAGAAGATTTGAGGGGAAGGGTGTGCTGTTTATACTAGATGGCTTTGACGAACTCCCTGCTTCCCTTCGAAAGTCTTCTATATTTGTTGAGCTTATTTCTGGTGCTTACCTTTCACACTGCACCATACTGGTAACCAGTAGACCTTCTGCTACTGCAGACCTTCTTTTGGTAGCTAAACCTCAAATACACAAGCAAGTAGAAGTAATAGGCTTTACACAAGAAAACATAAAGAAGTACGCTAAAGCCTACTTTGCTTCCCAGCCAAGTATTCTAACAGATTTCTTGACCTACATCTCTACACATCCAGCTATCAGAAGTTTCATGTATATTCCGTTGAACTGTGCCATAACAACGGAAACCTACAGCCATAATAGAACTTTCAATAGGCGTATTCCCCAGACCATGACTCAACTCTTTATTGAAATGAGCTTGACAATACTACAACGACACCTAGGTGAGGATGGCCCATTAGTTGAGCAACTCTCTGATAGTTTAGAAGACCTTCCTTTTCAGTTTCTTCAGCCATTTAGTTCTTTAGCTAAGCTAGCGTTTGATGGTCTTGAAAGAAAAGAGGTGATTTTTCACAAGCTCTCTAATAACTTTGTTCACTTTGGCTTCATGAATTCTCCAACTGAGCTGTACATGGGAAGAAAAGCCTCAATCTCTCATAGTTTTTTGCATCTCACCCTCCAGGAGTTTCTTGCTGCATTTCACATTTCTCAGTGCTCACCATCTGATCAGCTGGCTATCTTTGAGAAGTATTGTGAAACGGCTGCTTGGGATGTGGTCTGGAAGTTTGTAGCTGGTCTGACTGGATTCAGTGGAATTGGATGGGAAGTTGTTAAGCTAAAAAGAGGATGGGATACAGATGGGGACCTTTTACCATTCTTGGTTCAATGTTTGTACGAATCACAAGGAAAAGCAGATTGTGACTCAGTATTGGGACAATTTGAAGTATCTTTTCATGTAAAAGGTGATTTTAGTATGTTCAATTCCTATGCTGTTGGTTATTGTGTGGCCAATAGTAGTTGTATGTGGAGATTAACTGTGTATAGTAATGGAACTCTTGGTGGTGCAGTAGTTGATATGCTAATTAATGGGCTACGTTCTCCGCCCCAAAAGGAACATGCAAATATTCTGTCTCTCAATTTAATTAAGTGTGGTCTAAATTCATCAGATTTTAATCAACTAGCTGCCATCATCCCACTCATGACCAACTTAGTAGAGCTTGATATCAGTCTCAACTCAGCAGGTGAGGGAGGATTAGTCAGACTCCTTTATGCATTGTCTCGTCTCAAGCGATTGAAAACTCTCTACATGTATGACACAAAGATAGGTTTTGCAGAAATCGAACCTTTGTCACATTTGATATCCCCTGCTTCTAGTCTGAAAGAGCTCATAGTTGGTGACAGGGATGTATCCCCTGAAACAGCTCAAGTAATGTTAAGGATTGTGCTCTCCCCATCCTCACTGGAGAGTTTAGGTATAAAATGGAACTTTCAGGCTGTTAGGCTTCGAGAAGAAAACTACAATCTAACTTCCCTAGCTCTAGCTGAAGATTGTCTAACACCAAATGCTTTTGATCAACTAGCTGATGTCATCCCTTTTATGATTAACTTGAAAGAACTTAATATCCGTGCTAACCCTGCAGGTAATGGTCGATTAGTAAAGCTCCTTCATGCATTATCTAATCTAAAGCATTTACAAGTACTTGACTTGTCATTTACTAGGATTTGTTACACTGATATTGAACCGTTATCTTGTTTAATATCGCCATCTTCTAGTCTGAGGCTGAAGGAACTAGTGATTGGTGATGGCTACATGTCACCTGAAACCACGGAGACAGTGTTTAAAACCGTACTTGCACCATCTTCACTAGAACTTGTGGTCTTTACTTCTATTGCAATTGATACAATGTCTGACAATACCACTAAACTGTTAGAAGAAAACAAAAACTTGATCACTTTAGAAATAGTAAATTCAGCTCCAAGACTGCTGATTTCAGTTGCTGAAGCACTGTGCAAGAATTCTTATTTGAAAGTCTTGCATGTTTCACCATATGTGTATAGTGGTGACTTTGCTGATCACAATCTTTATAATTATGAAGTTATCTCATCATTAAGAGAGGTGCTCCTTACTAATCAAACACTGGAAAAGATGCAAATATCCTATGTCTTTTCTCCAGAAGAAATTCTTGTGCTTGATAATGCTCTTCAATTCAACTACACTTTAAAAGCATTTGAAATATGTACACTTCATTTACATAGTGTAGTGCAGGCTATACTAGATCCACGTCTTACTTTAGTGTTAAAATGAATAATAATTATTGTTAATGTATTTACTAATGATAAATAATTGTGTGTTCATGTTAGACTTCTGTTGCAGACTCAGAATTTTCCGAATCTTATTGGGAATATGTTACTGTTGGTTCAAATACATGTCATTTCTATATCGTTCTGAGTGTCTTGTGTATTAATGTCCTCTCTTCATGCTCCGAGGCTTGTGAACAAACAACTCCTACTAGTAGCAAAGACAAACCAACTAGGTATGTAAGGCCAATACACATGTGCTATTCAGTGCACCATTTTGCTAGTATGGACTAATGACCATCTTTACCTAACTATGTGTGTGCCGTTTGGCCATTGAGTTTGCTCTGACTCAGTTGCTAGTAAAGGAGACTGCCTTTTTATTATTAGTTAAGCTCTGATAAAACAATTAACAACAACTTTGGGAGCAATCAGCATTCCGGCATTGTGCATTTATAGTCTCTAGCTGTCACTGCATGTATTTAACATAGCAGTGTGTGTGCTCCGAGGCAATATCTGTGTTTCAGGTGAGTTGGTGATAGAAGCACAAAAAATCCAAAAGTGGTATAAATTATGACGATGTACTATCAATTTTTATGATGATAAAGAATTCTGAAACTACAGTTGTTAGGAAGGTATACTCGCCACAAGTTAAGAGTGCTCAAGGTCATTGCATGATTGGAATAGTATTCCTTATCTGTGGTCAGGCTGTATTGTTATCATCATGCAGCAGTCAAGTATCTTGTAGTTGTTCCATGTACATTGTGTGTGGTTGTATTTCCTTCCTTTGCAGTAGTTGTGGTATAGTGGTGAGGAAGTGACAGCCAAGCTAGTCTTCTCTGTGGATGTTGATCACAGGGTATGACATTGTGCTTGTAGTGTGTATGAAATTTGTAATAAATGGCTTAGCTTGATTCACTATAATAAAATTGTAATAATACAGTAGAACAAAGTTATGTGCCTTCTAATGTACCATCCAGTTTTTTCCCCCTACACTGCATGCTTAATTGTTTATTTCTGAAATTTTTTTCTATATTATACTTCTCTCTCCCTTTCTCTCTCCAAGGTATTTGGGATTGCCTGTGGTTGGCTCCCTTGTTTATTGCTGTTGTCATCTCAGTCCAAGTGTAGTGGCTGGCCTATACACTACCAAAAATAAGGACTATAGCCGCCTGAAACATTTCTTTAGGTCCTGGAATCTGGATTAGCACTAGAAATCCTAATATGAAAGCTTCAGTTATGGTCAATGGTATCAGCAGGTCCTTGTATAATAATTATACCACGTTTCTTTTGTTAGGTTAATGATTTTTTCAGTGAGTGTGGTATAAATAATTATGACTATGTTGGTATAAAAATTATAGCTGTAGAGAAATATTATATAGCTTGCATGCATGCATGAGGGGATGAGCATTTCTATTGTACTTTATTGTCTGTAACTCACTCTTACGTTCCTAACTTTCTATACTGATCCTTTTAGTAATGTGTACAACTGTACATGTAGCTTGTATATGCATGAACTTTGGAATTGTGGCTTGGCCATCTGTTCTTTTGCCTGGATTATGAGTAAAAGAAGACAACATAACTACATTCTTGTTTAATCTGGATGTGACCAATGTTTGTACATGATAATCACACAGTCAGATAGGGAAACTGCTGACCGTTTTTATTCTTTTACCCTCTGATTTCCAGTGATAGAGTAACAGTTGTAACCACCTCCATAACAATGCACATTGTGCTATATTTGAGCTTTACAATAGCTAACGGCATGCAATGCACACATCAAACACCCACATGCACAGATCCAGTTGATCAGACTTATAATTTGATCTTATTCATGGATCACATGAATACTATAGCAAGTGTCATGTACATGGCCATGCATGTACATATGTACAGTCATGCAACATATGCACTGTCAGGTGCATGGTTAACAATGACTCCATCATGTGAACCCAAAGTGCAATGTGACCATAATTTTACTGGATGCATGCATGGTAGCAAAATGTTCTCTAAATAAGCAGTCTATTATACAAAAACAAGTCTGAAAGGAAGGCCAATGTCTTAATTATTCTTGGGACATGAGTCACATGCATGTCTACTCCGATTTTAGTTGCATCACTGGAAGTTGTCATCAGTTAGCTACTGCAATTTTTCCTCATTTCTAGTCCAAGCTAGATATTGTAGTCTGGCGGATTGTACTGCTACTATAGGCACTCAGTCTGTTTACGGGGCAGCCTAAGGTTCTCTGTCTCTCATAAAAACTGTTGAGTGAAAGTAGGAATCTACTGTAAATAACCTGACCATCTCAAATGAATAAACTGTCAATCTAAAATTATAGTATAATTATTATATACATCTTGAAAGAAACTGCATGCATGTCTAACGAATAAAACTATCAACAAGTTCCCAAATAATATAGTTAGAGATTGCCCTTTTTCAATAGTACTACTTATTTTTAGAAATTGTGTTACCTTTCTACATGTTTTTTCGTTTTTGTCAACACAAAGGTATCTATAGGCCATCAGAGAAAGTTTATGATTGAGATCATAGTAGTCATGGTGTGTCGAAAGAGGAAACTAGGTTATTGGCTATGCCATGCAGTCCCTGCTCACAAACACAAAGGTATATATTCTGTATAATTTATAGAGGCCATCAATTGAGATAGTGTTTTGAAAGAGGAAAGTTTGTATCAGCTATGCTCTCATAATTGTGGTTATATTTACTTTTGAGGTCATGTACACATGCATACCTTACCCATGGTGGTGTAGTATAGTTAACACTTCAAGTTAACAGATCATTTAAGGTCTCAGCTAGCCCAGGTAGAAATTTCTTGCAAATGACATGTAAGATCTTACTTCTAAAAATAGATCGAAATGGCAAGATCCTGCATGATTCTTGTAAGAAATCAGTATTCTTCCAAGATCTTGCAATAAAAATCAAGAAAACGGCCAATTCTCTTGCAAGATTGGAAAATTTTCTTGCGAGTCTTGCAAGAATCTTGACTTATCTTACCTGGAAGATNAAATAATGCAGCGGCTGGACCAGGTGCTGTCAGACCTCCTTGCACAAGCCCGAGACCTATCTTGCTCATGTCTGTGTTCTCTCTCAGAGGCTGTCTCTCTCAATCTTCTATCATTAGCCTGAGACCTATCTCGCTCAAGCCTGTGTTCTCTCTGAGGGGCTGTCTCTCTTGATCTTCTTTCTCTTTCTGTGGGTTTATTAATATTATACTGAATCTGACAACCTCAGAGTCAACTACCTTCTTAGAATCTTAGGTCATAACTATACCTGCTTCTGAACAACTCAGTGTTGAAAATCTCTCGTCGTCTCGCTCGCCTGGCTTCTCTTTGCTCAGGCGTTTCTCGCTCCATATACTCCCTGTAGAGTTCTCTTCGACGTTGGAGCCTTCTTTCATGAGAACTATCCATTTCAATGCAAGCAAAAACTTTTGTAGCCGTCTCCTCATGGAAATTCGAAACGAATCCTTAGGCATGCAAAATTATTGCAACACGTGGTGGCACTCATAACATACCGTAAGTTTAAATTTTTATTCTACGTAATGTGGCATGCGAACAATTAGAAGAACGAACGACACGACAAACAGACAAAATTGCCGTTCAGCACACTAGGGTGGGCTCGCTCCGGCTCGCCCAATTAGTTAAGCTCTGATAAAACAATTAACAACAACTTTGGGAGCAATCAGCATTCTGGCATTGTGCATTAAAAGATATTTATAGTCTCTAGCTGTCACTGCATGTATTTAACATAGCACTGTAAAATCCAAAAGTGGTATAAATTATGACGATGTACTATCAATTTCTATGATGATAAAGAATTCTGAAACTACAGTTGTTAGGAAGGTATAGTATATTATAATACTCGCCACAAGTTAAGAGTGCTCAAGGTCATTGCATGATTTGAATAGTATTCCTTATCTGTGGTCAGGCTGTATTGTTATCATGCAGTCAAGTATCTTGTAGTTGTTCCATGTACATTGTGTGTGGTTGTATTTCCTTCCTTTGCAGTATCTAAGGTATGGTGGTGAGGAAGTGACAGCTGGGCAAGCCAGTCTTCTCTGTGGATGTTGATCACAAGGTATGTGCTTGTAGTGTGTATGGAATTTGTAATAAATGGCTTAGCTTGATTCACTATAATAAAATAGAACAAAAATATGTGCCTTCTAATGTACCATCCATTAAAGGTTTTTTTTTCCCTACACTGCATGCTTGTTTTTTTGGGGGAGTTTTTTTTCTAAATCACTTCTCTCTCCCTTTCTCTCTCCAGGGTGTTCGGGATCGCCTGTGGTTGGCTCCCTTGTTTATTGCTGTCACGTGTCATCTCAGTCCAAATGTAGTGGCTGGCCAGGCCTATACACTACCAAAAATAAGGACTATAGCTCTGGAACATTTCTTTAGGTCCTGGAATCCGGATTAGCACTAGAAATCCTAATATGAATGCTTTAGTTATGGTCAATGGTATCAGCAGGTCCTTCGATTTCACAGTAAATTATACCACATTTCTTTTTATTAGGTTAATGATTTTTTCAGTGAGTGTGGTATAAATATTTATGACTATGTTGGTATAAAAATTATAGCTGTAGAGAAGTATTATAGCTTGCATGCATGCATGGGGTAATGAATATTTCTATTGTACTTTATTGTCTGTAATGCACTCTTATGTTCCTAACTTTCTAGATAGATTGTATGTTCCTTTTAGTAATGTGTACAACAGTACATGTAGCTTGTATATGCATGAACTTTGGATGTTAACAACAAATTGTGGCTTGGCCATCTGTTCTTTTGCCTGGATTATGAGTAAAAGAAGACAATATAACTACATTCTTGTTTAATCTTGATGTGACCAATGTTTGTACATGATAATCACACAGTCAGATTGGGTAACTGCTGACATGTAGTTTTTATTCTTTTACCCTCTGATTTCCTGTGATAGAGTAACAGTTGTAACCACCTCCATAACAATGCACATTGTGCTATACTTGAGCTTTACAATAGCCAACGGCATGCAATGCACGCATCAAACACCCACATCGCATGCACAGATCCACTTGATCAGACTTATAATTTGATCTTATTCATGGATCACATGAATACTATAGCAAGTGTCATGTGGCCATGTACAGTCATGCAACATATGCACTGTCAGGTGGTTGTAACAATGACTCTATCATGTGAACCCAAAGTGCAATGTGACCATAATTTTACTGGATGTATGCATGGTAGCAAAATGTTCTCTAAATAAGCAGTCTATTATACTAAAACAGTCTGAAAGGAAGGCCAATGTCTTAATTATTATGGGACTTGAGTCACATACATGTCTACTCTGATTTTAGTTGCATCACTGGAAGTTGTCATCAGTTACGCTACTGCAATTTCTCCTCATTTCTAGTCCAAGCTAGATATTGTAGTCTGGCAGATTGTACTGCTGCTATATATAGGCACTCAGTCTGTTTATGGGGCAGCCTAAGGTTCTCTGTCTCTCATAAAAACTGTTGAGTGAAAGTAGGAATCTCCTGTAAATAACCTGACCATGCATCTCAAATGAATAAACTGTCAATCTCAAATCAGGAAATAGTATACATCTTGAAAGAAAACTGCATGCATATCTAATGAATAAAACTGTCAACAAGTTCCCAAATAAAAATATACTATGAGATTGCCCTTCTTCAATAGTACTACTTTTTTTTTTAGAAATTTGTGTTACCTTTACATGTTTTTTCGTTTTTGTCAACACAAAGGTATATATCTATAGGCCATCAGAGAAAGTTTATGATTGAGATCATAGTAGTCATGGTGTGTTGAAAGAGGAAACTAGGTTATTGGCTCTGCCATGCAATCCCTGCTCACAAACACAAAGGTATATAGTCTGTATATAGAGGCCTTAAATTGAGACAGTGTTTTGAAAGAGGAAAGTTTGTATCAGCTATGCTCTCATAATTGTGGTTATATTTACTTTTGAGGTCATGTACACATGCATGCATACCTTACCCATGGTGGTGTAGTATAATAGTTAACACTTCAAGTTAACAGATCATTTAAGGTCTCAGCTAGGCCAACATGCTCTGTATCCTCCAGACACTGGATGAGAGTCTCCCAGGTGATGGGTAGTTCCAATTCACTCTCTCCATTCAGCCATTTTGTAAGGACCTCTGTGGCTGCTCCTTTTGAGTCTCTGCTGAAGTCTCTTCTCAGATAGTCAATCACTGGTGGATCAAATCCTAGAGCTATTGCCAGCTGCTCCCACTCAGCAGCTACACTCTCAATCACTTTCACCCGAATTTTACCACGTTTCAAGACTTTAAGTGATTCTAGGGTTGGTTCATCACCTAATTATATAATTTAAGTATAAAGCATGCATATAAACATAATATGACTAATCTGATAGTTGATTGATTCAGAATGATATAAAGCTATTGACTATACACTGTATCACTGAGTTAAAGTATTTCCATGGTAACGTACTGGTAGTTGTCACTGTCAGAGATTCTTCTTCATTGCCTTCATGAACTAATGATGGTTTCAATTGCACCCTAGTCTTTGACTTTATTCTTTTCTTGCTTCTACTTTCTCCAGCTAAGATCTTAATTGTAATGACAAAGAATACATTATTACATATTGCAATAATTATATTGATCATGCATGCAGTTGCATTCCACCATACACTCACCAGTGGGTTCCTCCCAGCAAAGATGCTGAACTTATCCAGCTTTAGTCTGAGACAATTGTATGTTCCCACACATGATGCCTTCCACAATTTTAAAACTGAAAAAAGTTGCTCTACACCTATGGTAGACTCTGCCAAAGTTTCATCTTCTGGTACAAACAATTGGATAAGCTCGCTACGATTTTTTGATTTCACCAGAATCTCTGTAATTTGAGAAAGAAATGTATCTGAAATAATCTGTACAGTTGGATCGTGGTCTTCATATTCAAACAATTTCCAAAAAAGGTCTTCTCCTAGCTCAGCATAAGGTTCAAATGGTAGCAATCTCTCTAGATAAGTTGTACCAGTAGGGCATACAACTATATGTTTGGAGGCAACTCTGGTATCTAAAACAGCCTTAGAAACATTAACCATATCAAAGAGTTTTAATTGTGACACTGGCTTAAGTGGATACTGCTTACAATCTGAAGGATAAATGAGTGACTCGACCATGGTAATTCCACTGCAAAACTCCTTGGCTGCTTTCAGAATTTGTCTGACGATTTGAGATCGAAGTTGAACAAGATCAACAATGGCTTCTTCTCCACATCTCATAAGAACAACAACTGCCTTATTATCAGGAAGCACCTCAACTAGCGTCTCCACTCCACAATCATTATCCCAGAATATTCCGTTCTTCCACATTGAGCAGTTTCGTTGAATGGCTGGATGATCTTGCATAGTTTGTTCACTACGTTGTTGTTGAGAAAGTGGAAAAGAAAACCCCATTCTTAGCAAGAGAACTTGAAGAAATCGAGAAGTTAAAAACTGACCTGGTCTATCAATAGAACAATGCAGTATCCACCCACAATGGTGGGAATATTCTGAATTGTCATCCCATATGTTTGAGGGGACATCCAAGCTGACAAGAGCAGGAAACAAAAAGTAGCGCTCTAGATCTTCAACATCTGAGTTGGACGTTGCGGGTTCTTCTGTCACACATGTTTGGTGTTCTGCAGTGATATAATGAAGAATCTCAGGATCAGAAATCTCATGACAGAATTCAAGGCAAGAAAGGTACTTGGTTAACAGCTCTGGGTTGTGTTCTGGAAATCTATTTGCAATACTGGAAAATGGTACTACTCCTGTACTGCAAGTACATTGAGTGATTACTTTGTGCTGTTTGAAATCTTTAGGAGCAAATATACTTCCAGAGACTTGAGCCAGTAGACTTTTCTTGTCAAAGACAACCCAACTCAGTTCAGTGTTATGCAAATCCTTCAGAAATAAAATATGTCCTCTATTATTTAGTTCGTCACAAATTTTACAGAGTGGATGTAAGCTTCTTGGTATGAAACTAGTTACATCATGTCTAGTAGTAGCATCCAGACTTTCTGTTGTGTCAGATTTAATCTGAGCCTGTATTTCTTTAATACTTACAGCAACTGAGTCACTGAATTTGTCCACAAGATATATATAGAAACAATGAGCATTGAATGTGATAGTCTCTTTTGTTCGCAGAGAATTACAGCTTTTTTTTAAGCATTGACGAAGTTCAGTCATACCTCGAGACTCAGGATACTGACAGTCCATGGTGATAAAACCAGCAAATTCAAAATTTGGAAATGAGATAGCTGTGTCAGGTTTCAAGCAGCTAGATTTGAGTTCTTGCTCCTCTCCCATCTCTTTCAGCAAATCAGCATGGCTACCGACAATGATAACATGAGGTTTGTTAGTCACTGAAGCACACTGGTTTTCTAAAAAGGTCAACCAATATAATATGGTCTTTGTAATCGCTTCTTCACTTTCACGAAGATCAACCACAATTAGAAAAATTGGGGGAGAAGAAAATATGACATTCTGCAGCAGTGCAGCATGGCTACCATAGAACTCCCTTTGGCCGGCAAAGTCGTAGAATGTGGTATTTCCATACTCTTTACTCTCGAATTCATGGGGAACAACACCTGCAGTCTTTGTATCCACTCCAGTTATCTTTTGTGAGGAAGAAAACCTACGTTCAAGAAAAGTGCTCTCTTTTTGAAGAGCTGCTGTCAGAGTACTTTTTCCAACAGAGGGATTTCCAATAACAAATACTTTTACAGGAGGTTGCAGGGGACGTTTTACCACTCTCTTGTAATTTTTGTACATGTCATCTGCATTGGCACCATGTCGAATGAGCTCTCTAATAATTGTTGAACTTTTGAGCGATGTTACTTGCAAAGGAGTTTGTCCATCCTTGTTCTTAGCATTAGGATTACAGTCAGCAGCAGTCAAAAGATTTCTAACTGTATCTAACCCATCTGCTGCTTGACATGCATTATGAAGTGGAGTATTTCCATCCTTGTCGGCTACATTGGTAAGTGCACCATGTAAAACAAGCTCTTCAATCACGTACGAAAACTTGGGTGAGGTAACTTGGAGAGGAGTCTGTCCAGCACAATTCTTGATATTTGGATCACATTTAGCCTCTTTTAAGAGAAATTTGACAAAATTTTTTTGTCCATATTTGCAAGCGATGTGAAGTAGAGTATTACCATCATTATCTACTATACTGCTTGGGTTTGCACCAAGGATAATGATTTCTTTTATCATGTTTGAATGCCACCGAGGGATGACTTGTAGAGGAGTAAGTCCGGCTTTGTTCTTGGCATTTGGATCACAGTTTGCCATTGCAAACAGGAATTTCATTGAGTCTAATTCTCCAGCTTCACATGCTTTGTGAAGCGGAGTGTTACCTTCATCATCAACCACATTAGGATCAGCTTGATGCATAATAAGTTCTTTGATTATTTCAGAGTGTTCTAGAGAAGTGATCTGGAGTGGTGTCAGTCTAGCCTTGTTCTTGATGTTTGGACTACATTTTGCAAATGATAGAAGATATTTCACAAAATCCAATTTCCCAGCTTGACAAGCATTGTGCAGTAAAGTGTTACCATCACTATCTGCTACCTGTGTGTTTGCACCATGTAAAATGAGTTCCTTTATAATTTGATAGTTTTCCAAACCAGTTATCTGTATTGGAGTTAGACCTGCTTTGTTTTGAATGTTTGGGTCGCATTCTGCCAATGCTAATAGATGTTTTACAGCTTCTAGTTCTCCAGCTTGACATAAAATATGAAGTGGAGTATTTTCATCACTATCTGTCACATTAACAAACTTTAAGTTGAAATTATACCTGATGAATTCTTTTATAACGTATTTTGTGAAGCTCATTTGGTGTGATATTGTAATTTGGAGAGGGGTCTGCCCAGCCTTGTTTCTGGCATTNAGTTTGAAGGCTTAATTTTGTTTTGCTAGATTTTTATGATCATAAACATTTTGTATTGTGTCTATGGGACATTCGGCCCATTCCTACTATACGTACTACCGTACGTATGATACTCCAGGATGAGTTCAAAGGTTATGTTAGTGTTCTGTTCGCGTTTTGTGCGCAGTAGAACTTACAGAGGAAGCTTTTCTGACTAATTACTGCTCTGGCTATATGAATATCAATTGACACTCAAAATGGCGTCTTAGCAACGGTCGCTAGGTTTACGCGCGCTACGTGACGTCTGCGCATGCGCATTAGCATCCTCCAGCATAATAAAGCATAGATATTAGAGACTACGTAGTCTCTAATATCTATGAATAAAGTGTATATAGCTGCTACTCAAGCTTTTTCTTGGGACTAACCAGTCTCTGATATAGTCTCCACACTGTAGTGCTGAAAAAAGTAAATGAACAAGTAGTAAAAATTTCAAAAAAATTAGTAGTGTAGGAATGGGCAGTGCTGTAAAAAGTATTGAAACAAGGAATGGTCTCAATTTCAGCACATGACTACTTCATTTTTTATACCCGCAACTCTTCACTGGCAGTCCAGTTTAAGTCACTTGTCTGTATAGTTTACTTCACTACTTAGCCAGCTGATTAGTAGTTATATTTACCCTTGCAAACACTATTGCACAAATCATTGCATTTACTGCACTTAGCCTCATATGAGGGATTCAGAATAAAAATGAAGTAGTCATGTGCCGAAATTGAGACCATTCCTTGTTTCAATACTTTTTACAGCACTGCCCATTCCTACACTACTAATTTTTTTGAAATTTTTACTACTTGTCACAAATTAAAGTGAGTCACATTCGGTGGGCGTACTGCGCATGTGCAAAAATATAAACACAGCAATCTAATGACCTCTATAACAGTAATCAAATTGCAAGAGAATACAATAACTTGCTACATCTGACTATTCAATGTTTCTCAGTTCCCCTGAGGCCTCCTAATGATGCCACACACTACGTGAAGCTGCTGTAATGGCAGCTCCAGTTGTAGTATTTCCAACTCCATTTGATGGGAAATTGTAGTCACCAATACCATGCACCAGCTTGATCATCCACCTCTTTAAAGAAGGGATAATAACGAGAGTAGTCCATCGTAGCTTCACCAGCTGGGTTGGTGTTGCACCCGTGCTCTCCACCAAAGATGTGAAATGTTGACGTATTTCCTGCAGGAAGATCAAGTCGGTCAATCATAGTCTCAACTGTCTCTGATGGTGCTGTGTAAACTTGATTATCAAGATGTGCTCCAACAGCAACCTGTTGTCCAGCTCGGGTCCCAGTAGCAAACACGATGAGACATGGAGTAGCACCATCTGATCCGAATGTAGCAGCTCCGAGCACAACGCGGTCTGTGATTTCTCCTTGGCCAAAACTATTAACAATAGCCACAGCAGCTCCGAGTCCCAGATGGGTACGACCAGCTAGTATGGCGTCGATGAGACCTCGGGCAGTTGCCTCTAAGTTGTCTCTCACATCCTGAGGAACAGTTGCAACTGCTCTGGGCTCACCGTTTAAATCAAACTGTGGTGCGACTGGATCGTAGGTCCATCCATCTGGTCCTGTCCATTCACCTTCATCATCATCATAAACTCACGGCATTTTAAAGCAATAATGATATTGACAGCAAAGAAATATTAAGCAGCGTATATCAGTCAACGGAGTACTATAACTCTTGGCTCTTATGAAATCAATGAGATGATTTGTATAGTGGGTGCACTGACATGGGGTATTGATATCACACCAAAAGAGTCAGTGTTTATTGTGACTTTACAGAACTGCTAGGAACCTAAAGTGACTCGCTATTTATATGACAGATTGTAGCTAGTGCTTCTGAGAAGCACAACAGGCAAACTATAACATTATTGATGTATTCAAATTCCAATATAATAGGTACAGTTAAAATCAAGCAGCAGTCTGTTTTTTTGTTTGGTTGATGTTGTTGTTGTTTGTTTGTTTGTGTTGAATAAACGTGGAAGTTGTGCTTGTTTTATGGTGACATACACCTATATAGTCATGATTGCATAATCAGTATTTTTACTGATAATTCTTTTTCTTACAAACAAGCCTAAAACAAATTAAACAATATTCAAACAAAATTAAAGCTAAACTGTGAGTCATGTGAGTGAATCAACACATTACATTATTATTCTTACATTACAGTCTAGCCAGCTGCGCATGGCATTGTAGCAGATGGCATATCCTCAAGAATGAGATCATCTGCCTCGCCATCTTGTTCTTTGTCGCCATTTTGTTTTTAGTTGCCATTTTGTTCTTAGTTTCCTGGTTTTTACTTGCCATTTTGTTTTCAGATGCGATTTTGTTCTTAGTTTCCTTTGCCAAAGATATACTATTTTGAAGTACTTGTAGAAGTTTGTAGAGCCTGTATATACAATTAGATTTAAAAACTTAGGGATCATACAGTATCATGATGTGTCACATAATGACATAAACTCACAGCATCTCCTTCCAAAGGATCCCTTTGGACACAGACACCTGTTTCCTGCTACACAAGTGCCACCATTTCTACACTCGGGCTCACACAGTACTGTCTCCATTGTTGTCATAGAGACCTCTTGAGTAGTTGTAGTCTCAGTGGGGGGTTGTGTAGTCATGTCAGTGGTATCAGGGGGTTGTGTGGTATCAGGGGGCTGTGTAGTCATGTCAGTGGTATCAGGGGGTTGTGTGGTATCAGGGGGCTGTGTAGTCATGTCAGTGGTATCAGCCTGGGGGTTGTGTGGTGTCAAGGGGTTGTGTAGTCATGTCAGTGGTATCAGGGAGTTGTGTGGTATCAGGGAGTCGTGTTGTCTCAGGGGGTTGTGTAGTGCCAGTGGTCTCAGGGGGTTGTGTTGTGTCAGGGAGTTGTGTGATAGCAGACAAACCTACACATTAATCACATAAAATTTTAAGGCAGCTATTTATACAATACATATTTGCAGCTGGCTGGCCACGGATGCCAAGATGATCAGTGAAGTTGGCATGCACTCATGTATAAAGCACTATAAGGAATGCTACTAGCGCTAACTGTTATTTCTATATCACAAAATGCATATGAAATCAACTATCAGAAGTTTCATGTATATTGCATGGACGACTAGTGGTGATCTTTACCAAATTATATATGTGCACGCTCATAAACTCAGCCTTGAATATAGGTGATTAAGTTTCTGCATATGATGGGGTCATTAATTTTGTTTAAAGAATTAAGAGAAAACTGTTACTTTTTTTATGGAAGATCATGCGATAGTTTTCATTAATCATTTCAAATGGGCTAGCTGATTTCCATATAATTTTACACTATTTCACTTGAGATGGACAAACTTCCTGATTTAAGATTCACAGATTATTCAATGACATTGAAGTTTGTAGCGTACTTGTATAATTGTCTGCAATGCTATGCCACTCTATGATATTATAGGGAAAACTTGAAAAGAGTCCTAACCCCCTCCAACTCTATATATACTCGAAGAATTTGCATACTGACCAAGTGACCACATTTAACAAAATTTAAACTTCTGAATTCTATGTGTATATACTTCGTGACAAGTTCTTCATGATTGTTGGACCGGCTGTAGTGTAGTAGCATTTGTTTGCAGTTTGTGGTAAAGTCAGCTGTTTTCCATTAATTGGTACGTTGTCTATATCAAATGAAAACTGTTTAGTGAAAGTAAATCTCCCAAGAATATACTGTCAGTCTCAATCAGGAAATTGAAAACTGTCAATCGTAACTGTCAATTGCAAATGAATAAACTGCGAATCTTGAAGATTTTCCCTATACACATATTACTGCAATAGCGCAAATATATTTAGTTTTGTACCTACAAATAGCCAAATCACAAATTTTAATGTACTGCCAGTATTTCCACTCATTTACTACTATCACCTACCACATATAGCTTGATTTGTTCTCAGCAAGCATGTGATGAAGAGACTCACTAGATATCATTAGGTACATATGTGCCTTGCAGCCTCATCTGTACAGGTTGTGACAATAATGCATGCATGCATGTATGTGATTAATCCCTCATGCATGAGTGATAATTATTGTGGTTATTTGTTTGTGGTCACGCAACACATACTTAATGATACAGTAGTTATTCTTTTAACAGATTATTTAAGGTCTCGGCTAGGCTAGCCTGCTCTGCATCCTCCAGATGCTGGATGAGAGTCTCCCAGGTGATGGGTAGCTCCAATTCACTCTCTCCATTCAGCCATTTTGTAAGGACCTCTGTCACTGCTCCTTTTGAGTCTCTGCTGAAGTCTCTTCTCAGATAATCAATCACCGGTGGACCGAATCCTAGAGCTATTGCCAGCTGCTCCCACTCAGCAGCTACACTCTCAATCACTTTCACCCGATTGTTATCATGGTTCAAGACTTGAAGCAATTCTAGGGTTGGCCTATCACCAATATGCAGTCCTACAGTAACAAAATTATCAAAATCTGGAAAAACAGATTATTCTGGATTTTTATAATGTCAGTTTTCTTTGTAATTATGATCAGTAGAATACATTTCTTGACATAATCTATCTATTGGGCCCCAGAAATTAGGATTAGACCTCAGCACTACTTCATAACTATTAATAAGCAGTAATTAATACAAGAGTATGCAAATCCGGAATACTGATCTGCTTTTCCAGATTTTATCTGGATTCTGTTATTCCCATGCAGTAATGATTGGTTAAAGTGTTTCGTATGTGTATTTCCAACATACTGGTAGTAGCTAAAGATTCTTTTTC
This sequence comes from Tethya wilhelma, assembly GCA_964030475.1. Classification (NCBI taxonomy): domain Eukaryota; kingdom Metazoa; phylum Porifera; class Demospongiae; order Tethyida; family Tethyidae; genus Tethya; species Tethya wilhelma. The sequence continues at coordinate 9,366,759 of CAXIPT010000003.1, read as the reverse complement.
ACTGCTTTCATGGACTACTGGTGGCTTCCTTCGTGCAGTCTTTGACATTTCTCTTTTCTTGCTTTTACTTTCTCCAGCCACGGTCTTTATATTGACAAAACAAATGCAACGTTAACAGCTAGTGACTATAATTATTACTACACCCTAGCTCCAATGCAGTTGCATTCCACCATGCATGCACTTACCAGTGGGTTCCTCCCAGCAAAGATACTGAATTCATCTAGCTTTTGTCTCATACAATTGTATGTTCCCACACATGTTGCCTTCCAGAATTTTAAAGTACGGATAAACTGTTGTACACCTATGGTAGAGTCCAAAGTTTCATCTTCTGGCAAAAACAATCGGATAAGCTGATTGCTATGTTTTGATTTCACTAGGACCTCTGCAATTTGAGAGAGAAATACTTCTGAGATAATTTCTATAGCTGGATCATGGTCTTCATGTTCAAACAATTGCCAAAAAATGTCTTCTCCTAACTCAGCATAAGGTTCAAATGGTAGCAATCTCTCTAGACAAATTATACCAGTAGGGCATACAACTATATGTTTGGAAGCAAGTTTGGCATCTAAAACAGCTCTTGAAACATTAACCATATCAAAGAGTTTCAATTGTGACACTGGCTTAAGTGGATATTGTTTACAATCTGAAGGATCAATGAGTGATTCAGCCATGGTGATGCCACTGCAGAACTCCTTGGCTGCTTTCAGAATTTGTCTGACGATTTGAGATCGAAGCTGAATAAGATCAACAATAGCTGCTTCTCCACATCGCATTAAAACAATGACTGCCTTGTTATCAGATGTCATCTCAACAAGTGTCTCAACTCCACGGTCATTACCCCAGAACATTCCATTCTTCCATATTGAGCAGTTTAGCTGGATAGCAGGATTAGAATCATGTTTGTGTCCTTGAGACAATGGAAAAGAAAATCCCAATCTCAGTAGGAGGACTTGAAGAAACCGAGAGGTCAAAAATTGACCTGGCCTATCAGCAGAACAATGAAGCATCCACCCACAGTGATGAGCATACTCTGATTTGTCATCCCATATGTTTGATGGGACATCCAAGCTAACAAGAGCAGGAAACAAAAAGTAGCGCTCTTCAAGATCTGACTCAGAGTTAGATGTTAATGATGGTTGTTCTACCAGGCATTTTTGGTGCTCTGCGGTGATGTGATGAAGAATCTCAGGATCAGAAATCTCATGACAGAATTCAAGACAAGAAAGATATTTGGTTAATAATTCAGGGTTGTGTTCTGGAAATCTGTTTGTAATACTAGAAAATGGTACTACTCCTGTACTGCAAGTGCATTGAGTGATTACTTTGTGCTGTTTGAAATCTCTAGGAGCAAATATGCTTCCTGACACTTGCGTAAGTAGGCTTCTTTTGTCAAAGACGACCCAACTTTGTTCAATATTATGAGAATCCTTCAGAAATAAAATATGTCCTCTGTCATTTAGCTCATCACATACTTTACAGAGTGGATGCAGACTGCTTGGAATGAAACTGGCTACATCATGCCTTGCAGTCTGTGCATCTGGATATTCTGTAGTGTCAGATTTGATCAGATTTTGTATTTCTTCAATAGTTACAGCAATGGAGTGTCTAAATTTGTCCACAAGATACACGTAGAAGCAATGAGCATTGAATGTAATAGTCTCCTTTGTTCGTAAAGAATTACAGCTCTTTTTTAAGCATTGACGAAGTTCAGTCATACCACGAGACTCTGGATACTGGCAGTCCATGGTGATGAAACCAGCAAATACAAAATTTGAAAATGAGTCAGTTGTGTCAGGTTTCAAACAATGAGATTTGAGTTCTTGCTCCTCTCCCATCTCTTTCAGCAAATCAGCATGGCTACCAACAATGACAACATGAGGTTTGCTAGACACTGAAGCACACTGGTTTTCTAAAAAGGTCAACCAATATAGTATGGTCTTTGTAATCGCTTCTTCACTTTCACGAAGATCAACCACAATTAGAAAAATTGGGGGAGATGACAATATAGCATTCTGTAACAATGCGGCATGGCTACCATAGAACTCCCTTTGGCCAGCAAAGTCATAGAAAGTGGCATTTCCATACTCTTTACTGTCAAATTCATGGGGAACAACACCTGCAGTCTTTGTATCAACTCCAGTTATCTTTTGTGCGGAATAAAACCTACGCTCAAAAAAGTTACTCTCTTTTTGAAGAGCTGCAATCAAAGTACTTTTTCCAACAGAGGGATTTCCAACAACAAATACCTTTACAGGAGGCTGCAGGGGACGCTTTATCACTCTCTTGTAATTTTTGTACATGTCATCTGCATTGGCACCATGTCGAATGAGCTCTCTAATCATTGTTGCCCATTTGAGTGATGTTACTTGTAGAGGGGTCAGTCCATCCTTGTTCTTAGCATTAGGATCGCAGTCAGCAGCAGTCAAAAGATTTTTTAAAGCATAAGCCCCATCAGCTGTTTGGCATGCATTGTGAAGTGGAGTATTTCCATCCTTGTCGGCTATGTTGGTTAGTGCACCATGTGAAACAAGTTCTTCTATCACGTACCAAAATTTTGGGGATGTAACTTGGAGAGGAGACTGTCCAGCACAATTCTTGATATTAGGATCACATTTAGCCTCTTTCAAGAGAAATTTGACAAAATTTTGTTGTCCATATTTGCATGCAATGTGAAGTAGGGTGTTACCATCATTGTCAACCATACTATTTGGGTTTGCACCATGGATAACGATTTCTTTTATCATGTTTGAATGCCACCGAGGGATGACTTGTAAAGGAGTGAGCCCGGCATTGTTCTTAGCATTTGGATCACAATTTGCCATTGCAAATAGTGATTTCATTGAATCTAGCTCTCCAGCTTTACATACTTTGTGAAGTGGAGTGTTACCTTCATCATCAATGACATTAGGATCAGCATGATGCATAATCAGTTCTTTGATTATTTCAGAGTGTTCTGGAAAAGAGATCTGGAGTGGTGTCAGTCTAGCCTTGTTCTTGATGTTTGGACTACATTTTGCAAATGATAGAAGATATTTCACAAAATCCAATTGCCCAGCTTGACAAGCATTGTGGAGTAAAGTGTTACCATCATTATCTGTTACCTGTGTGTGTGCACCATGTGAAATAAGTTCCTTTATAATTTGATAGTTCTCCAAACCAGTTATCTGTATTGGAGTCAGACCTGCTATATTTTGGATATTTGGGTCGCACTCTGCCAATGCTAATAGATGTTTTACAGCTTCTAGTTCTCCAGCCTGACATAAAATATGAAGTGGAGTGTTTCCATCACTATCCGTCACATTAACAAAATTGAAATTATATGTGATGAATTCTTTTATAACATATTTTGTGAAGCTCATTTGGTGTGACATTGTAATTTGGAGAGGGCTCTGCCCAGCCTTGTTTCTGGCATTGGGGTTACAATTTGTCACAGCGAGGAGACATTTCAGTGAGCTTAGTTGTCCAAATTTACATACATTGTGTAGTGGAGTGTTGCCATCACTATCAGTCAAATTTGGATCTGCACCATGTGCAGTGAGCTCTTTCACAATGTCTATTTTCGCATACTGACTGATGTTTAAATGACTACAGGCAATATGAAGTGGAGTCTGATTATCATTATTCTTCAGATTAGGATCGCACTTTCCTCCTACTAATAGACATTTGACTGTGTCTAGGTTTCCAGCTTGACATGCATTATGAAGTAGAGTGTTGCCACATGTGTCAATTACATTTGGGTTTGCACCATGACTAATAAGTTCTTTTATGATTTGAAAGTGGTGTGGAGAAGTTACTTGAATAGGCCTCAGTCCAATTTTATTTGGGACATTTATGGTGGAGTTTGCTATCGTTAATACATATTTTAAGTGATTAATATCAACATTTCCAGTTTGACATACTCTGTGAAGTAAAGTATTGCCATCAGCATCTATATCATGTGTTTTTGCATCATGTTTGATTAATTCAATAATTATGTCAAATGGCTCCAAAGGGGCTAGCCGAAGTGGTGTCATACCATAATTGTTCCTGGCATTTGGATTACACTTTATTGGTGATGTACTGAGCAATACTTTTACAGCATCTAGTTCTCCAGCTTCACAAGCAATGTGAAGCGGAGTATTGCCAGCAGTATCGACTACATTTGGATTTGCACCATGCTCAATGAGTTCCTTTATTATAAATGTATGCTGTGGAGAAGTCACCTGAAGAGGAGTTTGTCTGTCAAAATTCTTGGCACTTAAGCGGCATCTTACCAGTGTATCTAGGTTTAATAGAAATCTAACAAGATTAATATCTCCCACAGAACATGCAATATGCAGTAAAGTATTACCACTTCCATTGATTTGATTAGGGCTCACACCATGTGTGATGAGTTCTTTGATTATACAGAGATGGCTTGGAGATGTCACATGAAGAGGAGTCAGTTTCTCATTATTTTTGGCATTTGGGTTACATTTTTGCATTTTTAAGAGACTTTTTACAAACTCAATATCACCAACAGAACATGCATAGTGAAGTGGTGTATTGCCATCACCATAGTCCATCAAGTTGGGATTTTCAGTGTGTAAAACAAATTCTTTAATTATGTTGGCACGTTGCTTTGAAGACGATACTTGAAGAGCAGTCTGATCCTGTTGATTCTGAATATTTAAGATTAAATTTGGCATCTTTAGAAGACTCTTGATGAATTCTATATCACCACTGGAACATGCAACATGAAGTGGAGTGTTGCTGTCACAGAAAATCAATTGTGTGTTGGGATTTGCACCATGTGCAATGAGCTGTTTTATAATATGAAGGTTTTCTGCAGTGTTAGATACTACATGGAGAGGAGTCTGTCCAAATTTATTTTTGGCATTTGGGTCACATTTTGGCATTGTTAGAAGACTTTTAACAAACTCTACATCACCATTAGAACATGCAATATGAAGTGGAGTGTTCTTATCACCACAGTCGATGTCAAGGGGAATCTTAAGATTTTTGGTATATACCATAAATTCTTTGATAATATTGGCACGTTGTTTTGAAGAAGAAATCTGAAGAGGGGTTAGTCCTTTTCCATTTTTAGCATTTAGATTACAATTTGGCATTTTTAAAACACATTTAATTAATTCCATATCACCAACACAACATGCAACATGAAGTGGAGTGTTGCAATCAAATAAAATCACATTGGAATTTGCGCCATGTGCAATCAACTCTTTCATAATATCAAAGTTTTTCAATGTAACAGTTTCAGAAATTACCTGGAGAGGAGTCTGTCCAGCTTTGTTCTTGGCATTTGGATCAGATTTTGACATTTCTAAGAGACTTCTAGCAAGGTTTATATCTCCCATGAAACATGCTACATGGAGTGGAGTATTACCATCATTGCAAGTTACGTTGGGATTCGCACCATGTGCAATAAGACTTTTTACTAAGTGAAAGTTTTTTACTGGAGAACACAGAGCAATCTGAAGAGGAGTCAGGCCATCCTTGTTCTTAATGTTTAAGTCACATTCTGTTTTTCCACAGAGACAATTGAAAGACTCTATTTCTGAATGGGTACTGCATGCAATGTGAATTGGAGTATTACCATCTTGGTCAGCCATAGTTGGGTCTGCACCATGTTGTACAAGAGATTTTACTATATTGTATGAGACACCATACTCACTGGTAAATGCGTGGTATAACAGTGTCTTTCCATATTTATCTAAAATGTTTAATTCAACCACAGTTATCAAAAATTGTACTACTTCACTGTGTCTATTTGAGCATGCATGATGTAGAGGTGTCATTAGAAATGAATCTTGGATATTTGGATTACAATGATACTTATCAATGAGTAGCTCAGCAACTTCAACATTGCCAGCTCCACAAGCATAGTGTAGAGGAGTGGATTCAAAAGCATCTCGAACATTTGGATCACATTGATACTTTCCAATTAATATCTCAGCTACTTCAGTTTGTCCATGTTCGCATGCTAAATGTAAAGGAGATGCTTCATCACTCGCTTGGAATCCCATGTGCTTAAGTCTTATCTCTGGACTGCACTTGTATTTATCTACAAGCAGTTCTATGACATCCAGCCATCCATACTGACAAGCATAATGTAGAGGTGTCTTCCCTTTCAAATCCCTAATTTCACTAGGATCAATATCATCATGTTTCAATAACTCCAAAACTTTGTCTCTTTCTTTATTTTGACAACGAAGACGCAATTTCTCAGAAAAACTACTCATTACAAAGATAGATAGAATATGATTATGATCATTTAAATCTAAGCACTGTCCATGCACACTCCAAAAGACTTTAAGTCTTTCTTTCAGCGCTGATAAACTGACGGTAGCTTATTATAGTCGATTGCCAAAAGTGGGTGTGGCAAACTCAATGCGCAAAAATCGCGCGATCGCACAAAGACAAAGTGAGTCAAATCCGGTGGGCATACTGCCTGTGCAAATATAAACAGCGATCTGATGGCCTAACAAGTTGCAAGAGATCTAGAATACAATAACTTGCTAGATCTGACTATTCAATGCTCTCAACGTTTCTCAGTTCCACCTAGACTTCCTAATGATGCCACACACGACGTGAAGCTGCTGTAATGGCAGCTCCCGTTGTAGTATTTCCAACTCCATTTGATGGGAAATTGTAGTCACCAATACCACCAGCTTGATCATCCACCTCTTTAAGAAGGGATAATAACGAGAGTAGTCCATCGTAGCTCCACTAGCTGGGTTGGTGTTGCACCCATGCTCTCCGCCAAAGATGTGAAATGTTGATGTATTTCCTACAGGAAGATCAAGTCGGTCGATCATAGTCTCAACCGTCTCTGATGGTGCTGTGTAAACTTGATTATCGAGATGTGCCCCAACAGCAACCTGTTGTCCAGCTCGAGTCCCAGTAGCAAACACGATGAGACATGGAGTAGCACCATCTGATCCGAATGTAGCAGCTCCGAGCACAACGCGGTCTGTGATTTCTCCTTGGCCAAAACTATTAACAATAGCCACAGCAGCTCCGAGTCCCAGATGGGTACCACCAGCTAGTATGGCGTCAATGAGACCTCGGGCAGTTGCCTCTAAGTTGTCTCTCACATCTTGAGGAACAGTTGCAACTGCTCTCGGTTCACCGTTTAAACAAAACTGTGGTGTAACTGGATCGTAGGTCCATCCACCTGGTCCTGTCCATTCACCTTCATCATCGTCATAAACCCACGGCATTTTAAAGCAACAATAATAATTATCGACAGCAAAGAAATGCAGCATATATCAGTCAACAGAGTACTATAACTCTTGGCTCTTATTTATACACAAACTGAATAGGAAATCAATGACATGATTAGTATAGTTGGGTGCACTGACATAAGGGTATTGATACCACACCAAAAGAGTCAGTGTTTATTGTGACTTTACAAAACTGCTAGGAATCTAAAGTGACTCGCTATTTATGACAGATTAGCTAGTGCTTCTGAGAAGCGCAACAGGCAAACTATAATGTTATTGATGTATTCAAATTCCAATATATAGGTACAGTTAAACTCAAGTAGCAGTCTGTTTTTTTATTTGGTTGATGTGTTTTTTTTGTTTTTTTTTGTTTGTTTGTGTTGAATAAACATCGATTCAGAAGTTGTGCTTGTTTTATGGTGACATACGCCTATAGTCATATTTGCATAGTCTGTTTTTGGTGATAATTCTCTTTCTTACAAACAAGCCTAAAACAAATTAAACATTACAACATTCAAACAAAATTAAAGCTAAACTGTGAGTCATGTGAGTGTCCTCACAAATCAACACATTACATTATTATTCTTACATTACAGTCTAGCCAGCTGTGCATGCATGGCATTGTAGCAGATGGCATATCCTCAAGAATGAGATTTGCCTCGCCATCTTGTTCTTTGTCGCCATTTTGTTTTTAGTTTCCTGGTTTTTACTTGCCATTTTGTTTTCAGACGCGATTTTGTTCTTAGTTTCCTTTTCCAAAGATATACTAATTTGAAGTACTTGTAGAAGTTTGTAGAGCCTGTATATACAATTAGATTTAAAAAGTTAGGGATCATACAGTAGTCATGATGTGTCACATAATGACATAAACTCACAGCATCTCCTTCCAAAGGATCCCTTTGGACACAGACACCTGTTTCCTGCTACACAAGTGCCACCATTTCTACACTCAGGCTCACACAGTACTGTCTCCATTGTTGTCATAGAGACCTCTTTAGTAGTTGTAGTCTCAGTGGGGGGTTGTNACCCTATCTTCGTCGGCAGCGTCAGATGTTATAAGAAACAGTACGCTTGCATTAAACTGTGAGTCATGTGAGTGTCCTCACAAATCAACACATTACATTATTATTCTTACATTACAGTCTAGCCAGCTGTGCATGCATGGCATTGTAGCAGATGGCATATCCTCAAGAATGAGATTTGCCTCGCCATCTTGTTCTTTGTCGCCATTTTGTTTTTAGTTTCCTGGTTTTTACTTGCCATTTTGTTTTCAGACGCGATTTTGTTCTTAGTTTCCTTTTCCAAAGATATACTAATTTGAAGTACTTGTAGAAGTTTGTAGAGCCTGTATATACAATTAGATTTAAAAAGTTAGGGATCATCAGTACAGTAGTCATGATGTGTCACATAATGACATAAACTCACAGCATCTCCTTCCAAAGGATCCCTTTGGACACAGACACCTGTTTCCTGCTACACAAGTGCCACCATTTCTACACTCAGGCTCACACAGTACTGTCTCCATTGTTGTCATAGAGACCTCTTTAGTAGTTGTAGTCTCAGTGGGGGGTTGTGTAGTCATGTCAGTGGTATCAGGGGGTTGTGTAGTCATGTCAGTGGTATCAGGGGGTTGTGTAGTCATGTCAGTGGTATCAGGGGGTTGTGTGGTGTCAGGGGGTTGTGTAGTCATGTCAGTGGTATCAGGGAGTCGTGTTGTCTCAGGGGGTTGTGTTGTGCCAGTGGTCTCAGGGGGTTGTGTTGTGTCAGTGGTCTCAGGGGGTTGTGTTGTGCCAGTGGTCTCAGGGGGTTGTGTAGTGCCAGTGGTCTCAGGGGGTTGTGTAGTGCCAGTGGTCTCAGGGGGTTGTGTTGTGTCAGGGAGTTGTGTGGTAGCAGACAAACCTACACATTAATCACATAAAATTTTAAGGCAGCCATACTTACAATACATATTTGCAGCTGGCCGGCCACAGATGCCAAGATGATCAGTGAAGTTGGCATGCACTCATGTACAAAGCACTATAAGGAACGATACTAGCGCTAATTGTTATTTCTATATCACAAAAACTCTTCTATGCAATACTCAGTAATAATTATTATCACACAATAGCAAGTGGCGGCGTAATGGACTGTTGGCTCATTAGCAAGCATGCAAAAGAGCTCAAAATATTGACATACTCTGGTCGCAGCTGGGGCCAATCCATCCCGGTACACAGTCACAAAAGGCATTGATATCTTGAAAGAAGCAGCCTGTCGGACCCATTAACTGTAGAGCTCCATTCACACACACTCCTCGAGTGCATTCAGCTGGTAAAGAATAAAAAAAAAAAAAAATCAGTATACAGTGAACTTTCAAACTTTAATTCAGTGCAAGTAGCTAAAAATTAAGGATGAGACTAGTTGTAGTTTCACACTTTTGCAGGCATAATACAAAAACTAAAATTCAACCTGCTTGATATTTGATTTGTACGTATCACCTCAGTTTATTATAATTTTACGAAAGCCTTACATTATTCTACAATGTCATAATTAAATTTAAGGTCATTTGGACTATGCATGCAGTCTCCAAGCTGTATGTAGCTTCTTTCTAAACAGCAACTCACTACATTGAACTGAAGTACACACTGTGATTCCTCCCATGTCTGTGTACTGGAAGCTCGCTCCAAGGAGCACATTTCTACAGTCACATGGACTGGTGGGTGAGCCCAGTGGACTGCCATCACAGAACAGATTATCATAGCAAGGATACTCAGTGGTTGCAGCAACTGAAACAACAACCATAAAATTTAGTGCACTGTATAAGGAAACATAATATAAAACAAAAATAATTTTAGCAGCACCCACCTAGACTGACAAATAGAAGATGGAGACACACCACCAGAAAGATTCCTAAAATCATTTTTTCTTTTTCTTCTAAAGACAGACTGAGCTTGTTGTCAGCAAATAACCTTATAGCTTTAGATAGCACACTCTTAGCTGATGAGCTTGCAAGGTTCAATATTTATATGCTGCATTATAGAGGCCCAGCCTACATGTATGCATGCAGAGGAAGTTATTGCGCATGTGCCAACATACTCCAACAGCAGTTAATGTAACCATCATTAAGAAAACTGTAACTGTTGTTCTTTGAAAAAAAAAAAAAGAATTTATTGTTACTATCATGTTGAAGTTTGTACAAAACCGAATACTTAGTATAAGAACAGCTGGTAAAACAGACACACAAACACACAAACACATAAAATGAAACAAATTAATAAGAGTGTGTGGTGCTCAACAATTCTTCTTTACAATGCAGCTATAAATTCACATGACAAACATACAATCTCTACTGCAAGTTCACTTTCGCTGAACAGGCAAGTGTCTTCCATTTCGCAAGTGCCAGACATGCCTCAAGAAATGTAAAAATTGGGACAAGAGTTCCGTATTCTGGACAAGCAAACACACAGTGCTCATTTCTACCTGATCTCCTTGAGAGCGAATGTAGATGGTAATCGTGTGATTTGCGTACATTGACACAGCTGGTGATGTGACTTCGACTCTCTCCACCAAATCAATGTGACACCATTTCTTGGTGCTCAAATCGGAGACGGACATCACGGAAGGTGAACACTGCTCACCGTTTGAGCTGCGACAAAAGTACAAGCCATAGTTTGAGAGAAGAATGAGGTGCGGGTTAGCTTTGAAGGTGAGGATGTCTCTGATTTGAAGCTCCTCCACTACCAACATGACCTGCTCATGTAAAATGTGCATACTTGTGGCACAATCTTCAATAGAAAGATTTCTCGAGACTCGAGGTCCAACACCAAACAGAATCTGCTTCAATTTGTCTAAATCTTCATGGTGACACTGCGTAAATTTGACGGTAGGTTTAGCAGGTTTCTTAGCCTTCTTGGCAGTACTCGATTCATCTGCAAGATCAATATAATCGGAGAGTAAATTTGTGAGTTCTTGCTCTTCAACAGAATCGTGGAGATCAACATTACAAGACAGAGCACTGAGAAAGGAGAGTGTACAAGACTTGTTTTCAGCGTGGATCAGAATTTTGCAGGGGTTTGGTTTCGAATCGGTGATTGAGACTGACAAGTAAAACAGCCCCACTTTCACCTCCTTGATTTCATTGAGCCAAACACGATAGAAACACCTTGCCTGGTCTGATTCAAGCTTACTCAACAAAGCTCTTCTTGAGAACGAGGATGGTCCACCACCCGCAAGCCATGTACGAATATTCTCCAAGTCTGAAAGGAAATAGACCGCATAGTTGCTAACAAGTACGCACGTTTCGATCTCTATGTAGTTTTGGTCAGTGAAGGAGCAATGAGCCAAGAACACAGATAGAGGTACTTCATCTGATTTCATAAATTCAGCCTGTGCAACATGTTTCTTGAAGAACTTTATTCTCTGGTAGTTCGTGAGAGTGGCGAAATTGGTGAGAATCTCACTGTAGATGAAAGCCGGATCTCCACTCTTGATGGCCTGACTACCGCCGGTCATAGTGCTACTCTTCTGTACAGTACGAGGTCTCGGTTTTGGGAGTTTCTCTTCCGAAATGAGGTGAGAGAATATGGGGTCTGTGGTACGCTGGAAGGTCACTGAAGTGGCTGTATCGAGGATCAACTGCTTGAGACAGGTCAGTAGCTGGTCGATGTACTCTTTGTCGCTCACACAAAGGTTCCACTCGTACTTGGACTTCTTTGACGAAGGAAGGTCATCGGACACTTCAAAGTAGATGGAAAATTCGTATACGGGATCAGTAGAGGATGTCACTGGAAAGGCCTTGTCACAGATGCTGATTTGCTTGACACACTCGAGAGGGTATGCATCTAGTACTGTACACCGTGGATAGGGAGGGTTGTAGCCACTCTTGCTGCTCTTGGGCCATGAAGCTATCTCTTCCTTGCACAAGTAGACGGTGCTGTTCGTGAGCACGACCACACGGGATTTAATGTGTATCCTACAATTTGCGATCGGTAGTATATCGGTGCTAATTTCACTCACAAACACATACTGGACTATCTCGAACTTTGATGCTATATCCTCTGACACTTTTTGTACTTCGTTGTCAAACGATACGGTCACAATTTTCTCCTTCATCGTAGTCGCAAAGAAGTTGCCAACTTGAGCACGAGTCTTGGTCCACAAGAGAGATTTCTTAAGCCTTGCTAAGTCAGACTTACCTGAGTTCAAGAACAGGATTCTTTCACTCTGTGGTGATATCGTCTTTGTCACTTTGTCTGTAGTGGTGACATCATATGGTATAGAAGAAGCATCTAGAGCAGCCTTGATGTTTTCTGTGAAGGCTACAAACTGTTTCTCCGTGCGAGGTAGCACCGCAAAGCTCTTCAACACACCCTTGTGGATAAACTCCACCAAGATGCTCTGCTCAAACAGACCACTGGTCACCTTGGACATGGTCACGAGTGGTGCACTCAGTATCGTAGCCAGCGGAAGGTCTTCAGTACCCCAGGAGAGTACTCTTCGAAGGTGCTTTTGAGGATCCAACACTTCGAGAAGATAGACTGCTCTGTGACTGACAAAGAGACCTACCTCTAACTCAGCGTCAGGAGCAGAAGACACATTACACCCACCCCACACTACACTCATCAGCTGCTCAGAGGTGTCCTCAGCTACAATGCTTTGGAAGAAATTGTTCAAGTTGTGACTCTCCAAGCCGGGTTTGTTGATAATCTTTCTCAAAGGAGGCTTCGACAATATCTCCACTCTTCGAGATCGCCCCATCTGATGGGCATCATTCTTCTCTGAAGATCCTTGCGTTAGAGCCACGGCTTCAGCTATTGCAGCCTTATCATCTTGCTCTCTCACCTTGTGCACTGGTGTGTTGGTGGGAGGAGCTGGGCTCACTACTGTGGATGTAACACTTGGTTCAGGTGTCTTGGAACGAGGACTAGCTGGATCTTGTGGCGAATGACCACCAATTGGGGTACTCTGGCTAGAGAAGACATCATTTCTTGGGGCATCTTTCTTAGATTCTAAGGCCTGTGAAACTGTGAGTCTAAATGACAGGTCATCGTTTAATGCAGCATTTGTTGCACATGCTTGCGACTTCGAGGTAGAGGACTGTGGCTGTGAGTACACAGGGGAAAGAGATTTGGAAGTCTCCTTTGCGACTAGTGTTGCTGCTGTTGATGGTGGAGCTTGAGTTTTCAATTGAGAAACAGCTCCTGACGGTGGAGGTGAAGCTTGAGATTTCAATTGAGAAGTAGCTCCTGGTGGTGAAGTTTGAGTTTTTAACTGAGAAGCAGCTGTTGATGGTGGAGCTTGGGTTTTCAATTTAGAAACAGCTCCTGGTGGTGGAGGTGAAGTTTGAGTTTTCAGCTGAGAAGCAGTTGTTGATGGTGGAGCTTGGGTTTTCAATTGAGAAACAGCTCCTGGTGGTGGAGGTTGAGTTTTCAATTGAGAAGCAGCTGTTGATGGTGGAGCTTGGGTTTTCAATTGAGAAACAGCTCCTGGTGGTGGCGGTGAAGTTTGAGTTTTCAGCTGAGAAGCAGCTGTTGATGGTGGAGCTTGGGTTTTCAATTTAGAAGCAGCTGTTGATGGTGGAGCTTGGGTTTTCAATTGAGAAACAGCTCCTGGTGGTGGAGGTGAAGTTTGAGTTTTCAGCTGAGAAGCAGCTGTTGATGGTGGAGCTTGGGTTTTCAATTGAGAAGTAGCTCCTGGTGGTGGAGGTGAAGTTTGAGTTTTCAACTGAGAAGCAGCTGTTGATGGGGGAGGTTGAGATTTCAATTGAGAAACAGCTCCTGGTGGTGGAGGTTGAGTTTTCAATCGAGAAGCACCTGTTGATGGTGGAGGTTGGGTACTAGCTAGACTGTGAGTGGAAGAGTGGGATGGAGTAGGCACAGTTGTGGCCAAGTTAGTCCCGGTTTCAGTCCCAATCTTAGGTAGTCCGGTTGCTTCAGCTGCACCATCTGTACTTGGGTACGTTGGGGGTTGGACTATTCGAATACCTTCCGTGACTTGTGATACTATCAAAGGATTGTCGCCTGATTCGTTTTGTTTGCCTGGCTCTTCTGCAAACCCAGTCACTGTTTGTCCATCATTGTCACCTGTGCCGGATCCAGAATGGTTGGAACCAAGCGAGTCTACAAGACTGTTTTGAATACTTGCCTCAGATATAGCCAGTGAGAGTTCAGGAGTTCTGTAATGTAGAGATACACATAGCAATATCATTTATTACTACTGTACAATGTACAATGCAGTACAAAATAAAGGGGGAACAATTAATTTATGTACTTTTGACTTGGAACTAAGATCAAAGTACTATATAGTAGGAAAGTTGTTGAACTTAGCTTTCAAGGCTAAACAGCGAAAAGTCTACCTTAGCATGCTTACTACACACAGAAATATCAACAGAAAGAGTATAGCCATGAGGTTTTGGTGCCAGTTCTTTTCAAGAGGAAAACGACTACAGAAACAATAGGTGCTATAGTTTCTAACCCTTTGCAGGGGCAGATCTATTTGGTTGGCTTCTCTGTCTTATAATAATAATGGGAAAAAAAAAACAAAAACAGGTTAAACTTACTCCTTGTCTTGATTAGGACAGAAGCAAAGACAAAAGCTGCCGTTTCTTTGTCATTGAACGTACGTGCTGTTCTAAATTATGTGAACAATTATTGCACAACTAGGTGTGTACTTATTAGCTAATTCATGAGCAGATAGTAACCAATAACATTAAGGTTTCCAAGAGACATCAGTATAAGTTAGACTCTGTGAAAATTTCCCACTATACAGTACATACACAATGCTATTAAGGATTGTTCTCTGTATAATTCTCATGCTAACTTGAATCCATGTTGTTACATTTTAAAACCAATCAATGAAGTATGATGGGCTTTATTTGAACTACTTACACTGATTTCTTCCTTGGACAAGCATATCTCAGAGTGATGAACAGTTTGGCTAGGGTGTGCTGGTCCTTGACGCAGTAGACTACCCAATGGGGCGAGCCAGAATGAGATGAAAATTGAAGACAAACCGCAAGAGTATGTCCCTCGTGAACTCTCAAATTAGTTAAGAGTGCTGGAAAAGCAACAAAAACAACAACAAACAAATACATACTACTTAGACAATGAATAATTACACATACATAAACTTGTAATGCATAAATTCAACAACTTTTCAAACTCAACTCTAAAAAAACAACAAAAAAGGGTACATAGATCAATACTGTTAACGGGATAGAGATGGTGACTAAGTTATGGACGTAAATATAACTTAACCTGGACAATCAGCTTAAGCTCTGTACAAACTGAGTCACATGCACAGACCTGTCTACTATCCAATAGCTATAGCTAGCTGTAGAGATCTACACGGCCATTCCTGTAGACTCACCAAGGTCTCTTTGTGACCTGGCCTTGCCCAGAGAGAGGAGGACCTCCAGCACTCTGTTGAGGGAGCTGTCCACACTAACAGCACAGTCCTCCCTGGGGGTGTTCATCAGGAGCTGGTCTACATCATAAGAGGAGAGGGAATGGAGGGAGCCTTGGTACTCCATGACAGTCACCTGGAAGTTGACGGTGGTCCTGTGTGTGTGTGTGTGTGTGTGTGTGTGTGTGTGTGTGTGTGT
>CAXIPT010000003.1:9307267-9346838 GCA_964030475.1 Tethya wilhelma | reverse complement strand
GTGTGTGTGTGTGTGTGTGTGTGTGTGTGTGTGTGTGTGTGTGCAGGTTTAGATAAAAATGTGTGACAGGGAGACTAATACTTATGAAGATACAATAAGCAAACAGTGGGAGTAAGAAAATAAGTTACAGTAGTGAACCATGGAACAAAACATTTTCAGTCACAGCAGCTGTACAAACAATATGTAGAAGTGCAGTACAATGATTAATGTTGTTTTTTTATGCTTTTTTACAATACTCTCATGGGCAAGGTACATGTAGAAAGATTCCAGGCCATCATAATGTGAATAGGAGGACATTAAGTTGTCAATAGTAGCATGCATGATGGGTGTCCTACACAAACTGAGGATGATCTTCAAACTCGAGTACAGACAGTTACCTTGAGTGATTTCACTGATCTTCTCACTTCCAGTGCGACGATCTGCCCCGGTAGGATGGACCTACCTTGGAGCTGGTGGATCTCGATACTGTCCACTACGAGCACTTCAAGGGACCGCAACATTTGCAGTTCAAAGTCCAAGTTGTTGGCTACCGTCACTGTCTCATCAGAAGGTGGGCATACCTAATGGAAAACAATTAACATAAAATATAGCTACAAATATTTTGCAAAATAATTTGTGTGCAGCTCACTGATTGGACCATGTATCATTACCATGAAATTTAGTTTCAACAGAGTGATCAATTTAACATGGAGCAGATAGGTTCACCCGTAGAATCTTACTTTTATCTTTTTCAGATTCTGCAAAAAGTCCAAGAGATGTCCAAAGTCATCTTTCATCTTACCAGTCTCTGCAAAGGGAAAAAAAACACAACAATGCACTGACCGGGAATCGAACCCGGGCCTCCCGCGTGGCAGGCGAGAATTCTACCACTGAACCATCAGTGCTTGTGCACCCTCCAATATTTTCAAACTATTTTGAAAGAATAATTCATCCCAACATAAAAATGAAGGCACTGATGGTACATAAGCCTCGGCACACTCAACTAGCTAGCATACTTATATGCATGCACTGTGTAAAAGAGTGTATCACTGTATCATGATCACTGAGAACTTCAGTAACTAATCCGTCTAGGCCAGCTAGCTAACTGGGCGAAGCAGTACATGTCACAGACTATGAACCAGATGAGCTTTGCTACAATTATACATGCATTGGAATACTCAGCTGCTGTAAAATAGCAAAGTCTAGCTGCTAGACCTATGAGCCTACAGCTAACTATATTTGAACCCCTGATGCATTAGGCTATAATTATTTAGCTGGTCACAATGTAAAAATCTTTCATGCCCTATATGCTTACATAGAAAGCAGGCAAACTCCTGTCTGACTTGCCAAATAACACTGGCCAACACAGTTAGCACAGCAGCCACGCAGAGAGCGTGCTTCTCTGTACTTAACACAAATTCTGGATAATGCACACCAAATCAGTAGGCATGGCCTCCACTCAAAGCCTCATATCTCAGAAACTATGTACAGTGTTTTGGACAGCAAAAAATATATTTTCATAAGATCATTCAGAGATAAAAATTAACTACCATCAATTTTGTCGCTAAAGCTGTCTTCCTTGAGATTTCGATGAGACAAACAGACAGACAAAATGACTACTGTAACCCTCTGCACGTGCTACGCACGCAACGAGGCTTAATAAATTAGCGCAAGAAGAGAAAAAAAGAAGTGCACTGACCGGGAATCGAACCCGGGCCTCCCGCGTGGCAGGCGAGAATTCTACCACTGAACCATCAGTGCTTGTGTAACCATCAACAATTCAAAGTTAATTTGAGAGAACAATCCATCCCAACATAAGATCGTACAAAGGGAAAAAAAAAAAGAAGTGCACTGACCGGGAATCGAACCCGGGCCTCCCGCGTGGCAGGCGAGAATTCTACCACTGAACCATCAGTGCTTACACATTACTGCCAATTTCAAAGCTATTTTCATATCTAATCCCCGAACACCAGACTCAACATGAGTTGTTTAATTGTTGGTAAAATTGATGCATTCTCCAAATCACATCGAGTTAAAATTTACTGCAAAATAGGAATTCACACTAAACTGGTTTGGATACATCGCGAATATTACTGAACTAGAGTAACTCATTACAAGCTCATTACTATTCTTAATCAGTATAGTGAGAGAAAATTATCTTGAGCATTGTGAATAACAGTTGGATCCTATACATACATACATACACAAGTGAAAAAAACATTGAAAATGTAATGAGATATAGGAATGGCCAAATCGTAAAAAAGAAAGCAAACAAGATGGAATGGCTGTTTGAGTGTGTGCAGAATTCTTCCTTTGTGGGCTGCATGTAGTACTCTCTTCCCATGTTGAGTCCCTCATGTTGCCCATAGGAATAATTCTTTACACACTCAAACAGCCATTCCATCTTGTTTGCTTTCTTTATTACGATTTGGCCATTCCTATGTCTCATTACATTTTCAATGTTTTTTTCACTTGCTTGTTCTCATTTTTTCATAATTCTACATCACATTTGAGTTTGTGTGTATATGGTAGTTACTTGTACACTATCAGCATGGATATTATAGCTTATGTTATAATCTATGCTATCAGTATAAAGTCATGGTGAAGCATCTCAGGAGGTTGGAGCTGTATCTTACAAAATTTACTTGCTTTGCTCATCTTCTTATAATGACAACTATGTAACAAAGTAGTCTATTCACCTCCTATTAATGAAGACTGAAAGGTACCGGTAACTGGTTACAGAGACTTCAGCACAACCAGAAATCTTCAGGTAAAACAGGCAGGGCAGCGAATATTTGGACTCCAAATAACGCACACTTGTCTAACTGGAAAAGGGTCGTCAACTTGATTTCCATGGTAGCTAATGAATTATTGATGAGTATAGAAATGAATGGCTGCCATACGGAGAAGGTGCTTTTTGTCTTGTATCTAGCGACTCAGCTAGAGAGACGAATAACCAATACAAAAAGCACGTGAAGACAAAGAAACCAAGTTTATTCGTTCAAGAATCAGCTTCTGAAAGTGAGCGGTCTTCGAGAAAAGTCATTCGAAGATAGAAGAAGAAGAAGAAGAAGATGGAGAAAATTGGAGGTTTGGCATACTTTAGTTTGTTACTTTAGCGATGTTTTTAGGCTCAATAGAAAGAGAAAAGGCTAAATAGTAGCTTAAGAAGCCGTTTAGTGCCAAGCGCTCAGTTTTTGCAGAGTTATTCGAGTGAATATTTGTATTGCGCTAATGGGACATCCGTGCCATTCCTATGTACCCAGTACTACCGTACTGGGAATACATACATACATACATACATACATACATATACACATACATGTACATACCACTGGAAGCAAGTGGAAGAACAAGTCTCTTGTTGATGCAGTGCAACTGGACGGGACTCATTTGGACGGCCTTGTTGCCTGATAGCACTACATCGCCTACAGCGGAACACAAGGGCAGAAGACAAACCATACATATAGGACTTAAGTTTCGTATTTCATAATTTCAAAAAGTATTTAGAGTTGGAGCTAAATAATTTGAGCACACAAAATGTGCATTCTTCTCAGAGAAAACCAAATATCATACAAAGTTATGTCCGTGTGTGTGTGTGTGTGTAATGGAAGGTCACCGGAAGTGATGCGACCTCAAACTACAAACTGCTACTTTTTCTCTAGACTGTGAAAAATGCAAGCTATAAAAGTGTGCCTAAAGAGCAAGCTTAGATAGTACTAGCCTAGGATAGAATGGCAGGCGCTACAAGTATGGCTGACTGTTTTTGAGATCACCAACAAGGCTTACCAGTGGCATCTGTAACCAACAAAGAAGCATGATAGAGCAGGCAATCTTTCACAAAAGAAACATAGCAAGGGGAGAAATTTCACATCTAGAAGTCTGCTTCTCTGTCACTCTACACGAAACACAGCTAGCCAGATAACAAGTTTCTTCTTTGCCAGCTGATTGCAAAAATGGCGGAAGTCAGAAAAGGGTCATCTGTGACGTTGCGTAGTGAGGTAAATTGCTGAGCTGACCAAATTGCAAAGAGGAGCAGTGCATGCTGCATAACTATTACATTTCACTGCCCAGCTATTACTATGCAGATGCCTGTGTATCTAGCAGTAAACATCAGTATATTTCAAACACAAGCAAGGAGCGTGGCGAGCGAAGCGGGCCACACTCCTTGTAACATATATATATATAGATTATGACTAAGACAAAAGACTACAATCTGCAAAAGACATCCCTATAATAACAGACAAGCAATAAATATTCAATAATTATTGATTTTTCTAGACATGTTGTTCAACCTTCAAACCAGGGCACCCAAGAGCAGGGGGTAATAGAGCTAATGAATCTCATGAACGATACTCTACATGTGTTGATGACATTCACGTTGTGTGAGAGTTACAAAGAAACATAGATACATAGACGAGTGCAGAGTACTATCACATTGTAAGCAAAGTTTGGTATGTCTGTGAGTCTGTCCATTTGTATGGACAGAAGTTCACCAGAAATGGTGCAATCTCAAGCTAAAACACTATTTTTATTCTCTAAACTGTAAGAAAGCAGACTAAAAAGAGTGTCCATAGAGAGCTAAATGCAGCTTATGTAATGCTAGCCTAGGAAAGAGCAACAGGAGCTATAAGTATGGCTAGCTGTTTTTGAGATTGTTGACAAGGCTTACCAGTGGCATACGTACCCGACAAAGAAGTGTGACATGGGAGCCAATCTTTCAAGAAGGAAGAGCAGTAAGAAGAGAACATTTGTTTCTAGGAGTCTACTTTTTTTTTGCTGTTTTACACAAAACACAGCTAGCCAGATAACAAATTTCTTTGCCAGCTGATTACAAAAATGGCCAAAGTTAGAAAAGGGTCTCTACATGACGTTGCGTAGTAGAGCAAATTGCTGAACTGGCCGATGAATAGCAGTGCATGCGCATGCTTCCCCTTCACTGGATTGCTTATGCCAGTTGAGTATCATCATTTATACAGATGGCAGTGAATACATAACCAAGGAGTATGGCGAGTGAAGGGAGCCACACTCCTTTACATGTATGGCTATGCAAGCAGCACTATGTACACTGTACAAAGTATTGCTGTTGGCCACAATAGCTATTGTTTCTACACACAAACTGTGTTATAACATTGTACAGATACACATACCTTCTTTGTAGAAGAATTGAGCCAGAGCTTGAGTAACACTTAGTACATCCTACAGAGTATCCAAGTATCCATGTGCGGGTGAGAGAACATACACGTGTACGTGTGTGTGTGTGTGTGTGTGTGTGTGTGTGTGTGTGTGTGTGTGTGTGTGTGTGTGTGTGCGTGTGTGTGTGTGTACTGCGTGTTTATCATTAATCACAGAGAGGGCCTGGTCTCTAAAATCAAGAGTAGAATAGTAGCAAAACTGTGATTTGCACTTGTGACCAGGATCAGTAGACTACACTTTAGTCTAGCAAGCCGAGAGAGAGAGAGAGAGAGAGAGAGAGAGAGAAAGAGAGAGAGAGAGAGAGAGAGAGAGAGAGAGAGAGAGAGATTGACTCACTGTGAAAGGGTACTCAACAAATTTCAGCACTTCTGTAGGAGGGAGTGGAAACTTTTGAATAATGGTCATCAACATTTGCTCAAGTTTGGCCTGCATTTCAATCAGTTGGCTTTTTTTGGGCGTACCCATGAGACCAAAGATTCGTCGACTAGGAAGCAGGGTCTTGTCCATTCCATAACCATGGATGAGCTGACAATGAGTGCAAGAGTGATAGGGGTATGTAAAATCATCACAATTAAGAGTACCATATTCATATGTACTCTATCACACATATATTTGAGGTACAGACCAAGAACTAGTCCATATGAAGCGCTCACCACTTTATGCAAGACAGCAAAGTCATCATACGTCTTTTCCACCGTCCACTGAAACCCTTCCAAGATGGCCAATACAGAAAAAAACTGGAGAAAAATATTCATACAAATGAAAAACAAACAGAAGGAAAACAAACAAAGCCTCTTTCAATATACACCTGTACAGTCAAATAAGCAATAGCAGTTAGGGGGAGTTTCGTACACAGTACCGCATAATTCCAAATTTTTGTGGTTCAAAAAGTTTGCGAAAAGTCTGTCTTTGCCGTTTTGAGCTGAATCACAATCTCTGAAATTATATTGCCGATATTCGGTTTTCTAAATTTTCGGGGGAAAATTTTCCGTGATATACAGTCAAATCACAAAATTCGCGAAAATATTGTACCATGAAATTTGGAGCTATACGGTATTGATGAAAAGGGCAGTAAATTAATAGGCAACACATATATATACGAGTGTAAAACATAGCCAAGAGTTCAATTTATTACATACTGTATAGCGGGAAATTTGTATAGGTACTAAATTCAAAAGGTTTGCTCACTTCATTTGGAACACTGTATTTGGTTGTCATGCATACAAATCACCACCTTGGAGCATGCACACGTGTAAAAGTAACATTAGCCAGAGCCGGAGTGGATCTCCACATGATAATACATTACTTCCAGTTGTATTAAGTCGCTACCCACGAAATTTTTTCCTCACGAATTTCTATTCAAGATGAAAACGTGAAAATTTTCCCACTATACGGTACGCAGTTATTATTTCAAGTGAAAGCAGTACTGGCCAGAGTACAATCACAAAATGCCCATAAAAAGGCTAGCATCCACTAACTAGTACGAGAACATGCACAAAACATGCAACAAAACTGCTAGTGAATGCGGTATGCTTCTGGAAGCATGAATGCCATGGGCTCCAACTGTCCCGGATTTGTGAACTTTGTCCCGGTCCCGGAAAACACTCCAAACTGTCCCGGGTGTGGCCATGCAGCAGAAAAAACAGACAAAAATTGATCAAATGCACCACAAAAACAGCTAAACTTTGACTTGTACAAGCTAAAAACTGTTAGTGGTTGCTTATAAAAGCTGTTCTAGCATTGGAAGGGTCTAAAAAGTGGCTTTAATTTAATTTAAATTTATACGCATATAGCTTTCCTTTGAATTCTACCCACTTGGAAGGAAGTTTGTTTTCTTGTGGGTGGGGGAGAATGCTTGTTTGTAAATGTTTTGTGACCAGGAAAGGGGCACAATTTTGAACTTGTTCTTGAATGCCTTCACAATGTGTAGCTCGTAGGTTGATAATAATTATGTGCATTCCATAGAATCCAGGACCAAATAACAAAGCGGAAGCCACACCCACATTTTTTGATGACAACACCCTTAATCACACCCCAAAATTACCGCTGCATAGCTACATGCAAGCGTACGGACTGAAGCCACTTTTTAGACCCTTCCAATGCTAGAACAGCTTTTATAAGCAACCACTAACAGTTTTTAGCTTGTACAAGTCAAAGTTTAGCTGTTTTTGTGGTGNCAGTACGCTTGCATTTGCTTATAAAAGCTGTTCTAGCATTGGAAGGGTCTAAAAAGTGGCTTCAGTCCGTACGCTTGCATGTAGCTATGCAGCGGTAATTTTGGGGTGTGATTAAGGGTGTTGTCATCAAAAAATGTGGGTGTGGCTTCCGCTTTGTTATTTGGTCCTGGATTCTATGGAATGCACATAATTATTATCAACCTACGAGCTACACATTGTGAAAGCATTCAAGAACAAGTTCAAAATTGTGCCCCTTTCCTGGTCACAAAACATTTACAAACAAGCATTCTCCCCCACCCACAAGAAAACAAACTTCCTTCCAAGTGGGTAGAATTCAAAGGAAAGCTATATGCGTATAAATTTAAATTAAATTATTTAAATTAATTTCTCAATTTTGTGACAGCTTGTTCATGAAACACTCAAAACTGACCACTGTTCCACCTTTGTCCTTGTAGCCAGTGACTCTGAGACTGGAGAGCACAGGAGCATTGAAGAGAGGCCATTCCTTGGGAGCACACTTCACTGATATCACGCTCTCCGCAGGAGGAGCAGCTTCGAACGCTTTTACGCTTTGCAAACTGCCTAGTCTGTCTCTGTCAGCTCCCCGAGGGTCCGTCATGACGACCTTTGATAGATTTTTGTCTATTTTACACGCGCTCTGACTCTGAATCAGACTCTAGGAAAAATATATGGTCTCCTTGCAACTTCCAGGCCTACATGAGTTGAAACTCCGTGTAGCTCAGTGTATCTCCGTACACGTAAAAATCTATCGAAATTAATTTGTATCGAGGGTGCGTATTAAATAGAGTAAAGGTATAATGAAGATCAGAAGATACAAGCACGCTAGAAGAGTGCTAAACTTCTACAAGAGGACGTTTGGTGTACATGAACCATATCAAGTTATCAGTAAGTTTCTCCCAAAAGAGTGCTGCTGGGTCACTAGAAGCCTTGTGTCATGTTTCTCTGCATATCCATATGGCATACACTCATCAGTTGATGGTACTTTCTGTCAAGCTGCATTGAAAGGAAAAATTCAAATTAAAGAACAACTTCCAAAATATTTTGGAGGAGAAGTACAGCTAGGTAAATTGAGAGTTGAGTACTAGAGTATTGCAAATATGATATAAAATTCACAAATTATTGTGATTTTGCGTGAACCGTAATTCCTCTCAGGGGCAGCAACTGCCATTCACTCTGTACTTGCACCCACGACTGTGGTCAAGATGACGGTCAACGGTCAAAATAAAATTTTAGTGCAAGTCAACGGTCAAGATGAAATTTCAGGTCAAGATCAAATTTTAGCGACAGTCAACGGTCAAAATGGAAATTTAGACAGTCAAGATCTTGACCGCAGTTGCGGGTGCAAGTACTATGTGATTGGCAGTTGCCACCCCTTGCCTCTGTTATGAAATGACGGTATAATTCTCCATTGGCATTCAATTCTTCTCTCCAGTAACAACCAAATGTGTCATCTCAGAGCTAGAATCACTTGGGAAGGAGTTGAGTGGAGCAATGTATGTTGCCAAGAGATTCCAGCAGAGAAGATGTGCTCACACCAGCAGTAAACGGTTGCCGGCAATGGAGTGTATATCGTCTTTGATAGGTAAGCTAGTGGGAGGGCCAAAGTTCCCTAAAGCTTGTCAGAGCAGTGCCTCACCACTCTGGTCATGCCTTTGATATAGGGATCATTGCACAGGAACTGTAGCTTCGCTCCCAGGCCTTGTGTTTAATTCTTAAACTTGTGGAAAGTTTAAAAATTAAACCGCACTGGGTAGGCCTGGGTATGAGGCTGCATGCAGGAACTGTATGTCCTAGTACTGAGTATTATTTGCATTCCCTCATCTATTATTGTAGGTGAGGATAACCCTCATCATTACTTTGTAGCCACACAAGATCCTGATCTCCAGAGTCATCTTCGTAAGCTACCCGTCGTTCCTCTCCTTCATATTGTGAGGAACACCATGGTCCTTGAGAGACCTTCGGAGACAACACACCAACAAGCAAGAACAGTCAGTCATTAAGATGTCTTGTTTTATAATTTGAAGTCCTTTTGGCTTCAAAATATTTTTGTTTTGCTTTCATTATTTATGGCATTTTGTTTTGCTTTTTCTAGCTGACAGCTGCTAAATTAGAGCCTACTGGTCATCAGAAGACTGTTATAGACTCTCTGAATGCCAAGTCTGGTGTTGGCAGTGACGCAGTACAGAGGAGACGTAAAAGAAAGATGGCTAAAGGACCTAACCCTCTTTCAGTGAAGAGAAGACGTGCTGGGAGTGGTATGCCGGTGAAGGTACTCAGTGGACGAGTTGAAAGTAGGAGCAAGGTTAGGGATAATGGCGTGATAATTTGATATTCCACAGTCTAGTTATTAGCCAATTGTTATTCTATGTATATATAGAAGAGAAGGGAGAGGCTACAGAGAAGAAAAGCAATTGAACTCTTAGCTAAAGTCAGTAGTGTCTGCACAACTTCAACTTAGCTCTCTTATTCATTGTCAGGTTCACAGATTGATTTGCACTAGTCATGTTGGCTCCCACTGTGGTTTAATTTAGACTGACCACGTGGCCACGTGTTAACCAGCTTGCCGCCAGCTGCATTCTCCAGGCTGCATTCAATCAATCGAGGTCCTCCAGCTGGCCATCATGGCAAAGAGAAGCGAAGAAGTTCAAGGATTTTGCTGTGATTTTGTTGAGAAGCCACCTGCAGTCATTCAAACTGAGTGTCCCGTGTGTCTGCAGGTCCTACGCGAGCCTTTCCAAGGTCCTTGCTGTGGGAATAGCTTCTGCAGAGCTTGCGTGGAGATAATCAAAGCAAACAGCAAACCTTGTCCAACATGCAAAGAAGAGAACTTTGTGACATTCCATAACAAAGGGCTTGAACGTTCTCTGTATGGATTTGAAGTCTATTGCTCACACAAACAAGAAGGTTGTGAGTGGAAAGGGGAGCTAGGCCAGCTTGAAAATCACCTCAATTTGTCTCCACAACCAGACAAGCAGCTGGAAGGGTGTGAATACAGTGAGATCAAGTGTAACTACTGTTCTGAATCAATCAAACGACCCGCTGTTGCCACCCATCAGATGGACCAGTGCCCAAAACGTCCCTTCACCTGCAAGTATTGCAGCACCTACAAGTCTCACTATGAAGATGTCGTCAACAATCACCTGCCCTCGTGTGATCAGCATCCTGTACCCTGTCCGAATGAGTGTGGTCAGTCTGTGGAACGTAAGGCTGTTAGCACCCATCTTGATAAAGAGTGCCCGTTGGCAGTGATTTGTTGTCATTTTCGCCAAGTTGGATGCAAAGTAAAGCTCTCTCGTAAGGACATGCAAGCTCATCTCAAGGAGAACTTGGTTTTGCACATGTCTCTTCAACTCACACACCAAACTGAAATGTTGAGTGCACTTCAGGAGAAAGTAGACAAACTGGAGCAAGAAAACAAAGCTCTCAACCTTCAGATGGTCCTGCAGAAACTAGACGGTGAGGTGGCAGTGGAACAGCTCACCAAGCATCTTGGCCTCCCAGCGTCTCAAGGAGGCCACATCGAGCTCACGCTGACAGGCTTCAAGGAGCTGGTGCACAAGAGAAGAGCTGGTCGGTGGTTTTCTCCTCCATTCTATACTCACCCTGGCGGCTACAAGCTGTGTCTCTCTGTCTGTCCTAACCCAGCTGACGGTGATGTCAAGGGGAAATATCTCGCTGTGTACGTCTACCTGATGAGAGGAGAGTTTGACGATAGCCTCAAGTGGCCCTTTCGTGGTCACCTAACCATTCAGCTCGTTGATCAAGAAGCAAGTGGAAGGAACGTTGCTTTCACTACGAGTTTCGATGAAGCACCGAATGGCGTTGGTGGTAGAGTGATTGGGAGATATCGGAGTGAATCTGGTTGGGGATTTTATCGATTTATCTCCATCAGTGAGTTGCAGCCGAGGTTCCTTGAAAACGATAGTCTTAATTTCAAAATTAAGTGTGAGAACATAAGCAGGTAGAAAATGCTGTACCCTTCAAAAGACTGTCGAGTTAGTAACTTTCTTCTTAGCTTGTTCAAGACTTAACAAGGTTATTTACTGTTAGGTATTACTCATGTCGGTCAACTCATTATGTTAGCTCCATTCTGCATTTTTTGACATGTGGTCCATAATGGGTGGGGCTGATTGGGAGGTCAAGGTTCATTAGACTTAGATCGATCCAGGATGAAGATCGCGGCTGCTGTCTTGTGGATCGCTGCACTCACCAGCAGCTCTCTCGCTGTGAACCCTGGTTTCAGAACCACAATCACTAACAAAGGATTGAATTATGGTATGGATAATACTGAAATTATCTTGTTTCACCTGCATGCATCTCACGGATCTGGACATTACTAAAACCTTTTTTTCAACATGGATGTTCAGTGAGACAAGTTGCTATTCCTATTTTGGAGAAAGCCCTGTCCTCTCTCTCCATCCCTGACATCTCTGGACATGCAGGCACTCCTGTTGGTACCATTGAATACTCTCTTTCCAAGTAAGCTTCTGAGAAATCTCATGCATGCACACAAACACTAAAATAATTATTTCATCTCTATAGAATCAAGTTGGAAGGACTTAAAATTCCAACTTCCTCCTTGAAAAGCAGTGATAAAGGTGTCACTGTACAGGCATCGGAGATCAGCATGAAGGCCAATGCTGATTGGCACTACAAGGAGAAAAGCTGGTACTTATGTCTGTGCCGTTAGGTTTAATTTGAATCATTCCAAGCTTAAATTTCTCTACTTACACTTTTTTTTTTTTCACAGGACACACAATGTACTCTTGCTTTAGATCTCTAGTAACTTTTTTTTTAAAATTTATTTTCATTTATGTAGGCCTCACATCTCTGACCATGGTAGCTGTGATGTGTCTGTGAAAGATGTTTCACTAACAGTCAGTGTGACTGTGGGTGCTGATAGCACTGGACATGCCACCTTGTCATCTTCTGGTTGCTCTCTCCACATTGGTGGCTTGGACATCCACTTCCACGGTGGAGCAAGGTCAGAGAGATGTACTGTGTGTATGTGTATGTGTACATTGTGAGTGGTTTTACTCTGTGTGTGTGTGTGTGTGTGTGTGTGTGTGTGTGTGTGTGTGTGTGTGTGTGTGTNCGTTTTGTGCACATACACACGACACAATAATAAAGAAAACAACCCGGCCATTCTACTGATGAACAAATTGAACCATACCACATACTTACAAGGTAAGTACACACATGAACATTCTATGCAAAAAATCTTGAGATCTACCTAGGATACAAACCCTAAGTTATATATTTACTCTTGCTTTCATGGCATGCTGCAAGCATGCGTGACCATGCAGGCTACCTCTAGTTCCCTCTCTCTTCTTAGGTTCAAATATTATAGTATGAGAGAGAGCAAATTGAGCCACTACAACACTCAAATATACATAATATTATGGTACACCTCTCTGACCTTGCTCCACCATGGAAGTGGATGTCCAAGCCACCGATGTTGAGAGAGCAACCAGAAGATGACAAGGTGGCATGTCCAGTGCTATCAGCACCCACAGTCACACTGACTGTTAGTGAAACACTGCTCACGGACACATCACAGCTACCACTATCAGAGATGTGAGGCCTACACAGCAATGAGAATTAGTACAAATAAAAAATAATCACTACAGATCTAGAACAAAGTGTGGTATATATGCAAACAAAGAAAGGTTAAGGAAAAGAAAGGTGACTTTAGCACAGAATGCATGCAGGAATTGACTAGAGGAAGTACCAGCTCTTCTCTCTGTAGTGTCAGTTAGCATTGGCCTTCATGCTGATCCCTGATGCCTGTACAGTGACACCTTTATCATTGCTTGTTAGGGAGGAGGTTGGAATCGTAAGTCCTCCCAACTTGATACTGGAGAAAAGAACAAAAAACATTGTAGTTTAGAGGAGCATCAGTCTCACAAGCTTATACTTACTTGGAAAGGGAGTATTCAATGGTACCAACAGGAGTGCCTGCGTCTCCTGAGATGTCAGGGATGGGGAGAGAGGACAAAGCTCCCTCCAAAATAGGAATAGCAACTTGTCTCACTGTATAATTTAAAGTAATTTTTTCTGCTTTATGAACATGCATAACTTGTGAAATTTAATATTATACCATAGTCCAATCCTTTGTTAGTGATTGTGGTTCTGAAACCAGGATCCACAGCGAGAGAACTGCTGGTGAGTGCAGCGATCCACAAGACAGCAACAGTGACCTTCATTTTAGATCTAAAGTCGGCAGTCTCTTGAACCTTGACCTTCCAATTAGCCCCTCCCACTTATATGGACCGCATCCCACGCATGTCACGCGCGCACAGCAGTGCGCCGCGCCGCGCCGTCTTCGAACTGGTTTGTGCATGCGCACCGATCGTGTGGACGTACGTACAATTACAATGGACCGTATGCATTATTATTTTTCTGAATAACGCACACTACCCCCAGGGGTACTGCTGCTGAGAGCAGCTGCTGCGCGCTTTTTGCATGATTTACACAGTTTTCAGCAGGCAACAGTCACATCCACAGTGAAGTGTAGACATCAAGCAATCAAATTTGCAAAGCACAACACCCCAGTAAGTCAAAAAACCAGCACTACTAAAGTTTACACAAAATTGAGCCACAAAAAGCAGCTATTTATGTTAGGTACCTTCAAAATATTCTTTTTGGGTATAACAGGGGTAGTTTCTGACCTGGATTTCCAACAAAAGCCAGCAATTCTAGACCTTTGCTGCTTTGCAGCCTTCAAACGCTACCGCTACAGCGTTAGCAATAATCCATTTCCTTTGGGCGGTGCTTAGAATCAGTTCAGGATGTGGTGAAATACCATCATTCCTGTGGCTATGTTTTACACACTCTATGACATTCTGTTATTATTCAGACAATGGACAACTACAAACCAATTCAAGAATGCACACTACCTATATTCACCATGGCAAACATTACAAACTATTTTATCACAAGGATAGCTGATGATGGACTACCAACTAACGATTTTAAAAATATGAATAGTCATGCATACCCTCTATTTAAAGCTGGACACATTCAGTCAATACACGTATCACATAATGCTGCCAATAGCTACAAAGTAAAATGCTCCTGTCTACCAGAGATGAAACAAGGTTTGTATAAAGTTGATCTGATATTGGATGAGAAAGCTGATGTTAAATCTGCTTCATGCGGCTGTCCTGCAGGCCGTGGTCCATTTGGGTGTTGTAAACACATTGCTGCATTGTGCTTTGCATTGGAGGAATATTCTCGAATAAAACAAATACCCTCTCCCTATTCGTGCACTTCAGTGTTGCAAAAGTGGAACCAACCACGGAAGAGGAAGCTTGAGTCACGCACAGCTGAAGATATTCTTTTTGTCAAGCATGAACATGGTAGAACAAAACGACAGCCCAAATCATTACTGTATGACCCTCGACCACCTTCTCTTCGATCAACATCTATTGNAAATTTAAACCATCTCCCACCAGAACAAGGACTAGTATCATACGTACGGTAGTACGTATAGTAGGAATGGGCCGAATGTCCCATAGACACAATACAAAAAATTAAAGTCACGTGGCGAGTTTTTCATACTTGGAGATACAGAAGAATGATGCTTCATCACTGGACTACCCGGACTCCTACCTAGGGGAGTGGTCCCGCCCATGTCCATAGGTTACCATTAGTCGGAAGTTCAAAGGGACCGAAACTGGTGGTAATGCGATGATTGGTTTGGGTACTTCCCTGATGACTAGAACTTTATTCTACTGAAGATATGAAAACTTTACTATCATTACTATTAAGTGTGTTGTATTGTTAATCTAATGAATGTGGTGGGCTAAGGAAATGGTTTTCTGCCCTAGCAGAGGCTCGGAAAGACAGTTGACAAGTCCTTCCCTTAATTTTTATTTTTCACTTTTCTGTTTTTACTCAATCTCTCTCTCTCTCTCTCTCTCTCTCTCTCTCTCTCTCTCATACTAATATTTGTACCTTGAAAATTAAGAGAGGGGGAACTAAAGGTACAACCTGCAACCATGATCACATGCTTTCTGCATATATACATGAAAGCAAGAGTAAATCCCAGCTAGATCTCAAGATTTTTCCACTGAATTTTTATGTGCATGTGTACTTACCTTGTAAGTATGCAGCATTGTACATCTTAGAATGGTTTGTTTTCTTTGTTATTGTGTCCAGTATATACATGTGTGTACAAAATGTGTATGTTGAAGTTCAAGGGATCTAATTCTATTGTGCTCTATTACCCGATCAACCTGACTTTCTGTTCACACAGCTGGCTCTATAACCTCTTTGCCAATGAGATTGCTGGCAGCTTTAAAGGGAGCATTCAAGATCAGGTACATGTTGCATCATTGGCTACTCTACTTAGCCTCCTACACCAGGCTTTCCGCTGGCCTTTTATTTTTATTTTTATTCATTATTTTTGGCGCTTCGTTGATCAAAAGGTATGTAAGGCAGCTGTACAGGAGATCAATTCTGATGGGAATAAAGCCTTGGAGTCCCTACCTGGTGAGCAGTCTTGTCTTGTTTCTCATTGTGGGCTAGTATGGGTCAGTTGTGTTTAATTGTTGCTCTTTCAGTTGTGATAAAGATTGACAAGACAGCTGAAATCAACTATGCCCTCCTCAGTCCACCTATCTTCACATCTTCATATGCCGAGACCAACCATAAGGTATCTGCATTGGATCACGGGAGGTATCAAGAACGCTTCCTGATTGTTATGTATATGCAATCTATAGAGCTAAGAGTGGAATGGATATAATAATGGGAAGTTGGTATAGTTGGTATCTATTTTTATTCATAATTATAGTGTGGGAAGATGATATTTTAGGGAAAATTTACTCAAAATATTCCCTTTCCACCTTAATTCATTCACTTTTTCATAGCAATACATGCACCCATGACTGACTATTGCATGCAGATTTATAATGCCACTATGCTACTATGTTACAGAAAATACTAGCTTCCTTACACACAACTACACACTTAACTTATAGGGTGAATTCTTTGCCATTGCCAAGCCAGTGGAGGCTCCCTTCTCTCCTGGGGCATTCCCAGCTGTCACCAACACCTCCAAGATGCTCTATGTCTGGTTGTCCCAGTATATTGCCGACACTGCAGGGTTTGTTTACCAGGGTGCTGGTATACTCAACTACAATGTCACTCCTGATATGGTACGTGAGGTTAAAGTGTTGTTATGATGCATTGCTTATTTGGAAAAACATGTACTTTGATAGTCCCGTACCCAGGCTCTGAAGGTCAAAGGGGAGAGCCTGGGTATGAGACTAAACTTGCCATTATGCATTAAAAATTTAACAATGACTTCAATGCTTGCTCTAAACATTAGCTAATTTCAAACCTACAAGCTTGGATGTTGAGTATTTTATGTGTATTATTATGTGTAGGTGCCAAAGGAGCTTCCTCTTCATCTCAATACCTCTGACTTTAAGTTGCTACTACCAAAGGTACGTGCCAGAAATTTGAGTCAACTGATAATCTCGTGCATTTGCTCACTCAAAGCTCAAATCATGCTTTTGTGTTTTGTGGTATATATGACTGTAGCTCTATAGTGCCTACCCCAACATGGGGATGGTGCTTGGTCTGGAAGCAGTGAAGCCTCCTACGCTGCAAGTGGTACCCACCAGTGCCAATTTTACAGTTCCTGGACATGTTAATGTCTACGTTCTCAACACAAAGAAGAATGACACAGAGCTGGCATTTATTTTGGGAGTGGTGAGATAAGAAATGAGTCTTTTGTTGTTGTTTTCATGTTGTGTGTATGTGTGTGTCTTTATTTGTACAACAGACTTGTTTATGTTATGTGTGTACATGTTTTTTTTGTTGTTGTTGTTTTTCATCTTTACAGACTGTTTATGCTGATGTGAAGGTCTGGGTGCATGCCAATGGAACCAAGGAAGTTGTCAGTGCTAACACCACCTTCCTCAAGTAATTCATTCTGTAATCCTCAATCTATTTATCTTGAGTCTATAGCTACTTTCTTTGAAAACTTTTGTATAACTACCACACACCCACTGATAGAGATGGACTGATCAGTCCATCCACTCACTGTGATAGAAACGGATGGATTGGTCTTCCAGCTAGTTCCTTTTCTTGACAATGATTACAATCAATCACTTGTATTTATTTTCAGAGCAGATCTAAGTCTGGTGCAATCAAATATTGGGACTTTTACGGTAACAGTTGATTTCAGTATGCTTGATTTGTTGTTATCGCCTTCTCAATTATTACGTATATAGGTGTCCGTGCTTCAAGCAGCAGTGAACTTGATCTCGACCTCGTTTGTGATTCCGGTCATAAATGGTGAGTTCATTGACTGATGTTGTTGCTATGGTATCGATCAAGTCCTTAGTTTAAATGTGCATATAGGTTATGCTAATGCTGGTCTGACAATACCTGTGGTGGATGGTGTTTCATTTGTGAATGCTGAAGTCACTCTTGGACAGGTACAAGTATTGAGTCAGTTTGTCATGATGATGGCACATGACCTGTCATATTATTATCTGTGGGCCTAATTGTACCATCCACACATACATGTACCATCCACACATACATGTACATTCTAGGGCCACGTTCTAGTTAGCACTGATTTTAACTACAAGCCGACATTCCTGAAAATATGACAGACAGTAACTGATACTTGAACTTTTACTTTGTTTACATTGTTTTACATTTTACATTTGTTTTTTTAATTGTTTGTACAGGTAGTGATAGTCAGCATACATTGTATTAGCCCTACATTATCTATTGTACGTACGTGTGGTGCGCGCCCGAGTACGAGTACGCGCATGCGCAATCCAGTGCGATCCCGAAGAATTATTAAAGGCGCACGCAAAGCGGTACGTATATAACTAGGCTACTAGTACCCCCTACTAAAAATTCATGAGTTGTTTATGTCTAGATCTGCTGGATGAATGATTGCAAATTGTTAAGGATCACAGTCAGGCTTGAAATATGGATGGATCAGGAAGTGGTATGACACTGTATGAAATGTGTTGCAATTTTAACATAATGTTACCCTACAATAAATATTTGATTTGAATTATTTTCTCCATTACTGAAATGTAGCTACTATATAAATTCACTCGAGTGAATTTGCAAAAGCCCTGACAAACATAATATGGCATAGCAATGTACACCAGACTCAAGAGCATAATTTTCTGAGCTCCGAGAAAGTCTCTAAATGAATCATACAGCTCTCTATAGTGCCTATTGCCGGCTATTTTGCCATAATTTTCTTGTGTGGGATATACATACCACTGTGACTATATTCATTTATAAAGTTTGTTTGATGTACATTGTACATGTAGCCTTTGTGTACACTTTAAGTGTGTACATGACATGATGTTATTGTAGTAAATGGTGTGCATGTAACATTTTGTGTAATCTTATATAATTGTCAGTCGAATTAAATAATGTTATGTAAGGACAATTTTGTCAAAAAGTCAGTTGAGGTATTTTGGAATGTAAAAGTTGTACTAACCTTTAGCAAGCGGTCTAGTATGAAGTAATCATTAGTAATCCCTTTCTTGTTTATACACTACTGGCATGTACTATTATGGATAAAGTTCATCTGACTCAAATCCCCTAATAGATTATTATCCCACAATATTCACCACATGTACTTAACCATGTAATGTAATGTGTACGTATACCTGGTGAGTGACACATATAGTGAGTTATAGTTTCTGTGTATGTTTTGCATGCATAATAGTATTGCATTGTACTATACAAGACCATGTTGCGTGCACTGTGACTATAGTACTTTAAGTCTAACACACTGTGACACTGATTGTTACTTCAATTTCAGGTGGCAATATTAATACTGGTGCATTAATCACAGGAGGGATATTTACATTTTTTCTCATTCTTTTGGTGATGATAACCATTATAGCTGTGGTCAGCATATCTTGTAACATGAAGATGAGAAGAAAACTGAAATCTGCTGCAGTAAATCGACTTGAAGCTCCTAGTCATAGGAGTAGCACTGACAACATTGATCTGGAGGCTAGAGGTGTTACTGAAATCACAGAGACAGAACCTTATGATGGACAAGAGATGGGATACGATGAAATGGATGCCGAATATGATGAAATGGATGGAGGGTATGATGAAATAGAAGGCAGTGGGACAAATCCAGATAGAGAAATTGACCAAATTAATATACTGGTATGTTCTTCTACAATAACCATACCTATAAGGGTTACATAGGATATATAGAAATTTAATCATGATTGACTTAATATGTAAATCATTTCTGATTGACCGACTGTTTTGGTATAATACACCAGAGGATAAATGTGCAGGAAAGCAATTTTGTTTTGGAAGGTTTTGATGATGCAATCATTGGCATCAGTCATTGCTGATATCTTCATCGAGAATAATAAATCATACCAAAATACAATCAATCACTTATTAATATAACCTATTAAAGTGCCATGGATAATGTTCTTTCTTCTCACATAAATATATGAATTTAAATCATTCTATATTCTGCAGCATAACAAAAATCATGGTTATTTTGATATGGGTCAAGTTGATCGCAACTACAACAAGCCCATATATACATCCTATGAACTTTTTCCTAGTGAAGAAACTATGTATTCTGCTCTGGATGGAGAAGACCACGAACAAGTCTCAAGTGATTACAGCTACGTAGATAATTTATCAGACAGCGATTCATATGTACAACAAGTTGTCAGTGATATTGAAAAAAGTTATGAAGTTGAACCAGAGTTTTGGCACCCTGCTTCCAAATCCTGTGAACTGAAGATTCAGATGGAAAAGTTAAAATTACCTGTCATTACAAAAGATTATATAGAGTAAGAAACACACAGATACACGCACAATGTTGCATTGTACGGTCAGTGCATGGTCAAGTGCCACATGGGTCTCAATGCATGGTTGAGTGCATGCCACACACTTAACAAGAATTGCATAACCTAAAAAAAAAACTTTGGTTGCTTGCCGCAATGGCTAGCGAACACACACACACACACACACACACACACAAAAGGACAATTGTGATTCATAATGTAAACGCTTATATAATATTATGCTCAAATGTTCACAGTATTCTGGAGGAGGTGGGATCTGGTCAGTTTGGTACTGTCCATCGTGGTGTGTGGCATCATTCTGACTCTGAGGATAGCACTACAAGAGATGAGGAGGTGGCTGTGAAGTCAATGAAGGTTGGAGCTAGTGAGAAGGAGAGGGTGAAATTCTTACAAGAGGCTATCATCATGGGGCAATTCAAGAACCCACAAGTGCTGAGAATATTAGGAGTCATTACAATGGAAGATGATGTAAGACTAAGAAGTCCATGCTAGTTGTAACACAGGTATTATTGATGTTTACTAGTACTATATATATATATACTGTGCAGTTGCTAATTGTAATGGAACTGATGCACAAGGGAGACCTTCTTGATCATCTGCGATCACTCAAACCAAGGTTTGTGTATGTGTGTGTTTGTGTGTGTGTGTGTGTGTGTGTGTGTGCCAGTGTGTGTGTGTGTGTGTGTGTGTGTGTGTGCGTGTGTGTGTGTGTGTGTGTGTGTGTGTGTGTGTGTGTGTGTGTGTGTGTGTGTGCATGTGTGTGTGCATGTGTGTATGTGTGTGTGTGTGTTTGTGTGTCAAATTTAGGTGGCACAATAAATTATTTTTGCACAAATTGCTATTAGACCTGGAGAACCAGTACCAGCAGAGTTAGCCCCAACATTGTTGAGTTTCTCTCGTCAAGTGGCTTGTGGACTGATCTACTTCTGTGTCAAGAACTTCATTCACAGAGATTTGGCTGCAAGAAACATACTTGTTTCAACATGTGGCTTATGCAAGGTGAGATAATTATTATTTTTGCGCATGGATGGATTGAGGATCAACTTGGCTAATTTATTGGTTATTGCTGGTTCAAAAAGACACAAGCATATGATATGTCAACGTGGCTGAACAAAATAATATTATCATGATAGATATTTCTTGTTAAATAGATTGCTGATTTTGGTCTATCAAGAGACTTACAAGATGGAGACTATTACAGATCTCATGGTGGGATGATCCCAGTGAAGTGGACTGCCCCTGAGGCACTTGAGTATCGCAAATATTCCAGACAAAGTGACATTTGGAGTTTTGGCTGTGTTCTCTATGAGATATGGTCACTGGGATGCATGCCATTTCACTCCATACCAAATACAGAAGTAAGTTAAATCTTTCAGTCAGGTTTTTTGAACAATACATTTAATGCAGTATACATATCTAATAGGTGATACAAAAGTTAGAGACTGGATATCGTCTCCCTCCTCCTCCTGGCTGTCCTCGGACTGTGTACAATACCATGATGAAATGCTGGTGAGTCTTCATTTATAGTTAGTTCAACAGTCTACTATGATTTGTATGTACATTGCGTACATATATATAGGCACCCTGTTCCTGCATCCCGTCCCACTGCTGGTGCAGCAGTCGCTTTTCTCTCTCATCCTGACTTCCTCATCTTCAACTGGTCACCTAAAGACATTGCCAACAACAGTGAAGAGGCTAGAACACTGGGAGCCAAACTGGAAGAAGGACACACTCTCTATAAAGACCTTCAAAAGACTTATCGAAAAGAAAGAAATAGTTGGAAACAAAATCCTAGTCTGAAATTAGACCTCACTGGAGTTGGAGAGTTTCATGTGAAGCACCAGCTTCCTCAGGCACTCTCTAGCCTAATGCAGCCAGCTGGCAGCACATTGCTGCACTAGTAGTGAAATCAGAGTCCTAGGTGAATGAATGCCTAGGATCAGATGTGCTATTCTAGATGATTACAATGTACATGTAATGATAAAAATAATTTGTTTGATTAACCGTGAATATGTGTGTTTTATGTGACCTTAAAGATAAACCAAGAATTATGTCAAAAGTCACTATTATAGACCCATTCAAGTTTCCACGGGAGAGAGAGGGACCTGGGCATTAGATTACATACAGTCGATCAAGCCAGCAATTTCTATGTAGTGCTGCATGAGTCATGCAGCAGATCATGTGAGTTCACCACTCCATGCAAATACATGGTCATCTAGGCAGTGGGGTAAGGGGGCCGGGGTGGGTGCATGAGCTGGTTACATCATAAGAGTATAATTACTGCTAAAAGTGGAATTAATGGCACAGCTATATCAAGTTTTGCACTTTGCTTGTTTCAGCTGAGTCAGGCATGAATTTTTTAAAAATATATAATCCGCGCAGCTACAATTAAGCACTTCAGAATATTCACAAGTGGAAAAAAAACAAACAAATGTAATGAGCTCGCAAGACACATGGAATGGCTGTTAGAATGTGTCCTTTGGTGAGCTACATGTAATACTCTTTTGCCACATTAAGTCCTTCCAATGCTGCCCACAGGAAGAATCTAACAGCTATATAATATATTCTAGTCTTGTTTGCTTTCTTTTACGATTTATTATAGCCATTCCTGTGTCTCACTACATTTCCAATATTTTTTTCTTATTTTTTCATCCCTACGTCCAAAAGAGGCCTGGGGACGAATCTGGTTTTGCATATGATATCATCATGCAGTTTGTGAACAATTATGTGATCCTATGCTGCATGCATCTATATACCAAGTCATGTAAATCTTATCATGATGTTATATAGCCTGAGACTATATATATGGTGTGTGTTTCATGCACTTCAGTATCGCTTATTATGATAATCCAAGAAAGTACTATTTTACCCTCTAAATATTAAATTACTAGGGGAATGCACGCATTGGTGGGCGAGCCGAAGCGAGATAGTTGTGTATAATATGCTTACTGAACTTTAAGAGTCGGTAATGGTCGATGGTTCCGTGGTATAATTATGCAATGGCCAATGCGCATGCGCAGAAATGTTGAGAAGCACATGCATTAAATGGTGTCTCTCTAGTGTGTAACTGATCGATGATTAACGTGATTATAATAATTATTATTGTGATTGTGTTCTCAAATATTTCAGGATGGTAGGACAGCACTGATGTAGATAGACATGATCGGCATGATAGCAGACACCAACATTTCTTCCACTTGAGTTAGAATGTATATCATTAATTCGTAATGTTATAGGCTAACCTGCAATTGTGGAGGTACAAAGCCAGGGTCCATGTTGTTGGCACAAGAGTACAACTTTGGAATCTTCTTGTCCGTGGAACACCTCCTACACTCAACAGAACCTTTGGGCTGAGCTGACACAGACAGGTTTGGAAAACATTCCAAACATGTATCATAGGTGGGATGAGCGATTCTGACATCGCCTTGTGAAAGTTTCTCATCTTGTGGATCACAGCTGGTTGCCCAAATAATGCTGGTGTTTGATAAGCCTCAGACCTCCTTGTACGAGCCCGAGACCTCTCTCACTCAAGCCTATGTTGGTCTGAGAGGCTGTCTCTCGTGATCTTCTTTCCCTATCTGTGGGGCAATGTTACGGAATTTGGTGAATTTATGCATAACTTGACTATCTACTCACGAATTCAGTATATCAAGCAAACTGACCATAAATAATGTAGCTAGGCTAATGAACTGAACATATCTCTCTCGTCTTCTAGCCCGCCTGACTTCTCTTCGCTCAGGCGTTTCTAGCTCCATATATGCTCCCTGTAGAGCTCTCTTCAACGTTGGAGCCTTCTTTCATGAGCGCTGTCCATTTTATATTAGTAAAACACTTCGAATAGCCTTGAACACTCGAAAGATTTCATTTTATACAGCATGTATAGCATGTATGGCATATGATATGGCATGGCACATACCGTATAGTTCAATTGTTCTTTACGTAATGCGCATGCGAGTAGAACGACAAACAAAGTTGCCGTTCAACACACTAGGGTGGGCTCGCTTCGGCTCGCCCAATAAAGCGTCTGAGAGTCTTAGCCTCGGGAGGGGGCTGAATGTTTCCAATGACCTTTGACCTTCATAGAAATGTAATCTAATAGCCATGTCTCATCAGAGCTCTGACGCTCACTGTCAGTGAGTAGATGGAGGCATGGCTCCATCTCGAGTCTGTGACTTACGGTAGGATTGGTATGATGAGTAACATCTATTTGCTCCCGCAAGCCAGATCATGGGTCGGTCGGGTTACCGGAAACAAACTACTTCTTCGTAGTGGCCTTACCGTTAATTGACTGCAGACATAAGGCGAACAACCGACTATAATTATCTCTATCTATGCCAATGAAATGAACTCTATGCACGATTTGTACACGTAACAACTAAAGTTATAGTTACATCAGTGATAACTTCCTGTGTGTCAAGACCCTCCTCCTTCGTCACGTTGCACGCGCCGAGACCTGAAAGCGTCTAATTCTAATTAGCTAAAAGGTCACGTTCAAAACGGAAACACCTAATTGTACCCAGGAATTATATGTGCGTTGACAGTGCGCATTATTTTAGAGAAAGAGGGCAAACAAGATAACTAGATAGACATGCAGCCTAAAAAGCATTCCCTAGTACCAGAGAAGAGCCTACAAGTTAAGTTCATTGACCGAGTAGAAGTTGATAGCTAGCCCGGTAGTCAGGTATAGAATCTGTTCCACACGCACTGTTCAGTCTCTTTGTACTCAAGTTTTGTTGCAAAGTTAAAATTTAATGTCTTAGACTTACATCTAAGACTGTTTTCTGGCCGTGATAACACGCGGTTATTTCCACGCACGCAAACTACCGCCCACACGTAAAATTAATTTTAATTACTACCCAGAGTCTAGCTGGCCTATAGGCCTAGCGCCTGGCCTCTGATTGGTGACGTGGACGTGGTCAATTGAATCTCATTAAGCGTCACAACACGTCACCTTTCTCGGCGCGTGCAACGTGACGTAGCTAGTAGCTTGACCAGTTTTAAGTATATAAACTATCACATTATGCCACTCAGTCAAAACTAGCTACTTGCTCCAGAATACTTCATCATCTTCTTCAATAATATCATCATATCAACCAGCAAGCCTATACTACATGCTTGCAATGAAGCTCTCTTGTATTATTGCTACAGCAGCAGTTCTGTTCATTCACACTACTGAATCAGATGCTGTCCCAATCCCAAAATTCCCTCCTATTAACACCGACCTGGCTACACCTCAGGCTCTAGCTCTGGCAAAACGTGATGGTCAAATTGTCTACATTGAAGCTGATTCTCCCATGAGAGGTAATTGGCTGGAAGTGATAAAAAAAAAGAAACACAATGTTACGGAATTGAAAATTTATGCTAGCGATCAGCTGTTCGAGAATCTCAATTTGAAATGGCGCGTGCATCATCTTGGTGGTGGAAAGTTTGCATTAGAGAGTATAGCCTGCAGAAACTACTACATATCAGGTGATTTGGACTTTCTAAATGGTCTTGTTTATACAATTTTGAAACAAGAAGGAAGCCCAGCTGATAACGATAATGTCCAATTGAGTGTAACAGCAATTGATACCGGCCGTGATGAGCTCGAGTGGATGAAATTTACGACTAAGAATGGAGCCTTTGGATATGGAACTGCACTTTTAACAAAAAAGATTAAAACTGTTTCTGGGACAGTTGGTTTTAATGAACCATACTGGAGGCTATATCTACCGGAGGTTTCAGATGAGTTTGTTATTGTAGATGTTATTGATAACACACGGAACAGCCAGCCGATAACATATTATTACACCATTAAGGTTGGAATGAGTAGGACAAATGGACAGACCATTACCGAGTCAGTGGAATCATCAGTGAGCACTGAGATATCAAGTGCCTTTGCATCAGCTAGTGCCACCCTCACATACAGCCAGACTTGGGAGCGGCAATCCCAACAAACTTACTCCAAAGAAGAGGAAAGAAAATTTGAGGCTTATGTGGAAGCAGGATCTCAACTTGTTGTGCGACAACTCTTAGGGCATTATGGTGGCACATTTGACATCAGAGCAAATTGCTTTCAGTTTATCGATCTTGATTCTCCTGATGATTCAACAGGTCCACCATGCAACCCTGGAAAATAGACTGATAGCAAGGAAGGAATAACTCCAATTTGAACTGACAATGTGAAAGTACAAAAAATTATTATCATAGAGACTGCTTGTAGTTCTTGATTTTTGCTAGTTAGGATTAGAACAGCTATGATTACAAGTAGTAAAAATTTTGAAAAAATAAGTAGTGTAGGAATGGGCAGTGCGGTAAAAAGTATTGGAACAAGGTAGGGTCTCAGTTTCGGCACATGACTACTTCATTTTTATTTTTTAACCCTCATATGGATTTTTCAGTGTCGTCTTGCAAATAATCTGTACACTATAATTATAGTACCATAGCTTATCATAATTATTGCATTGGTTCACTATTATAATTATAATTATATTTGGCTAAGCAATGGAGTAAACTATAATAGACAGGTATATAACCTGCTGGCCAAGAGTTGGGCATAAAAATGAAGTAGTCATGTGCCGAAACTGAGACCCTACCTTGTTCCAATACTTTTTACCGCACTGCCCATTACTACACTACTTATTTTTTCAAAATTTTTACTACTTGTTCATTCACTTTTTTCAACACTACAGTGTGGAGACTATCAGAGACTGGTTAGTCCCTACAAAAAGCTTGAGTCTCAGCTATTATGCTAGAGGCTAGTGCGCATGCGCATAATGCCACGTGGATAATGACCTTTGAACTCTACCTACAAAGATGGCTGCATTGTAACAACATGCATATCAAAAAATTGCAATGCTTTATGTCAAGTTAAGCTTTACAACCACAACTTGTAACAAAACATGAACAAAACATGGAAATGTGGTAAAAAAATGAATATTAATCACATAGTTTGCATACTAATCAGTTCACATAATTTTCTAAATTTCAATACATTTGATGTTAACTGGATACTACTTTTATTCTTTGTCTTAGTTTGCAGATACACACAGCAACAAGTTTAATTCCTATCACCAGCACTAGTCTGATCACCATATTTCCTGTTCATATTTTGTTTTAGTGAAGTCGAGTCACTGCCATACACCAATATTGCACTTAAAACAGTTTCTTGGATCTTCTGTTCTTTGTTCATTACCATCATTTTCATGGAGTGAACTTATAACAACTTTGCAATGTTGAATTGGGTCAGAGTGAGATTTTTCAGCCCTACTAATCAGAGATTTTGGCTCAGAATTCATACATGGTCATGACGGCCATGCTGATACGGTCTAGTTTAACTGTGACAAGTAGTGACAGTGGATAAAATGAAAACAGCTAATAAGTTAGACTACTAAAACTTGGTGACTTAAACAATATAAACTGTAGTGAAGGCTTCTTTTATGCAGGGCGCCGCTGATCAATCAGTCATCACTATGGTGTTCAAGCTGACCCTCAACAGTAGGTCTCAGTACCCAGTGGCAACGCTGGTATCAAATCACAACTCTATCCAATTTAGTATGTGGATTTACAGTTGGAAAATCTTACTTGTCATTGTTGAAAGTAGTCTTTAATGATTGATATAAACTTTAGGGCGATTTTGCGGACCTTAGTTTAACTGCAACCTCCCGCTTTCTTGGCATCATCTTGCTGCTCATTCATCACTCTATTAAACGCTAGTCTCGCGTGCCAGACCCCCAACGGAAAATGGGGGTCTGGTCACCATTGCATACAGGACTTGTAACGGCGGAATGCAATTATTACGTAAGTCGACAACCACACGCCCACGCAACACACAGCGTGCACTGAAGCACAATGGAGAGCGCTAGCGCTAGCAGTGTCTCTTATAAAATGCTATCAGCCATCACTATGGACGTTCCAGGCGTCTTTTCAGCTTGTAAAACACTTTAGGCAAGAGACCATAGCACAGAGACTTCCGTACCTGGTCGGGAGTGACACGAACACGTCCTTGCCATCCACAAAGGAAAGGATAGCCTTTTCTTGTTCTGCTTTCAACTTTGTGTAACCTACAGATCGAGTGGCAGCCTGTATTTTACAGCTTTCACTTCAATAGCTCATAGTTTTTTTACTCAGCTGATCAGTACAGTCAGAAAGCAAACGTGGGCGAAATTAAATTCTAACGTGACGTCAATGCAATCCTCGAATCTGATTGGCAGCGCCAGTATCTGGCGCTGGTTACAAGTCCTGTATGCAATGGTGACCAGACCCCCATTTTCCGTTGGGGGTCTGGCACGCGAGACTAATTAAACGCCACCCGTACCTAATGAATACCGTTAGCAAAAGAGCAGATACTTCCTGTTTTGTAGACCCACCTCCTTATCCACATCCTGCTCATATAGGCTATTGTATTATGTAGAACTGANGAATGGTTGGGCTATTGTTGCATGCAAGCGCTTTTGCAATCCTGCTTAGCAAACTGAAAAAAAGCTAAAAGTTCGCCACTAATTTGCCGAATTTTGACCACTTCTGTTTTTGCAAGCTTTTCAAGTAGACAAAAGCCAAGTAGTACCAGAATTGATACAGCCATGGCTTAGCCTAACCATTGCTAAGCTGAACAAAAAGAAAATTACTCAAGCAAAAGCAAAGATAGAAATGTAAAAAGAACTAAGGCTAATTATATATTCTAATTAAGTATGCATAAAATATTTGGGCCCTAAAGAGTTAAGAAAAGAGAAGGTATAGTGCCTGACACGACAGCAGTGGTCGAAAAAGTGTCTGAGGTTTAGATTCTTGGCAAGAGTGGCTTTCTTGTATTTACCACAGGGGTCATCAAGTGCGCTATCAATCACTAGCACAGAATCCCAAAACAAAGCAATGTCACTGGATGAGGCTGAGGTAAAAACAGAGAATTTCTTAGACTGCAGCTCGAGACAAACGAACAGGTCTGTAAGTAGAATTTTGACTGGAGATACACTGTCAGACACAGCCTCACTAAAGCTGGAGTTTTTCTCAGCCATTTTTC
The DNA here is from genome assembly GCA_964030475.1 of Tethya wilhelma. Classification (NCBI taxonomy): domain Eukaryota; kingdom Metazoa; phylum Porifera; class Demospongiae; order Tethyida; family Tethyidae; genus Tethya; species Tethya wilhelma. The sequence continues at coordinate 9,317,625 of CAXIPT010000003.1, read as the reverse complement.
TCAAGTCAGCCAGTGAATTGCACCGTGTAGAAAGTTTCTCAAACTCTTCTCCCATTTTCTCATGCATTAAGGTTACGGGGTACATTCTGTTATGAATATTTAATGAGCAAGAATAAAAAGTTTCTTTTTGGCAAACTTACTGCAACAATTTACTGCCAAATTTAAACAACAGCTTAGACAGTTATTCTTTTTAACTTTCAGGCCTAAACAGCGAAAAGACAACCTCAGCAGGCTTACTACACTCAGAGATACCAACAGAAAGAGTAGCCAAAAAATTTTGCCGTCAGTTTATTTCAAGAGGCAATGTTCCAGATCGACTATGGGAGCGTTAGACGCTTATTTCCAACTCTCGGCAGGGCCAGATCTATTCGGTTGGCTTCTCTTTCTTATAGTATGAAAAAAATGGTAGCTCAAACCATAGATAATATAACAGGGCTTACTTCTTGTCGTGATTCTGCAGCAGAAGCAAAGACAAAAGCTGCCGTTTCTCTGTCATTGAACGTGCTGTCAAATTTCTTTTTAGATCTGGCCCTGCCCACATACAATCATGTCCGTACCAGTCGTAAAAAGAGCCACTTTATACGGTCACAGGCGGAAAAAAACTGACGCCAAAAAATCATGCCAACAGTTTTGCACAAGTTGCGGTTTCCTCCGCACTAAAATAACTATGCGTGCTCATCAAAATATTCATGAGCAAACGGTAGCCCGTAACCTTAACTCTATACACTGTAGGCCCAGGTTTAAAATAGACATGATGCGTTCAACGGGATTGCGCCACGACTGGTACGGACATGTACGTGATGAACATATGAAGTCCAAATCAAGGTGAAGAAATAGGCCTATGAGTGACAATTGAACAGTTACATGGGTGAGATTATGGTCTGGGCCACCATCAGTGTACAAAAAAGGCACAGGTGGTACAGGACTATACTTTGAAGTGAATATTTAGCTGAGCTCAGTAGCATGTCTTACAGCTGATTATGGTTCGAATGCAGCTTCTTTCAAAAGAACTTGCACTTGGCCATCATACCAAGACCCATTTATGTCATACGGTACATCAACAAAGAAAGACACAGAGGGTATTGGACTGTATTTAGTAAAATTGTGGTCTCCTACCTCAAAAACTGTGCCTTTCTTCACCATCACTCTCCTACCATGCTCAGCCGATGCTACAGGGTAGCCAGGTTCTCCTACTTTCAACCTGTGCTTATCATCCAGGCATACGAATAGACAGTGATCTCTGACGATAACTGCGTATTCCCTCATGTATCTGAAGACAGCTGCTGCGTAATGACTATCGCAGTGATCTTTCCGGAACTGCCTTCGCTGAACCATGTACTTCACTTTTAGCCGGCCTGTATATTGAAGAGCTACACGAGCATGTCGGTTTTTTGGCCAAAATTGAACTTGGAATGGCTGTTCCATCTGGACACAATACTTTGGCTCTCTCCCAAAGATCACGGACTGATACTGCTGATGCTATGTGGGAAACTAGGTCATGCCTTCGGTCATCTACTGCCAAACCGACCTCTTCATTAAGCACTTGCTCACAAGCTGACCAAAAGCTATCATATGACTCCTTCCTACCTTGGTTTGTGAGCACGAAGGTCAGGAACAATGTCCGGATCTTCCATGTCTATGAACACCTTCACACGTTGATTAATTTCTTTTTCAGTCAAATTTGTTCCCTCAGCACAGTCACCGGTGAGCTCTTTGTAGAACAAACGAAATTCATGGGGTTTGACATTGCTTGACAATCTTCCAAATTTCTCCTGAATCTGCCTTCTCATAGCTCGAGTGTGGAAGGTAGAAATTAGCTTTTTGATGGATTCAATAGTAGTCTGGCTTTTCTCCAAACTTTCTCCTTCAGTTCCAGCACACTTCAGACAAAATGGAAGTTACCCTTGTTGTTTTGCAGTTGAGTAAGTGAGAAGGACACAAGGCATCTTGAGGCCATCCTCCAACCAACGGATGAAGGCATACCGCTGCTGACTATCTTTGGGTAGGTACTTTTCCAATGATAGGAATGAGTACATCTCCATTGGCTCCAATCCCTCTTCAACTGGGGATAAACTAGGGTGAGATCTCAAATTCTTCTGAAGCACCTTGACAGAAATACCACTCAAAAACGACCTTACTGGTTCAGCGTAGCTGTGAAGTGATTTCTGCTTTGAACACTTTTGCTTCAGATATTCGCTATAGCTGTGTAATAGGAGTTCTACATCTCCTTTCAATTCTTGCCATTTACTCTGGCTCCAAAATGGGGCATGCTAAAGGTCAAACAATGAAGAAGAGTGGGATTGAAGAACATCACGTTCCAGATTTGAGATCTGTCTCTTACGATGTTTGTGTTTCTGAGGACAATTGTAGCCTTGGAAACTACAGAAAGAATTAGGAATACGACAGGACTGTTTCTGTAGAACATCATGGTGACCATCCAACACCCAAAGGACATCACACAGTTTGTGGTTCCCTTGGGTATCAATTTCATCCGCATTCCAATCCAGTCTCTTTTGTTCCAAAAATCTCAGTAGATCATTGTACAACCTGTCCTTAGCATTTCTCTCAGTCAAAGCAGGAGGTCTGCCTGGTTGGGACTGCAATGCTTGATGTGCTATCAACACCTCAAAGGCTTTTCGACGAGAGCTTGATAGAACATCTTCATCTTCACATTTGACCAAGAATTTGGTATACTGCCCAAAGAAGGGTGCTACTTCATGAACATTCAGTGTAGCATCAACCTACAGAAGAGTCAACATCCATGCATATAGCTAGTTACAAAAGGGGAGAGAGACAGAGAGAGTGTGCGCATGTGTGTGAAAGAGAGTGATTGAGGGTTTATTTTATTTAATAAATAAGTACCTTGTCAAGATTGTCCTTGGATTTACCAACAAAAACGGACGTGACTGAGTAATGGGATGCCTCGGAGACAGACGGCAGAGAATGTTCAATTGCAGTTCGAAAGAAAGCGTTGTACGTCAAATGGGGGTCCTCTACTTGACATATTTGCCACCCATACAATCTTCTTTGGCTGTATTCCAACACTACGCAGACATTCTGCAACATTCTTAGAAGACGTTCAACCACACGTGGCTCTGTTTCTGCTCTGACAAGGACATGTGACTCTTCACATCCACCACGTGACATAATATTCGCTGACTCAGCAGGTGATTTGCAAGTGAAGAGCATGCAAGAATAATAATAACTTCTTCCGAGAATTTCTGGATTTGCATGCGGGTGGTTGACCAGAAACAGAACACTTTATTGGAGTGGCCTAAATACCATTTAGCAGGAAAGTTTTTGCGGTTTGGCAACTTTCTGCGAAATTTTTCCCCCAAGAAATTTGTAAGGTTCGAGATTGTCACGTAATGTCGAGATGCAATGAACGAAAATGTTCCCCGAGAATTTTTGTTCAAGGTGAAAATGCAAAAATTTTGCCCCACGAAAAATTCCCGCTATACGGTAAACTTTACATCAATCTACATATCACTGGATGCTTTCCCACAGTGGTACCATTAACTTGCTCATGAAAGTTGGATATTGCAGAGCGGTAAGTGTTCAGTGAGCAATACTATTTGCCATTGTGAAACTCAAACATAAAGAAGTCAGCTACTTCGGCTGAAACCGGATTAATTTCCCTTCTCTTGCACCAGCTATCCCATTTCTTCTAGTAAGATTTGTCGGTACTGTTTCTCCAAGAGGCACAGATAATATCGGAAGCTTGTTGAGAAATTCTCTGTACTTGCAAGCCCTTCCAGACCAAGCCAGGTGGAGGCGCGTCTCTCGGTTAGTAATGGATGGGGGAACCCCCATGGATCCATTATCAAATTCCTTGTCTGAGGGAGGTACACTGGATGATCCACTACCATTTCCAATGAAGGCACCAAGGTGCATAACCCTTGGTGCGGGATACATACTGAATCTTATAAGTACAAGTGAAAAAAACATTGAAAATGTAATGAGATATACGAATGGCCAAATCGTAAAAAAGAAAGCAAACAAGATGGAATGGCTGTTTGAGTGTGTGCAGAATCATTCCTGTGTGGGCTGCATGTAGTACTCTCTTCCCATGTTGAGTCCCTCATGTTGCCCATATATAGGAATAATTCTTTATACACTCAAACAGCCATTCCATCTTGTTTGCTTTCTTTTTTACGATTTGGCCATTCCTATGTCTCATTACATTTTCAATGTTTATTCCACTTGTTTGTTCTCATTTTTTTCGTAATTCTACATCACATTTGAGTTTGTGTGTATATGGTAGTTTCTTGTACACTATCAGCATGGATATTATAGCTTATGTTATAATCTATGCTATCAGTATAAAGTCTTGGTGAAGCATCTCAGGAGGCTGGAGCTGTATCTTACAAAATTTACTTGCTTTGCTCATCTTCTTATAATGACAACTATGTAACAAAGTAGTCTATTCACCTCCTATTATTGAAGACTGAAAGGTACCAGTAACTGGTTACAGAGACTTCAGCACAACTAGAAATCTTCAGGTAAAACAGGCAGGGCAGCGAATATTCGGATTCCAAATAACGCACACTTGTCTAACTTGATTTCTAAGGTAGCTAATGAATTATTAATGAGTATAGAAATGAATGGCTGCCATACGGAGAAGGCGCTTTTCGTCTTGTATCTAGCAACTCAGAAATAACCGATACAAAAAGCATGTGAAGACAAAGAAACCAAGTTTATTCGTTCAAGAATTAGCTTCTGAAAGCAAGCGGTCTTCGAGAAAGGTTGTTCCAAGATAGAAGAAGAAGAAGAAGATGGAGAAAATTGGAGGTTTGGCATACTTTAGTTTGTTACTTTAGCGATGGTTTTAGGCTATGTTTTTAGCTCAATAGAAAGAGAAAAGGCTAAATAGTAGCTTAAGAAGCCTTTTCCGCTCAGTTTTTGCAGAGTTATTCGCGTGAATATTTGTATTGCGCTAATGGGCCATCCGTGCCATTCCTATGTACCCAGTACTAACGTACTGGGAATATTGATGGTATTTGACATATGTGACCCAATTTTGGAAAACCGACCAGATGTAGTAAAACTTTATTTGTAGTAATCGGCGATTGTAGTGTAATTCGCGACACGCGCGTGAAATTAATTTTTTTTGCACCAATGGGGAGGGGCACACCTTGGCGAGCTGCAGACCTGATTTTACGGGTGGGGCTGCTTCTATTGCTGAGATATAAGGTTTGAATGCAGCTATGTCAGCCATGGCTAGCTTCTCTCCCGTTAGTACACAGGATGCGTTGCCATGTTCATTGATTAATTATTCTGATAAGTACATGATGCAGCTGCTGCTGTGCATCTCATTATAGTCTTGCATATTTAATGTGCAACAAAAAACAATGCATTGTTCATGAACTAAACACTTCTAGCAGAAAGAAATCTCTTCCAGATGATCAGAAGATGGCCACAGTGTTGCAGAATCGCTGGGCTATTCCAGGAGCTGTTTATCTGTGCATAATAATGAATGAGTGTTTTGTACATTGTGTATAATAAATTTGCAATGAAATTTGTGGGGGAAAGAAGCTAAGCGCAAACTTTAGCGCCTAGCCGCTTCAAATTTGGAAAATAGCTAGCTGCAATGACGTAGATTACAATGCAAGCGCTATCTCAAAATTTGCATATTACTACATCTGGTCAGTTTTCCAAAATTTGGTCACATATTATAGCAGTTTATTGTGTAGTCTAATATTGTATTGTCTGTATGAAGTTGGATGAGTGTGTATCAATAAGCAGGTCTGCAGCTATGCTATGGGACTCGCTCAGGCTCGCCCCTCATGCTTGCCCCAAAATTTTAACAGGATGAATGGGTGTGGCCTCGAAGCTTAGCTCAGATAGGCTGAAAAGCCTCAGATTTCAGACTCTATAGGCTTTTGTTGCTTTGTAAAAGGACCTCAGGCCATTTCATATCAGTAGCTAAGCTTCTACTGTCTATGCTATGAAGCTCGCTCAGGCTCGTCCCCCAAAATTATGGGTGTGGCCTCGAAGCTTAGCGCTCAAAGAGGCTGAAAAGCTTCATATCTCAGGAACTACAGGCTTTTGTTAAATTCTTTGTGTAATTTTTTTAGATAATCTCGATTATTTTACCTTGGTATGCCGCTTTTGAAGACTGGAGCTGCCGTTCTTGAGATATAGTTGGAACACACACACACACACACACACACACACACAGACAAATTGACTACCATAACCCCTGCTGCGCATGCGCACCAAGGGTTAATAACAGAGGATACCATATCTGCTTGCACCATGCCAGGGTGACCACAATTGCTTTTGGTACCTTTTCTCTTTGTATCTTCTGGACGGTCCTTCCCACTAGAAGGAAGGGGGGAAAGGCATAAAGGAACCTGTTTAACCAGTCTTAGGAAAAGGCGTCTACTAGCTCCTGTAGCGTCTGGATCTGATCAATAGCTGTAAAATGTTCCCAACTGGCAATTGTACCATGCTGCGAAAAGATCTACCTCCGGTTGACCCCATTTCTTTTGAAGTCCTAGAAAACAGGTCCTCAGCAGTTTTCAATTCCCTGGGTCTCAGAATATCCGGGACTCCTGGTCTGCACAAGAGTTGTCCACTCGAGCTATGTGCTCTGCGTAGACTGTGGTGTTTCTTGATAGACACCAATTCCAATGACTGCACGCTATGTCCGACAGAACTTTTAAATGGGTACCTCCTTTCGGAAATTTCGGTTGATAGAAGCTATAGCATTTCTGTTGTCTATCTGCATCAGCACATAAGCATTCTTTCTGGTGGGTACAAATGTCTTCAGGGCAAAAGGAGCTGCCTTGAGCTCCAACACATTGATGTGGCAAGCCCTCTCTGAGGTCTTCCAAGGACCTCCTGCTCTCACTTCCTTGCAGAAGGTTCCCCAAACTTTTTGTTGATGCATCTGATTCGATTTTCACATCCACCTTTGTGGACATTATTGGCCTCTCGTTGTTGGTTATCAGGTTTGAAATCCACCAATTGAGGTCTGTAATGGCTTCCAGGTTCAATGATCCTATACTGTTGTAGTTTGTGGTGAACTAACTGTACATGTTATAGTTGGCTTGTTGATACTTGTTTGTGCTACTTTAGATGCTTGTTTTAACTTGCCCAGTTCAGTGGTTAATTTGTGTTGGTTATGTGGTTAATTTGTGTGTGAACTGTTTAGGCTGTACTTGTTTATCTGTTTGTGCAAGTTTTTGCCTGCTTTTGAGCTGTATACTTGTTTTAGGAACCTGTTTGACTTGTTTGTGAGTAGGATAGTATATAAGCTGAGTGTTTATGTTGATTTGTGTCTAGTTTTCCAGTCTGGTTTTTTGATCTTTGACTGTTGAATAATTTTGCTACTGCTGAATTCAATTCCCTGAACCTGGTAGCATCACATTTGGTGGCAGCGGTGGGATCGTCGTTGAAAGAAATTCAACAGAACTCTGTATGAAGATACATGTGTACCAGGTCAGGACGAAAATACAAGGGAATGTCTGACACGGAAGCTGAGCATACGGAAGAACACCGAATGGAACCTCCCAAGGAAACGGAGCCGGGGGTGATGGACTCCTCAGAACTCGTCAAGTTCCTCATGGAAGAACGTGTGCGGAGGGAGTGAGGTGGAACAGCAGCAAAGACAAATGCAGAGCCAGATGGATCGGCTGACATATCAAAAAATTGCAATGCTTTATGTCAAGTTAAGCTTTACAACCACAACTTGTAACAAAACATGAACAAAACATGGAAATGTGGTAAAAAATGAATATTAATCACATAGTTTGCATACTAATCAGTTCACATAATTTTCTAAATTTCAATACATTTGATGTTAACTGGATATTACTTTTATTCTTTGTCTTAGTTTGCAGATACACACAGCAACAAGTTTAATTCCTATCACCAGCACTAGTCTGATCACCATATTTCCTGTTCATATTTTGTTTTAGTGAAGTCGAGTCACTGCCATACACCAATATTGCACTTAAAACAGTTTCTTGGATCTTCTGTTCTTTGTTCATTGCCATCATTTTCATGGAGTGAACTTATAACAACTTTGCAATGTTGAATTGGGTCAGAGTAAGATTTTTCAGCCCTACTAATTAGAGATTTTGGCTCAGAATTCATACATGGTCATGACGGCCACGCTGATACGGTCTAGTTTAACTGTGACAAGTAGTGACAGTGGATAAAATGAAAACAGCTAATAAGTTAGACTACTAAAACTTGGTGACTTAAACAATATAAACTGTAGTGAAGGCTTCTTTTATGCAGGGCGCCGCTGATCAATCAGTCATCACTATGGTGTTCAAGCTGACCCTCAACAGTAGGTCTCAGTACCCAGTGGCAACGCTGGTATCAAATCACAACTCTATCCAATTTAGTATGTGGATTTACAGTTGGAAAATCTTACTTGTCATTGTTGAAAGTAGTCTTTAATGATTGATATAAACTTTAGGGCGATTTTGCGGACCTTAGTTTAACTGCAACCTCCCGCTTTCTTGGCATCATCTTGCTGCTCATTCATCACTCTATTAAACGCCACCCGTACCTAATGAATACCGTTAGCAAAAGAGCAGATACTTCCTGTTTTGTAGACCCACCTCCTTATCCACATCCTGCTCATATAGGCTATTGTATTATGTAGAACTGAAGTGGTCAGACATTTTGCGGTTTTGCAGACCTTAGTACCACAGTTTAGTAGTTATGTTTGACATCAAAATAATCACAAAAGACTGAACTTTGATAATCAGGTCATACTTTTCTGGTATGTTAAATTGAAAAATTATAACAATACAAAATAGTACTAAAACCAAATCACTTTTAGTATCATGCAATACTTTCACACACCCACTACAAGCATACTACAACATAAATTAGAATATGCAAATTTTTACTACTCTGCTTAACTTGACAAAATTTTTTGATATGATGGCACTGCTGGAGAAATCAAGCACTAGCACCCCAGTGGAAACTAGGACCGAGACTCGAACGAAGAATGCTGAGATCAAGCTGGCACGCTTGACCGAGTCGAGGCCTACCTGACGACATTTGAGCGCATGGTGAATGCCTACAAAACTCCTCGAGAACAGTGGGTTTACACTCTGGTGCCCCAGCTCACGGGGAAGGCACAACAGGGTTTTGCGGCAATGGCCACGACCGACTCGGGTGATTACGAGAAGGTGAAGGCCGCAATTCTACTTCGTTATAACATCAACAAAGAAACCTACAGGCAACGACTGAGAACTGTGAAGACCCTACCCGGTGAGACAAATGGAGAACTGGCGATTTGAGTGATGGATTTGGTGAAGAAATGGACTAAGAACTGCAAGGATTTGCCACAACTACGAGAGTTGTTAGCCATCGAGCAGCTACTGAACACGCTATATACCAACGGAGGTCCGCATTTGGGTTAGTGAACGGAAGCCTAAGACTGTTATGGAAGCTGGAGGGGTTATGTGCTATCGTACCCTCTTGCAGAGATTAATGTCAGTGTAGGGAGTGGGACTTACACTGTACAGGCAGCTGTGTTGGAGAAGTTGCCAGTGTCTGTGATATTGGGACGGGATGTTCCAGAGCTTCTAGACTTGCTGAGTGATGTAGGAGAAGGAGTGGCTGGAGCAACAACACAAGCTCAGGAGAGAAAGGAGCAAGAAGTGAGAGAGCGGCAGATGGCAAGAGACCTGCAGCCAGGAGTTCGTCCAAACAGAGTTGGAGAGCTGGAGGCGGCTGAGGATGTGCGTGCATCTGCAAAGGGAGAGTCAGAAGCCGGGAGGAAGGAGTTCCAGGTTTTCTGCACACGAGAGGGGACTTCCAGGAAACAGCGGGAGGCTAGCAGTGAGGCGGGGGAGTCAGAGGAGGACTACCTGCAGCCCAGTGGCTGTGGAGGGGACAAGCATGTGGGCCTTTTCACGAGAGAGGCCAGAGTTGAGCTCGAGCTGATAAGGTCAGTGGCGTGTCTAGGATTTAGCTCATGGGGGTGCTAATATAGTGCGGGCGCAAAGCGGCCGAAAATTTTTGGATAGCCATGCCCACTTTTGGTCACGTGACCGAAATTGCGCAATAGACCTTACCCATAGCCGCGCGCGCCTCCACTTGGCGGCAGAATTTGAGCCAATGTGGGAGGTGGCTCAATCAGAGATGGCTGCCTTCACTTAGTTTTTTGAGCGGGTTAGTTACAACAACATAAGGTATGACAGTTGCCAGTGTATGGTTGAAGCTTACTTCTATGGAAATTTATCTTTTCTGTCGAATTCTGCTATGAAAGACTATGGTAAAAGAGCCGGAGATTCTCACAAGCTCCACCCAGCAGGCTTTGGAGACCCTTTACCATCAGTCTTGGGAACGTAGCACATTGCTAAACGATAAGTTTATTGTGTTTA
>CAXIPT010000003.1:9247418-9307017 GCA_964030475.1 Tethya wilhelma | reverse complement strand
TGTGTGGGTGTGTGTGTGTGTGTGTGTGTGTGTGTGTGTGTGTGTGTGTGTGTGTGTGTGTGTGTGTGTGTGTGTGTGTGTGTGTGTGTGTGTGTTTGGGTCAATGAAGTACAAGTATTTACACTGGTTAACTATGTTGTGTCTCAAACTGACATCATACGTTACAGCTAGGATGCATGTATCTTACTCAAGTTTAGTGTTAAGTTTTATGTCGTATAGTTATGTAGTATTATTAATAATAGGATTCACAGTCTTGTATTAGCTATAGCTATAGTAGCTATTTGTGAATTCTTGTTATGCAAATAATTTTTTTAAAAAGTTAATAAAATTTAATAAATTATGCGGTTTTTTTAGCCTAGAACAAGACTAACGAGAACAACATGCTCAAAAATACTATGACAAAGTAATATTATGTTTTTAACTTTATAAACAGTTCCAAAATTTAATGGTATGATCACTGGTGTGTTAACACCAACCATTGCCTGGAAGATGGTACAGAAGCCATACAATCAAGAGTGTATTAGGGAGAGTAGCAACAACATACATAAAGTATTGCATTGGCATTCAACTGAATGATGACACATGCCATGTAAGTTAAGTGGGGGGCAACCAACAGCTGTGTAGGTGTAGACCAGCTAGCAAATTTAACGATATTCAAATTTGACACCCACTTAAACTGATTGGTTTTCTTATATCTCCAGAGGCGATGGTTTCTGAAGTATTCCGAAGCTTTTTTTGAACTTAGCACTATTGATTTAGGGGGGTACCTCTCTTTTTTTCATCTGCAGAGCCTTTGTTTTCCCGTTACTGGACTACTGGACTTAACTTTTTAATACGCTTGCATTATCCCTTGCTGAGAGCCCAAAAAGAAAAAAAAAAGAAAGTGATCCCTAGCTAAAGCAAGGGTGCTGAGTTTGAATATCACGCTTGCAATCTTCAAAAATCTTCCTGTAAGCCAGTCTGCAATTTCCAATTAGCGACCTCATTACCGAAAGGTCAAGTGTGTCCTACCTCCTTTGACTGTATACACTCTCGGTACAACCAAATTGAATGCACTTCCACTACACTCTGCAATGCATTTCCACTATACTCTGTGATGCACTTCCACAAGGTATTAGACCAGCTAGCAAATTTTAATGTATGATATTCACATTTGACACTCACTTAATAAACTTACACAGAATGTGACGTCATTCAGTCAAAATGCAATACTGTATACACTCTGGTACAATGACTGTACTTCCACTACACTCTGCAATGCATTTCCACTACACTCTACAATGCACATATGGACATACGGAATAGAATGACAAAACAAACGAACAAATTATCACAGGAGCATTCATATCAGATTCTAGCAAAATCATAGTGAATAGGCCTCCAACTTGTAAGTTTAATCATTAATTGGGCTCAGTGAATTTTTTTCTAAAAAATTTGTGTGCATTATGCGAGCATAATTATAATATTTGCTAGGGTTGTTCTCCTGAAAAACCCGAGTCTACTGCTTTGTTGCCCCATGCAGCGTGTCAAAAATTTTAACAGCTAGAATACTCTATAGGCTGTAATGATTTGTAACAATTCGTTCTATACATGTAGATCAACTGTTCATATGAGCCTAGATGACTATACATGGGACCTTTACTTTTTTCTTAATTTTTCTGTGCAGTTGGTCCAAACATCACTGCACTGCTAGCCAGGCAACTGTACCTATGAGGTGAGAAATCTACCACATACTTACTTGTACCATAGTTGGTACTCACTTCAAAGTCACCGCCTAGTGTACATTGGCCATGCATGCACACTATCTAACCACGAGCTGATACACTGGGGGCAGCTGAATGTTTTCCTGAGGGTGCAGCACAAGGGAAGACACACAGCTGCACGAAGGTTACAATACATGCCTGGTACAAGCCATTTTTACTATAGGTTTTTAGTTTGTGATGTGATACTACTTTGCAGCAGTTGTCAATTCACAATCAGTTTTCAATGGAATTGCACAATGTCATGTTCTCTATGTAGACAATACATAACCTGGCATACCTTTTTGTGTAAAGGAACACTAATGTGACACGTTAGTACATGCAAATTGAAAAATAAATACAAAATGGTTCCACGAAAATAGAAAATTGAAAATTGAAAATTGAAATTGTACTGATTGTAGTGTACCTTGATGTTTTGTGTACAATGACATTAAGTGGCATGGTATTTTTTGTATTTATACACTGCATTAGTACAATTTAAAATAGCTTTCTTCCAGGAAAATTGGAATTGCCTTGGCAACATACCGTATAGCTAGAAATTTTCGAGGAATAAAATTTTCATGGAAAGGCGATCGCCAAACTTTTCGCAATTTAATTTTGGAGGATCGAGCAGCCCCACCCATATATTGCAATGCGATCCCGAAAATTTCGCGGGTAAAATTTTCGCGGATCAGCGGCAATCCACGAAAACAGTAAAATTTATACTCCTCGAAAATTTCTAGCTATACGGTATGCAGTACTTAATATTATTCATGTACAAATGTATAGAGTGGCACGTGCCATTTTATGTAAAATAGCATTACCTTAGTTCTACATTGCATTAGTATAGCAGTGATACCTTGCCTCAGCACAGCAGGCATCAGAAGGTAGCGAACCTACACACACACACACACACACACAATAAGAAAGTCTGAACGAAGACCATGTATTGGTTACTAAGCACCATACACTGCATGGTAAAGTATTGCTTGCTAAACTTTTGAGTGCTTAGATTTTAACCATCTTGAAACATATACCCTTCTAAGTAATAAAATTGCTTCCCGGGTGTATTTGTGAACAACAATGCTTTACATGGTAGAAGCGTTATACTAGCAGAGCTAGAGTCTTTAGCTTTAATCTCCACAACTTATCGATCTTAGATTACAGGTCATCACAATTGCATTCCCCAAATTTGCCTATTTATATTCCTACCATGTACTGGTGTATTCCCGCTGTAACTAGTACAATGTCATGCATAAGTACAGTTTGCGGTACTTAGTTTCTTGCAAATTCAATCTTTAGCAGCTAGGGCTTTACTTCCCATTTTTCGCTGGGCAGAAAAGGCGGGGTCTAGTACTAGACTATACAGGATGTATTGACCAAGTGCATATATTAAAACCTCAGAATGAATGATTAATGTAGCATGATGTGCATTAATAAGAGTACACATACCTGAGAGTCAGACTGCTTGGTCTGTGAGACAGCCATAAATACAAGAGACCCTCAACATACGAACATGAACCGATACTCACCGGCTACAATACTACGAAGATTATCTTGTCCTCTTTGACAAACTTAGACCCCAAAGCCTATATTTAGCAACACTGAAATGAATGACATACATTTTCATCATTGATGTAACAGTAAACATATTGTTTGGTGGTGTACCTGCATGATGCCAAACTTGATAAGTTGACTTACTTGTCTTCTTTGCCATAATAGTATACTCTGATATATACCTGCACAAAAGTTGGTAAGTGGTCAGCACACATACATGTACATGCAACAAGCCAGAGTGGAGTATTTGAAATTGATGATGCCTTACCAACTGTAGACAGGTTTCCAAAGACACTGAGGATGAAGATGTGCTTCTTGTGTTGACACTAGTTAGTGGATTCAAGGAGAGGTGAAGGGGGGGGGGGGGGGGGGAGAGAGAGAGAGAGAGAGAGAGAGAGAGAGAGAGAGAGCTTTAGATGAAAGTTGCAAACAATGTATCATCCGACATTGACTGTCTCCATTTAGATCAGACATCTACGACGTCAGGCATATACCCATAAACAGAAAACATACAAGTAGATATATCAAATAATATACATTTGTAAGCATGTTCACCAACAAAAGAACGTATGCCACCGAGTCTTACACATCAAACCACACACAAGATAGAGTGTACCTTCCGCATCTTCACAAAATTCTCTGGTGGTGATTTGATCCAATGCTATCAATTCGAGACCTTGACACCTAGCTCTAAACAGAGAAAGAGAGAGAGGGACACGACAACACCTTGTACTAATTTTAAAAGATCAAGATGATCATCATTTAAATTTATTTTCAAAATGATAAGAGCTGCAGCTAGCACGATCGATCGGGCAACTCTTGTTCACTATACGAAAGTATAGTGCTAAGCTAACATACACATTGCAATATGTAACAGTGACTTAATTCTTGCAGGAACAATCATGTTCAAAACTACTAGATGTACTATTCCAGATATTTACAGTGTACATAAATAATGATAATAAATATGTCAAAAGTCACTACATAGACTCATTCAAGTTTTTTCATGGAAGAGAGAGGGGCCTGGGCATGAGACTACAATCAAGCAATTATTTCTCTGTTGTGCTGAGTCAGCAGATCATGTGACTTTGTATTAAGCCACTCCAAATCAGAGGAGGTACCACACGTGAGTGTCATGTCGTCAATTAGTGCATACCATCACGTGACCACTATAGTTTGTTATTGAATTTGGTCACGTACACCTGCATGCTGAGTCAGCAAAAGCATTGAATTGACACTCGCGTGTCATACCTCCTCTGACTCCAAATGGTCATCTGGTCAGTGGGGTAAGGGGTGGGCGCATGGGTTGGTTACATCATAATTACGGCCCAAAGTGGCACAGCTGTAGCAAGTTTAATGCTAACTTCACTTGTTTCAATCGATTCGGCCATGAATAAAAAAATATATAATCTTCAAAATATTCATAACAGGTTTAATAGTGCATGTTCAAAAGGCGATTAATATTTTACATTATTTTGGAATGCAATATTATTGCACAATGCAGTTTTGATTGTCATGATCTTTACCATTAATTACAAACCATGTGTATAGGCCTAGCTACCATATCTATGCCAATTAATGACATGAACTCTATGCATGATTTGTACATGTAAGTTCTAGTGACATCAGTGATTACTTCCTGTGTATTGTCAGTATAATAAAGCCTATCACATTATTGCCAGCTCAGTCTGAACTCCTAGATTTGCTCCAGGATACTTCACATCTTCTTCAATAATATCATCATCATATCAACCAAGCCTACAGTATACTTGCAATGAAGCTCTCTGGTATTATTACTACTGCAGCGGTAGTAGCTGTTCTTCTCATTCACTCTACTGCTTTTGGTATCAAATTTCCTGATATTAGCGACCTGATCGACAAGCAAATCGAGGATGCAATAAAGGCAATCGAAGAGCGAAGATTAGCTATAACTCAAGCTCTAGAAAAACGTGATGGTCGAATTGTCTATATTGAAGCTGATTCTCCCATGAGAGGCAATTGGCTAGAAGTAGTTCATGTTGGGGATCACAATGTTATGAAGTTGGATGTTTACGCTAATGATCAGCTGTTTGATAATCCCAATTTGAAATGGCGCCTGCATCATGTTGGTGGTGACAAATTTGCATTAGAGAGCGTGGGCAATAGAAACCACTACATATCAGGTGACACCTTCAAGGTACTTGTTTCTCTTTCAATTTTGAGAGAATCAGGATACCCATATGATGACGATGATGTCCAATTGAGTGTAACAGGAATTGATACAGGCCGTGGTGATCAAAATGAGTGGATGAAGTTTACAACTAAGAAAGGAGTCCTTGGATATTCAAGCTGGACCAGTTCTGAGACATTTTTTGCAACAATTAATTTTAATGAACCATACTGGAGGTTATATCTACCAGAGGTTTCAGACGAGTATACAAGCGTAGATTCTATTGATAACCGTCAGAACAGCCACCCAATAGAGTGGTCTTACACCATTACTGTTGGAATGAGTATGACAAATGGACAGACCATTACTGAGTCATTGGAATCATCACTGAGCACTGAGATATCAGGGGCATTTGGATCAGCTAGTGCCAGCCTCACATACACCCAGACTTGGGAGCAGCAATCCTCACAAACTTTCTCCAGAGAAGAATCACGAACCCTCAGTGCAACAGTGCCAGCGAGGTCTCGACTTGAAGTGCGACAACTCACAGGGCATTATGGTGGCACGCTTGACATCAGAGCAAATTCCTTTCAGTTTATAAATCCTGATTCTGGTGCTGCTAACACCATGTCAGCATTTGCTAGCCCCATAGCAAGCAAGAAATAACTCCAATTTGAATTGAAAATATGAAAGTACTAAAAATTATTATCATAAAATGGCTTGTAGGTCTTGATTATATTGCTAGTTAGGATTAGAACAGCTATATTATTGTAGTAACTGTTTGTTGTTTGATTGACTGCTTAGTGAAAGTGAACTTTGTTATCTACTATGATGGTATAGGCCTATACATATCTGTGTTGTTCATATCAATGAAATGGTCAACTTTCAACCTCCTCCCCGACAAAACTCTTAGCTGCAATACACACATTATTGGGTAGACCATTGTATACAGAAGCTGGAAATCATTAAAAAAAACACTCTCACTGATTAATTAGAAGTCACGCGGTAAACGTAAGCTAAAGCTGCTGCAGCTGGGAACATGTTGCAAAAGAATCCCACTATGCAACAAGAAGACCAATGACCTTTGACCTGCAATCAACCCTGTAACTACTGCATGTATTTGAAAAAAAAACAACACTATACCGTAGATTGGGAAATTTTTGCTGCTATAAATTTTTGCTTGTTTAATTTTCACATGTTTAATTTTCGTCACTTCACAAACAATTTAGTAAAGATCAATATTAATATGTTTTAACTTTTCAAACGTTTAATTTTTGCCACACGCATGCACGGTAAATATTATTAACGGCACAAATTTCACAATCTACGGTAAACCATGGACCTATGCATGGACTAACCATGAAAAACTGAACCATGCTGCATGTGCTGAGAATGACAGGGAGGGACACACTGCTTGGTGCAGGTGGGGGGACAGGCCGAACAACATACCTGGCCCTTTATTGTACACTCTAAGAACAATGAACATGAGTAGAGAAAAAAAGTTAAAGTGAATGAACAATGACCCTTAGAAAAAAAAACTACTTGCAATTATAGTGGAACTGATGTGCACTATCGTAGATTGGTTTTCCTGGTACACAGTTGTACTCAAAAAAACACATTTGACCTGTGTAATTCGTAGTACATGCCTCTACATGCAACAAGTTCATGAATTACTGTTAAACATGAAGGGCTTGTTAGGCAAGGTATATCTGTCACTGAGCTTCACACAAAATGCGTGTTACATGGATAGCAATACTGAGTCTGGTAATTTTGATTATTGCTTTGGAAATTTGATTCGATGGAACAAACAGACAAAATGGCCACTGCAACCAATACCAGTGGGATGTAAGAAAAGAGTGTATCTTATTAAACAAAAACCTAAAAAATAGTACAATCCAAACATCATGTGTTGCAGCTAGTATTAATCATTATAGATGCTTGAAATAATTATGCTGTAGTTGCCGCTTAAGTTAGGTTTAGCCTAGAACAAGACTAATGAGAACAACATGATCAAAAAACATAACGCAATGACATAATAATACTATGCTGTAACTTTATGAACAGTTCCAAAATTTAATGGTATGATCACTAGTAATGAACAGTGTGTTTCATCGCCTGGAAGCATGAGTTCAGTATAGGTACAGAAACCGTACACATAGTACAACCAATGTACTTCCACTCTACAATGCACATCTGGACATACAGGATGTAGTTCTTTGTGTGCCGATAGAATGAGCTAACAATAATAACTACACAATAATCATGAGTAGGATTATGAAGGAGGGGCCACACGTGGGTGGGCAACTATAGTATCATCACAAAACAAATGGGCAAATTATCACAGGAGCATTCATATCAGATTCTAGCAAAATCATAGTGAATGAGCCCTCAACTTGTAACATTGGGCTCAAGTTTATTTTTTTCTATAATTTTGTGTGCATTATGCAAGCATATGCTAGTTCTATATACCTATAATTATACAGCTTAAATTCTTGTCCTCCTGACAACGCCTATGTCTACTGCTTTGTTACCCTGTGTCAATTTGCTGCCTGCCCTGCCTATATACCATGATGCTAAGTGTGTGGATGATCATATAATATTGTGAAGGCTTAATCAAGTTCTGATGGCAATGAAGTCACCAACGACAACTGCAGTGAGCCATATTATTGATCATAAACATTAGTTTTTATAGAGCATCAAATATTGTTTGCAATTTTTTTTAAGTTTCAATAATTATATCTATCATTACAACTGCTGCTAGAATACTCTAGGCTGCATTTTCGAAATGATTTGCATCGATTTGTGCTATAGAGCGTTTGCATTTACGTCATTTTACGCAATTTTTGGGGCGTGGTTCACGTAGCAGCTGCCTTCTGGTGTACAGCTAAAGTACTGAATGTATGGGAGAAAGCCTTCAAGTCTGGATTTTTCACTTACTGCAGCAACAAGAGCTTGCTTCCAGGTGATTTTTGACACTACTGCCTTGTAAGCCACAACATATAAACCGATCGTTGAGCGCTGTAAACGCTAAGTAGCAGAACAGAATTCTCCCATACATTTCTCCGTATCACTAGCGCTAATTTGCATATTCATTTGCTAATTTACATATTCATCTGTACACCACTGACGTCATATGAAAACGCTCTATTGTAGATCAACTGTTCATGCAGAGCTGTATGAGCCTAGATGGTTGCATGGGGACTTTCCCTTTTTCTTAATTTTCCCCTTTTATTTATTTACTAACACATGTCCAGCTTATAAACACTGATTCCTATGCCAACATTGGAGATAAGTAGGCTATATAGTGGCAGCTGTGCATAGTTGGTCCAAACATTTATGGTGCTAGCTAGGAAACTGTACCTACATGATGAGAGATGTCTACCACTAACTTACGTATACACATATGCATGCCACTCAACCGGAAAAGCAGACCAAACAGTTTTATATCTCAGTCTATAGATATCGAGTAACTTGAAGCAGAGCATCTAGCCGAGTGATACCGTAGAAACATGTTTCTACAGTAGCCGGTAGATAAATAGATAATAGGTGTCATTTCACATGACTTTTAATCGAGCTATAGCAGTGTGGAAGATTAGAGACTGGAATTTCCAATATTATGTGTTGGGCTGGTGGTGCATGCACAGACCAAGACAAACTTACTGATGTTATATTTATTTTACTTCTGTAGTATTTCTCACAAAGGCATTAATGATACAATGCATTAAGCCAACACTTCAGTTTACTATATTATGCATGAACTAACAATACTTATCAGGATAAAATTACCGGCAGGTACAGGCATGGCCAACGTATTGGTGGTGGCAGACCTGGGCAAGGTATAAAATCCCAAGCGTATTATCTGTACTTCAGTATTTTCTCACAAAACTAGGGCACACTCAACCTAGTACACAAACTCCATGGTTTAATAGTGAGCAGATCAGGGCTAATTGTCTATGATCAGGGTTCAATTTACGATCAATAATTTGATATTATAGTTACACAAAACAATTTATATTTAATCTATGCATACCAGTAGTGTTCCACAAGAGATCTTGATCTTATCCGTGGTATATATAAGTAATTGGGAGCATTTGAGAGCATTTCAGAGAAATGCTGATGCTGTGCCTTTACAAGTCAGACCACGTGGTCAGCGCCAGTAGCATCACATGTGAAATGTGTTTTTTTATTTTGACGACCTTACACTTTATTAAATTTTTGAGGTCAAAGTTGCAGCCTGTTTTTAGCATGACAAAACTATCAAGAGTGCAGAGATTTTTTTTACTGAACTGCATATAATTCATGTGTGTCAGTACCATAATAAGGATGCTTTTCGTTGTGTTAATGCTGCTAATCAGTGACTGCAGTACAGCTGTGGAATCAGCATCAGGATCAGGATCAGGATCAGGATCAGGTATTTCAAGTTGGATGTATAATGACATGGAAAGTATTATTAAAGACCATGAGAGCTAGCCAGCCCATTCATAACATGTTATGTCTTATAAATTATGTCACTGCAGTTATAGAGTCTAATTCCTGTGTGAGTGCTGGCTTCAAAGGATGCTGCAATTCACAGACACAAAGTTGTCAAGCAGCTAGCGGTGACTGTTATTGCAATCGTGTTTGTCATCAACATGGAAATTGCTGTCCCGACATCAACACAACATGTCCCCTAGAAGGTTCTCTGTCGGTATATCGCTGTATCACTATGATAGATCTGTTCACTGTACATGTTCAGTGCACCAGCTAGTGCCTGTGTGATGCCACGTACATGCATGCATGCATGGCAATAAGCTATAACAAATCCCATCCATTTAATCTTAGAATCTATATATGTACGCAGTTATTGTAGTGATTTGCTGATGTGAATCTACATGATATTTCTAAGTAGTCACATGCACTAAATTAATGTTAGCAGTATCATTATGGTATTGAAAGAGGATGGCATTGTGTAGCATATTGTGACATTGGTAGTAGCCTTATTGATAGTTACTAGAATCACCTTGGCTCAATTGTCAGTGGAATAGTATGTTATACTAAATATTATTGACTATAGCTGTGCAAGCGTGCATTGCCATTGTGTGAAATAATATGAATAGTACTGATGTACATTCATGAGTGCTGATGTGCCATGTACCAATGATGGCAAACAACTCTATTGTACTTGTGTTTATATTATGGTAAAAATTATCTTGATCATGAGCTCGTTTCTCCATTATAGGGACTTGTGTTGGTGTACCATATGAAGGAACACTATGTAAAAACGAACTTTCTGAGTTACAGAAATGCTTTCCGACAGAATTTGAACCTGGAGTAATCACAGTAGTGTTTAATGATCATGAGGCTATTTTTGAACAATTTCTCACGTTAGGATTGGAACTAGGTAATCCTAGTGATGAATGTATGGAGGCTGGAGTGGCGTGGACTTGTTTATCCCACTTTGGTTTGTGCGATACTTCTGGAAGATCTTGGCACGCCCCAAGTAGCTACTGTGAAGTGATCAGTACTGGAGTGTGTGCTAGAGAGTGGGGACAAATCAGTGAACTGCTCTCTCTTAGCTGTGACACACTTCCCAGAGGTGATGATCAAATTGAAGATAGTATATCATGCTTCCCAATTGATGGGATACCAGGTCAGTGAATACATTGTTTCATCTATATACCAATATGTATGTACAATCGTGTTAACACAAGTTTTCTTCACACAACATGTTCATGCACTTATATATGACATACAGGTCCACCAGATGAAGACTTATTAACTGAGGCAGAGATAATCATTACTGGAGTCATCCTAAGCACTGGACTTTTGCTGATGGCAATTGCAGCTATATTCATTGTTTCAGTGTATGCATTTAAGAGAAGAGGAAAAGTTATTCGTCTAGTAGAAGAACCTGCAAAGTCAATGGACAATGCCAACTATGATGATGACTACAACCAGTATGATGAAATAGAATTAAGTCGAAGAAGAACTGCAATGGCTGAGGTTTGTGTTATCAATGTTTATAGTCGGAATTAGTGCATGCCTCTCAAATTCACATAACCATGTTGACTTTTATAGCCCAATAGGTATGCTGAAAGTCAAATCTTGAGCAGTAACACCCAAACGACAGCTATACCACAACCTTACGAACTAGCTGTACCTATGGAAGCAGTTGTTCAGACTACACAGAAGGCTGAACTTGACTCAGAACAAACTGACTCAAATGATTCTAGCTACGAAAACAGTTTGAGTGACAGTGACTCTTACGTACGGCAAGTGGTGGATGATATTGAAGGCCATTATGATGCTCAATCTAAATTTTGGCACCCTGCTTCAAAATCATGCGACCTGAAGATTCAATTGGCCCAATTAAAACTACCAGTCATCACGAAATATGATGTAGAGTAAGTTGTAAACTAAATATAGTAACTGTAATAATATTGCTAAAGGATAAAATTAATTATGATAATGTATGATTGCCCCCACAGTATCTTGGAGGAGCTGGGATCTGGTCAGTTTGGTACTGTCCATCGTGGTGTGTGGCATCATTCTGACTCTGAGGATAGCACTACAAGAGATGAGGAGGTGGCTGTGAAGTCAATGAAGGTTGGAGCTAGTGAGAAGGAGAGGGTGAAATTCCTACAAGAGGCCATCATCATGGGACAATTCAAGAACCCACAAGTGCTGAGAATATTAGGAGTCATTACAATGGAAGATCGTAAAGTAAGCTAAGGACCTGTACACAAAGTTTGTGTGCTAAACTTATACTGATGTTTGTTTGTAGTGTCCGTTACACTTGCAAATTGTAATGGAGTTGATGCACAATGGAGATCTCCGTAACCATTTACAGTCATTGAAACCAAGGTAAGGTTTTTCTCTGTACAACTGCACAATGATTCAGAGGTTGTGATGATCGATGTCGATGTGGCATACTGAAAGGCTTGGCCCACATAGATAATTTGTTCTTAAAACTAATGCAGACCTGGTGAACCAGTACCAGCAGAGTTGGGTCCAACATTGTTGAGCTATTCTCGTCAAGTGGCTTGTGGACTGATCTACTTCTGTGTCAAGAACTTCATTCACAGAGATTTGGCTGCAAGAAACATACTTGTTTCGACATGTGGCATGTGTAAGGTGAGAACCATGCTTTGTCGTATGAACTGTGCACTGTAGCATGTTCCACTTTTTTTTTGTAGATTGCTGATTTTGGTCTATCAAGAGACTTACAAGATGAAGACTACTACACTTCTCATGGTGGGAAGATCCCAGTGAAGTGGACTGCCCCTGAGGCACTTGAATATCGCAAGTATTCCAGAGAGAGTGACATGTGGAGTTTTGGATGTGTCCTCTATGAGATATGGTCACTAGGATGTAAACCATTTCATGATGTACCAAACCTAGAGGTATGAATTATTGTCTAATTACAATGATATCATCACAACTGAAATGCTACAGGTAGTGAAAATGTTAGAGACTGGGTATCGTCTCCCTCCTCCTCCTGGCTGTCCTCGGACTGTGTACCATACCATGATAAAATGCTGGTGAGTGCATGTTAGTAAGTATGGCCTTGTATTATTTAAGTAGTTCTATTAGTTGTGTGGTTTCTATAATATTAATGTATAGGCACCCTGTTCCTGCATCCCGTCCCACTGCTGGTATAGCTGTTGCTTCTCTCTCTCATCCTGACTTCTTCATTTTCAACTGGTCACCTAAAGACATTGCTAACAACAGTGAAGAGGCTAGAACACTGGGAGCCAAAATAGAAGAAGGTCTCTCCCTCTATAAAGACCTACAGAAGACTTATCGAAGATCACAAGGTAGTCGGAAACGAAGCAAAAAGCATCCTCTTCAAAAGATAGAAACTACCTGTACATAACTCATATATTATTCTGAGCACTGCTAGTGCTAAAGATTAAATAATTAATGTGTATCATGTATCAATGAATCTAAAAGTATAGAGAATCAGTGAGACTCTTGGAGAGTTTTGCATGCATAGAAGGTAAATTCTTAGTTTGTGCTTTTTCAGCTCATTGTTGCAATTTTGTGATTTGGTTTTGACGACCTTTACATCTATGTCTGTTCAATTAATTGGCAGTTACTTAACCTATGGCATGATCAGAGTTGAGAAGTTGTTTCTGTAAAGCCATGATGATTGTAGTCCGAGTTATACTATTGTACTTATTTAATTGTGTGCATACAATGCTATTTGTTATGTCAATGCTGCTAACCAGTGATTACTCTAGAGCTGTGGAATCAGGATCAGGAACAGGATCTGCAGGTAAATGAACTATGACTTTAAATAAGTTAGCACACCACCCATAATAATTACAGCCATAATTATTTGTTATTAGATATTCTACTAAGTTAAATACTGCCTCTGGTTTATGTAGATATTAAAAATATACTCTAATAATCTACTAGATCCGAATTCCTGTGTGGATGCTGGCTTCACTGGGTGTTGTGATCGTTCACTACAAAATTGCCAAACCAGTGGTGACTGTGACTGTAGCCGTCATTGTCATCTGGTTGAAAATTGCTGCCCCGATATCAACATAATATGTCCCCTAGAAGGTTGAAGTTGAAGTTCATGTAGCATGTTTATGTATCACTGTGGTGATAGTTCATGATGACTAGATCAGTGTATGTGTGATGCCACATGTACATGTGCATGGCATGGCAATATAATGTCATTGTTTAAGCTAGGTATTATTATTGCGAATGCCCATTCATCTCAGAATGTATAGTTACTGACTGTGGTACCTTATTTTCAACTTCATAATGTGTTCTACACAGTCACATGCATGGGTACATGCTTATGGCATTACAATGGTAGGAAGCTTTGCATTGTGACATTGGAATGTGTGTACTATAATTGTTACTATAATCACATTATTACTCTTAATTATTTTCAGTGAAGTAGTCAACACATAACAGTGTGCTAATGTGTATTACTTATAGCATTATTGATGGTGATCATGCATGCAGGTAGTCTATCAAGCTAGACCCTCCTCCTTCATCATGTTGCACACACTGAGACAAAGGAGGAGCTAGGGTCTACCGGTACCATCTAGCTCGATAGACTAGCATGCAGGTGGTGAATGTGTATGAAAATTATCTTACTGTCGTAACTGCAAACTACATGCAAACTGCATATATGCGCGTGCAGGTTCAACTTTGTAGCTTCTGCAGCATGGCTGTGTTATACAGTTAAAAAATTTATTATAATTGAATCACGTTCTGTGATTGTTTTCTTTCCCCTTAGGAACTTGTGAAGGCATTCCATACAATGGAACGTTATGTAAAAATGAACTTTCTGAGCTACAGAAGTGTATTCCAACAGAGTTTCGACCTGGAGTGATCATGGTAGTGCGGCTTGAAGAGACTGTTTCTGAAGATTTTCTCAGAGTTGGATTGGGACTAAGTAATCCTAGTAAAGAATGTATAGAAGCTGGAATGTCATGGTCTTGTTTAGCCTACTTTGGTTTATGCGATGCTTCTGGAAGATCTTTGCGTGGCCCAGAAAACTACTGTGAAATGATCAGTACCGGAGTGTGTGCCAGAGAGTGGGAAACATTGAGTAGATTTTTCCCTCAACTCGGCTGTGATAACCTTGTTAGAGGTGACGAAAGTATTACTATTGATGATACATGCTTCTTCTCAATCAGTGATGGTGAGATAACAGCTGCAGGTGAGTATAATTATAATATATTCTATACCTTGTTTCATGATCGATCTCTTGTTTCATCTATGGTGATCTCAATACATTCACAGTATACCAATCAACATGCGAGTTTGTTTCATAAAAATATTCATGCACACATGCATTGGCAATCATGTTGTACCCAACTGCAACTGCAGACTTAACTCAGCAGCAGATAATCATTACTGGAGTCTCCATAAGCACTATTATACTTTTGATGGTGATGATTGCAGCTATTATTATTGTTGTAATGTACACTTTGAGGAGAAAAGCAAAGAAAGTTGTACGTCTAGAAGGACCATCACAGTCGATGGATAATGCCAACTATGTTGGTGACAACCGTAATGATGAAATAGAAATAAGTCAAAGAAGGACTTCAAAGGTATATGTTTTATATCTCCATAGTTTTCTAACCTTTAAATTATATTTTATATATTTTGTCTTTCAAATTTACCACCCAAGTCCAATAGGTACACTGAAAGTCAAATCTTAAAGAGTAACAGCCAGACAACAGCTCTGCCACGACTAGCTGTACCTATTGAAGCAGTGGTTCAAACTGTACAGACAGCTAAACTTGACTCTGAACAAGCTGAGTTAAGTGATTCTAGCTATGAAAACAGTTTGAGTGACAGTGACTCTTATGTGCGGCAAGTGGTGGATGATATTGAAGGTCATTACGAAGTTCAATCTGAATTTTGGCACCCTGCTTCTGAAGCGTGTGACCTGAAGATTCAATTGGCCCAGTTGAAGTTACCAGTCATTACAAAGGATGATGTAGAGTAAGTCACTTCATTGTTATAAAGATCCGAAAGTTGTTATAATATATGGTTTGTCCCCACAGTATCTTGGAGGAGCTGGGATCTGGTCAGTTTGGTACTGTCCATCGTGGTGTGTGGCATCATTCAGATTCTGAGGATAGCACTACAAGAGATGAGGAGGTGGCTGTGAAGTCAATGAAGGTTGGAGCTAGTGAGAAGGAGAGGGTGAAATTCTTACAAGAGGCCATCATCATGGGACAATTCAAGAACCCACAAGTGCTCAGAATATTAGGGATTGTTACACAGGAAGATTATGATGTAAGATTAGCTATTGGGTTCATGAACTTGTGTGTTAAAATCTTAAGATAAAAATAATTTTAGTCTAACATGTTTGTAGGGTCAGTTGCACTTGCAAATTGTAATGGAGTTGATGCACAATGGAGATCTTCGTAACCATTTACAATCACTAAAACCAAAGTAAGTTTCTATCTGTGAAATAGAATCAGTCAGTGCTCCATGTGGCATATTAGTATATTTAAAGGATCAGCTATGCACATAATAGATAAAGTTTATTCATACATACATGTGCAGACCTGGTGAACCAGTACCAGCAGAGTTAGGCCCAACATTGTTGAGCTACTCCCGTCAAGTGGCTTGTGGACTGATCTACTTCTGTGTCAAGAATTTCATTCATCGAGATTTGGCTGCAAGAAACATACTTGTTTCGACATGTGGCATGTGTAAGGTGAGAACTAGCAGCTACATGTACACAATTCCATGTTCACTTGTTCATAATTACAATAATATTATTATTAACATATTCTTGTTTTGTGAACTATGTAATTTTTGTATAATAAATAATTATGCTCTACTTTCTGTGGTATAGATTGCTGATTTTGGTCTATCAAGAGACTTACAAGATGAAGACTACTACACTTCTCATGGTGGGAAGATCCCAGTCAAGTGGACTGCCCCTGAGGCACTTGAATATCGCAAGTATTCTAGAGAGAGTGACATGTGGAGTTTTGGATGTGTCCTCTACGAGATATGGTCACTGGGATGTAAACCATTTCACGATGTACCAAACCTAGAGGTGTTATTATTGCTATCAACTTTTCATTGCTATCTTACAACAATGTCATTACTGACAATGCTACAGGTAGTGAGAAAGTTAGAGACTGGATATCGTCTTCCTCCTCCTCCTGGCTGTCCTCGGACTATATACCACACCATGATAAAATGCTGGTGAGTGTTTATAAATTAACTGAGTATGTAAGTATAAGTATGATGATTGTTTTGTCTATGATTTCTATAGGCACCCTGTTCCTGCATCCCGTCCCACTGCTGGTGCAGCAGTTGCTTCTCTCTCTCATCCTGACTTCCTCATCTTCAACTGGTCATCTAAAGACATTGCTAACAACAGTGAAGTGGCCAGAACACTGGGAGCCAAACTGGAAGAAGGACACACTCTCTACAAAGACCTACAGAAGACTTATCGATCGAAGACCAGATGTTAGTCAGAATGGAACCAAAAAACTTCAAAAGCTAGAAACTGTAACTCATATAAGGCAGAAATAACGTTATTTAAAATACCCAACATTATGATGTGAATGTATGCATAGATTTAGATATCATACGTACGGTAGTACGTATAGTAGGAATGGGCCGACTGTCCCATTGACACAATACAAAATGTTTACTCTTATAAACTCTCAGAGAAAGATAGCTAAGCTTTGAAACCGTGCTCAGAGCCTCCCTCAGACAGTTATCTAACTGCATGCACCAAGAAAACTCACAGAAACTTCCTAGAGCACTCTGGAGAGAGCGCTGTCAAGAAGCCAGAACAATGCAATTTTGTTTTCTCCCTTCCTTTGTGACTTACTTGAACGCGATTTCCAGAGAAACGAAAGGCATTTGACTGACTTTGACTATACAGTGAGACTTGACTTCATCTGTAGTACGCCCTTTTATACTCGCTTCAGCCTAAAAGCCGTCCACAAACAAAATCTGGGCATCTTTGAAACTCTGGTATAAAATTCTGTACTTTTATGTAGCCATTTTTGATGTAGGTAAAGGTCGTCAGTAGACCACGTGGCATTGTGCTGCGATTTGCGCATGCGCGCATCCAGTGCTAACTGCAAGTGTTACTTATGGTAGAGATTGACCAGTCTCTGATTACATGCAATTTACCACCTTAGTGTTGGAAAAAGTGAATGAACAAGTAGTAAAAATTTCATAAAAATAAATAGTGTAGGAATGGGCAATGCTATAAAAAGTAAGGAAACAAGGCAAGACTGAATTTCGGCACATGACTACTTCATTTTCATTTATGTCCAAGTCTTCTGTAGCTAATTCTGATTGATGAGTTAAGAATGTAATATAGTAGTTGCAAAGATGGCTATAATTTGGATGTATACTCAACGAGTTATTTAGCCAGAAGTATACAATCCAGTATTATAATATTATATGCTGACTTATGATATGTCCCCAAGAAGGTTGAAGTTGAAGTTCATATGGCATCACTGTATCACTGTAGTGATCTAGACACAGTTCATGATCACTACATCAGTGCATGCGTGATGCCACATGTAGAGCATGGCAATAAAATGACATTGTTTATAAGATAGATAAAATATTGTGAATGCCATTATTATCACCTCAGAGTGTATGGCTTTACTGACAGTACCTCACATTCAGCTTCATGATGTGTTCTACACATGCAGTCACATGCATAAGTGCTTATGGTATTCAAGATAGGAAGCTATGCATTGTGACATCGGAATGTGTCTACTATAATTGTTACTATAATCACATAATTACTCTTAATTATTGTCATTGGATTAGTCAACACATAACAGTGTGCTAATGTATACATTACTTATAGAATTATGCAAGCAAGTAGTCTAGTGAGCTATACCCTCCTCCTTCATCACGTTGCAAACGCTGAGATAAAGGATCAAGGAGGGCCTAGCTCAATAGACTAGTGTGCAGGTGGAGAATACATGTGTATGAAAATTATATACGGTTTTGTCTCATGTTTACCTATGGCTATCTCAATACATTCAAAGTATACCAATCGACACGCAAGTTTGTTTTATAAACATGTATGCCCTGCATGCACTGGCCAGATACAGACTTAACTCTGCGACAGAAAATCATTACTGGAGCCTCTTTAAGTGCTAATATACTTTTGGTGATGGTGATTGTAGCTATAATTATTGTTGTCATATACATTTTGAGGAGAAAAGCAAAGAAAGCTGTTCGTCTCGAAGGACCATCACAGTCGATGGATAATGCCAACTATGTTGATGACTATAACCGTAATGATGAAATAGAATTAAGTCAAAGTAGAACTTCAGAGGTATGTTTTATACATTTATACATAGTTTTCTAATCTTTAAATTATTTTGCCTTTCAAATCTACTACCCAAGTCCAATACGCACGCTGAAAGTCAAATCTTCAAGAGGAACATCCAAACAACAGCTCTACCACAATCATATGAACTAGCAATACCTATTGAAGCAGTTGTTCAAACTGCACAGACAGCTGAACTTGACTCTGAACAAGTTAAGTTAAGTGATTCTAGCTACGAAAACAGTTTAAATGACAGTGACTCTTACGTGCGGCAAGTGGTGGATGATATTGAAGGCCATTATGAAGTTCAATCTGAATTTTGGCACCCTGCTTCTGAAGCGTGTGACCTGAAGATTCAATTGACCCAGTTAAAGTTACCAGTCATTACAAAAGATGATGTAGAGTAAGTTACTTTATTGTGAGTGACCTGAAAGTTGTTATGATGTATGCTTTGCCCCCACAGTATCCTGGAGGAACTGGGATCTGGTCAGTTTGGTACTGTCCATCGTGGTGTGTGGCATCATTCAGACTCTGAGGATAGCACAACAAGAGATGAGGAGGTGGCTGTGAAGTCAATGAAGGTTGGAGCTAGTGAGAAGGAGAGGGTGAAATTCTTACAAGAGGCCATCATCATGGGGCAATTCAAGAACCCACAAGTGCTCAGAATATTAGGGATTGTTACACAGGAAGATTATGATGTAAGATTAGCTATTGGGTTTATGAACTTGTGTGTTAAAATCTTATAAGATAAAATTAATTTTAGTCTAACATTATGTTTATAGGGTCAGTTGCACTTGCAAATTGTAATGGAGTTGATGCACAATGGAGATCTTCATAATCATTTACAATCACTAAAACCAAAGTAAGTTTCTATCTGTGAAATAGAATCAGTCAGTGCTCCATGTGGCATATTAGTATATTTAAAGGATCAGCTATATATGCACATAATAGATATAGTTTATTCATACATGTGCAGTCCTGGTGAACCAGTACCAGCAGAGTTAGGCCCAACAGAGTTAGGCCCAACATTGTTGAGCTACTCCCGTCAAGTGGCTTGTGGACTGATTTACTTCTGTGTCAAGAATTTCATTCACCGAGACTTAGCTGCAAGAAACATACTTGTTTCAACATGTGGCATGTGTAAGGTGAAAACTAGCAGCTGATATGTCGATTCAGATGACAATACTTGATCCAAATTATACTGTACACAATTCCATGTATTTTGTGACATGTTCACTTGACAATGTTCATAGTTACAATAATTATTATTAATACATTCTTGTTTTGTGAACTATGTATTTTTGTATAATAAATTATGCTCTACTTTCTGTTGTATGTAGATTGCTGATTTTGGTCTATCAAGAGACTTACAAGATGAAGATTACTACACTTCTCATGGTGGGAAGATCCCAGTCAAGTGGACTGCCCCTGAGGCACTTGAATATCGCAAGTATTCCAGAGAGAGTGACATGTGGAGTTTTGGATGTGTCCTCTATGAGATATGGTCACTAGGATGTAAACCATTCTACGATGTACCAAACCTAGAGGTGTTATTATTGCTATCAACTTTTCATTGCTATCTTACAACAATGTCATTACTGACAATGCTACAGGTAGTGAGAAAGTTAGAGACTGGATATCGTCTTCCTCCTCCTCCTGGCTGTCCTCGGACTATATACCACACCATGATAAAATGCTGGTGAGTGTTTATAAATTAGTATGTAAGTATAAGTATGAAGATTGTTTTGTCTATGATTTCTATAGGCACCCTGTTCCTGCATCCCGTCCCACTGCTGGTGCAGCAGTTGCTCTTCTCTCTCATCCTGACTTCCTCATCTTCAACTGGTCACCTAAAGACATTGCTAACAACCGTGAAGTGACCAGAACACTGGGATCCAAACTGGAAGAAGGACACACTCTCTACAAAGACCTACAGAAGACTTATCGAAGACCAGACGGTAGTCAGTATGGAACCAAAAAACAATAATTCTCTTCAAAAGCTAGAAACTGTAACTCATATAAGGCAGAAATAACGTTATTTAAAATACCCAACATTATGATGTGAATGTATGCATAGATTTAGATATAGTAGTAATCATTGCTTTGTATTGTAGCTAATGCTGTGATATCGGACAAATTTTTTTTTTTTGGAGCACTACTTGCCCGTAAAGCATTAAAAGTGCGGTTTTGCAGGACATTGTTACTTTGACGACCATATATTGTCATTGAGAAACAAGTATGAAGCCATTCTGTACAGTAGCAGCTGAGCGAGTGGTGTATGCTGCTCTCGTTCTAGGGGCTACCTACACATATGTTTCTTCTCAATTGCAAGGCTCTAATGAAACATTGACCGGTATAACTATTAATTTTGTATATGCCTATTCCATCATGTTATTTTAATGATCGTAGCCTGATATCATGGATCTGGTCATGGCTAGATATTTATTGTCTTAAGCCAGTTATATCATTACACAATAATAAATGATATATATTTTGTAATCACTTATGTGCACAATACCACAACATAATAAATTTAGTTGGTTCGTGTGTTCAAGCTGGCTTCACAGTGTGTTGTAATTCTCTGCTCGGAGAAGAATGCCGGGTTGATGACTGTTATTGCAACAATGCTTGTTATTCATTCAATGACTGTTGCTCAGACATCAATTCAACCTGTCCAAGAGTAATTGAAGGTACAGTTTCACTTTGATAACAATTTCCAATAATTAGGCATCATGTTTATCATGATTCATAGGGTCTTGTGTTGAAGCTGGATTCACTGGGTGTTGTGATATGGAAACTGATTGTCGAGTCAATGGTGGATGCTTTTGCAACATTTTATGTTACAAGCTAAATGATTGTTGTTCTGACATCAGTCAGACATGTCTGATCAATCGTGAAGGTATAACTCTATAGAATTCATGCATGTAATCAGTGCCATTACTAGCAAATGACATGTAGTAGATGTTAGCCATTGCTATTATACTTGTATGGAAATCTCATTGTCTGGTGTCAAAATAACTACACATTGAATTGTCATGACATAGTGTTGTAACAATAAAATTATGCTTAATTAATACCTACATGTTGTGCAAGTTTTATCATAATAAGTAATGAAATGCACTTCTCCTATGTTTAGATCTTGAGGTTTTGATTTTAGGAGATTCTGAACCACGTGCACAGCTCTCTTTGCAGGATACGATCATTCTTTCTGTTACCCTATCCATCATCTCTGTGATTGCATTGATACTGATTGCAGCAGGCATTCCTGCATTTTGTGTTGTAAAAAGAAAGAGGCGTCTTAAGAGAGATGAACTGCTAGAATTGCAAGCAGAGACCACAGAAGATTCTAGTGCTTGCAATGGAATGGAGGATGAAACAGTATTGACAACTTCATATCAAGAAATGTCAGATACTATTGGGGTATGTATTTCCCTTCATGATGGTTCACTTCAAAACCACTATGGTTACTATAGGGGTACTACTAATAAGACAGTTAGAACCATTACTTTATGTTGTAACTTCCATATAATCTTGCTGTTACTTGATTCAACCCATACAGACACTACGCCCTTACAAGCAGACCGATAGAAATCAACACAGGAACACTCAAGGAATACCCATTAGTGTTGTTTCGCCTTTCCCTTATGAAGAACCCATTTACAGTGACTACGAAAACAGCGTAACTGACCTTATCAATGGGACATGTGTTGCCGTTTCCAGTGACTATGAAAACAGCGTAAGTGACCTTACCAGTGGTCCATGTGTTGCCATACAACACCGAACAGTTGATGAGATTGAAGAGTGTAATGATCAACTCAAGTTCTGGAGCCCAGCTAATGAGCAGAAAGAGCTGAATGCCCAAATGGGAATACTAGACCTACCAGTCATTATGGGAGATGAAATAGAGTACGTAAGTTACCGCTTAATGCCTCAAATCTCAACGTCTATTACATATATATTGTTAAGAATTGAAGCATAATTAATGTATTAATACTGTATTGTGTGGTATTAAATTTTTTAACAGTATCCTGGAGGAGCTGGGATCTGGTCAGTTTGGTACTGTCCATCGTGGTGTGTGGCATCATTCAGACTCTGAGGATAGCACTACAACAGATGAGGAGGTGGCTGTGAAGTCAGTGAAGGTTGGAGCTAGTGAGAAGGAGAGGGTGAAATTCTTACAAGAGGCTATCATCATGGGGCAATTCAAGAACCCACAAGTCCTCAAAATACTAGGAGTCATTACAATGGAAGATGATGTAAGTATATTTCTCTTACAATTAGTGTCTTGTTGTTTTACTAAACCTGCATGCTATCCAGTTGCAGAGCTGATGCACATGGGAGATCTTCACAGCCATTTAAAAAGACTGAGACCAAGGTATATAATATACTTGTGAGTATCAATCCCTTTATTAATACCAAAGCATGTATATATGCTGGTATTATTAGCAGTTGGCCTGGTCAGCTTTTCTGCTTAGTTTAGAATTAAGTGCATGGCATTATAATAACATGTGATGGCTTTTTAGAGGTGTGTTTCTACTTTCTTCAGACTTGGTGAACCAGTACCAGCAGAGTTAGGCCCAACATTATTGAGTTTCTCTCGTCAAGTGGCTTGTGGACTGATTTACTTTTGTGTCAAGAATTTCATTCACCGAGACTTGGCTGCAAGAAACATACTAGTTTCAGCATCTGGCTTGTGTAAGGTGAGAAACAATCAAAGACATATCCTGCAAGGGACTCTTCCTGAGGATTAAAATTTTATTCAAAGATTGCTGATTTTGGTTTGTCCCGAGACTTGCAAAATGAAGATTACTACACTTCTCATGGTGGGAAGATCCCAGTGAAGTGGACTGCCCCTGAGGCACTTGAATATCGCAAGTATTCCAGAGAGAGTGACATGTGGAGTTTTGGATGTGTTCTCTACGAGATATGGTCACTAGGATGCATGCCTTTTCGTGATGTACCAGGCATTGAGGTATAATATTATATGTCTATATGACTACTTACACCAAATTCTCTATTCATGCATGTCAGCATGTGGGCCTCATAATGTTATATTTTAGACTGCTTTTTTGTATTCTACAATATTAATGTCGCTATAGGTGATAAGAAAGTTAGAGACTGGATATCGGCTCCCTCCTCCTCCTGGCTGTCCTCGGACTGTGTACCATATCATGATAAAATGCTGGTAGGTTATTATTGGTAGTATCTAAACGAGACTACATCAATAATAAGTGTACGTACATCATGTATAGGCACCCTGTTCCTGCCTCCCGTCCCACTGCTGGTGCAGCAGTTGCTCTTCTCTCTCATCCTGACTTCTTCATCTTCAACTGGTCACCTAAAGACAGTGCTAACAACAGTGAAGAGGCTAGAACACTGGGAGCCAAACTGGAAGAAGGTCACTCTCTCTTTAGAGACCTACAGAAGACTTATATTGAAGGATGAAGCAAACTTTTGTCAATTTTGACAGAAACTGTATCATTAATCTTTATGTGTTTGCAAATTTTCACTAAATATTCAAGAATTCCTTGTCAGTGAACACTGTGCTAAACTGGTTTTGTGCAACTTGATTTAGCGACCTTCATTAGTCTAGTGTTAATTAGACTAATTAACCTTTGCTTTATTAACGTTATCAGCATCATTTACGGAGCAACATCAGCAACATTTACGGAGGTATACCCACAGTACACGGAGTAAAAATGCGGATCAGGCAGAAAGATCGCTGACTCAGCATTTTTAAAGCAATCAACGTTATCTAATTGCGCACTTGCAACCTCTTCTGTGATGAAGCCGTTGTGGCACTGTGTGGTCGTCTTGATAGCCTTAGGAGCTGGAAAATGCGTTACTTCTCAAGAAGGTAAGTGAGCTGAATTTCTGGTCTACTACTGAGTGCTACCATTCTGATTAGTGCACACATTGACATGCATGACTGGTCACTACAGTACAGCCTGGGCCTTGAGATGTTGTTGGAAGGCTTAGTGTTCCGCAATTTCCAAATAATTATAGTTGTGGATATTGCTATAACGTATTTGTGCAAGAATGCATGGCCAGATTCGACCTCAGTGTAGAGTTGAGTCTGTCAGCTGTCGACATCTCACTGCATGACTTGGCAGCCCTGGACTCAATTTCTGATGAGCAAATATACACTTTTACAGTGTTTGTACACTAACAGCTATCATCCATTTTCATTGTTTTTTGTATTGTCCATGGCATAGTAAACATCGATCTGATATGCATAAATTTCATCAACTGTTCTGTACTAGGTGGTTCGTGCGTTCAGGCTGGTCACACAGATTGTTGCAGTCTGTCAGGCAAAGGATGCATGGTTGATGGCGGCTGCTTTTGTAATAGCCGTTGTCATAAGGAAAATGACTGCTGTTCAGACATCAACGAAACCTGTCCTATTAATAGTAAGTGCAAAAACATCCACCTTCCACCAGTGATCCCCACAATGTACACATGTACAATTAAAATCTAAGCCTAAGATCTAAGCCTAGCTTCATTATAAAGATGTGCTTTACTATAGTACATGTGCTCACCTTGCATGTACTTGAGATAGATTTTTTTTGTAGTGTGACAGTATTCATTATTTCGTTTCTATCCAGACAAACCACGTTCAGAGTCCTGTGTAGAAGTTGGGTTCACTTCATGTTGCGCACCTGGAAGTCAGTGCCGTATTAACGGAAGCTGCTACTGTGACTTTGTTTGTCATCATTTTAACAATTGTTGTCCTGATATCAACAAAACATGTCCTCTTAATGGTTAGTATATCTTGTGTATGTGTTATTGTTGTCCTCATTGTTAAGATTAGTATACATTTTGACTGCATGCATCACAACATGTACGTAGTAAGTAGACTATAGATTTCGTGGACACCTCATGTCATTGGGTACAATTATTAATTGTCTGCATATGTTTTGAAGTTTGTGGTTCTTCTTATGTACTAACAATTAATACTGGGGCCTTAGAGTGTATGAGTGTTTTGATAATAATTTGAACACTTTTCCCCAAGTAAACACTATAGTCAAATTAATTTTGGCATTTAACATATCATTTAGGAATGACAATTTTAATTTTGTAGGGTTTCCATTCAATAACGCTCCACCTGATGGTGGCTCCAGTGTTGATCTGCCAATTGTCACATCCCTATCAGTCCTGGGAGCCATCATGCTGATCTTTGTTGCTGGCATTATAGTGGCAGTTGCCGTGTTTGCCGGAACGAAAAGAAAACAGCGAAGATTCTTTGATAGTGTCGTGAGAAGAGTCGTACAAGTGGATGATGCCCTTGATAATCACAATTACGTGGGGTTTGATAATGCACACTTGGTGGGTACAATAATTATTTAAGAAAAGCTTAAAAGCTAGTACAGTGCATGCAATGAAGAATTCTATTAATGTGGGGTTATTTGTGAGATGCTCCCCTTTTATTTGCTATTAATTGCAGGATCCTAGCCCCCCAGTGGTTAGATACACAGACAATACTACCACTAGTAGGGAATGTGTGGATAATGAATCTTACTGTCAGCCGTTCGATACGATTCAGACAAAAGATCGCAATGAATACGTGAACAATAACTCTGAAGTTATCAAAGCGTTTTGGAGGCCAGCTTCACAAGAGAGAGAATTGAGGAGACAGTGTACCGAGCTAGGACTTGTGGATATCCCCATAAAAGCTTTAACGTAAGCCTCATAAAGTGCACCACTTATAAGTGTTTTGATAATAGTTTCATTATTTATCATACTGCATCAAGTAAACATGCACTAAGTTAAGGTTAATTTTGATGTTTGTGTATCTATGATAAGCCTTTTAGTCGAAGCTGGTTTCATTTTACCTAATGTCTGCCCAAAACTTTTGATCAGAATTCATGAGCAGATTGGTAGTGGAGAGTTTGGTACTGTCGATCGAGGTGTGTGGCATACTGGCAGTCAGGGAGAAGAAGGAAGTAAGGAGGTGGCGGTGAAGTCAATGAAGAGAGGGTCAGAAGAGAAAGAGAGAGTGAGATTCCTACAAGAGGCCACCATCATGGGACAATTCAATAACCCACACATTCTCAGCATACTGGGCATTGTGTCTGACTCAGGAGACAACAGTGTAAGCGTAACTTTATTGCACACATTGGTATGATCATATGTATGTCAGCATGCAGTAATGGGACACATGAATAAACTAATAATGCAGTTGAGGATTGTGACAGACCTGATGCACAGAGGTGATCTTCGAACTCACCTTACTACTCTAAGACCTGAGTAAGCCTTAGTTTGGATACACACTGTACTACCATGTATTGTGTGACTGTAGCATGCTGTTATCTTAGTGTATTCTGAAATTGGTATTCATCAGATGTGATTGAGACTGTGATTTTTCATTCCCATTGTAGTCATGTGTTCAATCAGTAGCTGCCACCATTTACATACAATACTGTAGCACTCTTTTGTTTACTATACATGGGATACCGTATAGCTGGAAATTTTCGAGGAATAAAATTTTCGCGGAAAGGCGATCGCCAAACTTTTAGCGATTTAATTTTCGAGGATTGAGCAGCCCCACCCATATATTGCAATGCGATCCCGTAAATTTCGCGGGTAAAATTTTCGTGGATTGGTGGCGATCCGCGAAAACAGCGAAATTTATACTCCTCGAAAATTTCTAGCTATACGGTATAATGCACTCTTGTTTTCTTAACAAAACAGTCCTACTGAAGCCGTTCCTGCTGAGCTTGGTCCGACCCTCCTCAGCTACTCCCGGCAGGTGGCCAGTGGAATGATGTACCTCTCCATTAAGAAGTACATTCATCGTGACTTGGCCGCTAGGAACGTCCTTGTCTCATCCAATGGAACTTGCAAGGTCGGCATTTTGTCCACCCACTATACATGTAGATTAGCCTCGTCCCCAGACTTCTCCTTTCTGTGAGCGAAAGGTCAAAGGGGAGGCTGGGGACGAGGCTACATACATATGTATGTATGTATGTATGATTATGCCAGCAAAAGTTCTCAAGGCTATTATAGGTATGCCTAAGTATAGCTTCAACTGAGTCCTCCTACCGTATAGCAGGAAATTTTCGTTGGTGCAAAATTTCGTATAAACGCGGCAGAAAAAATTTTCGTAGTTTTAAATTTCGTATACACGGCGCGCGCTTGTATAAAGTAAATGCGGAAGTTAAATTTTCGCAGTTTTAATTTTCGTACATTCGAACGGCATACGAAAAATACGAAAATTTCCACCGTACGAAAATTTCCCGCTATACGGTATGTGTCTATGTGTGTCTGAAGTTCCGACTCTGAAGACTCAGTTTGAGTTTCATGTAACGCTTGGTATCCTTTTATCATCCAGATTGCTGATTTTGGTCTCTCTCGAGACTTGCAGCATGAGAATCACTACACTTCATATGCCAGTGATAAAATGCCAGTCAAGTGGATGGCTCCTGAAGCACTATCATACCGTCGATACTCCTCTGCCAGTGATGTGTGGAGCTATGGCTGCCTGTTGTACGAGATCTGGTCACTGGGAGCTAAGCTGTACCGTGGCTACAGCAACACCGAGGTATGTAGATGTATGTTATTTATGCATGGCCATACATGCAAGAGTTTTATATTCGTCCTCAGGTCTTACAAAAGCTTGAAACTGGCTATCGTCTTCCTCCTCCTCCTGGTTGCCCAAGGAGTGTGTACCAACTGATGATAAGTTGCTGGTATGTAGGTGGCGCACATGTATGAATATCAAATTTATACCATACATCTGTATGATATGAAAATCACTGAGTATTAAGTCTAGATAGTCCCAGGGATAATGACAAATGTATCAACAATTCAATCCCTGCAGGCACCCTAATCCTGACATGAGACCTAACCCAGGTGCTGTGGTGGCTGATCTCTCTCATCCTGACTATCAGGTCTTGAGAAAGACTGTCGTTAAAACAAGAGTCCTTTTAAATACAAAAGCAAGAAGACTGGGTGCACCCCTCAATGAAGGAAACAACCTCTTCAAAGATCTACAGTTTGCTTACAGGCATGATGGTACTCCTGGTAGTGCTAGACCATCAAGTGTCCCCCACACTTCTACATCACAAGCTAAAGCTGCTTTGCTTGGCTTAAAACAAGATCACCATAGTCTAGAACTTCATCCTGTTACAAATAAAAGTTCGGATGAAGGAGAAATGTTGACTGACGATACTGGTGGTTGTGGAGAACTCAAGACAAGTTTGGTCACAGAACACTGTGATACATCTCAGTCGATTGAGAATTCTCATCGGTACCATTTGTTACAGAATACTACTACTACTACTACTACTGCAAAGAAGAGTAGTTTTCTAGGTTCTTTTGGAACTAGATTTGTTAAGCATCATAAGTTAATATCTGCTCAAAGTAATCCTGATGACTCTGATCCTGAAGCCTAAGCAATGAGTTGTGCATATTTACAGTACTGTTAATATTATTTATTTTGCTTGCACATATACCATTGTGTTGATAAACTTTGATGAATTCCTTGCCTGTAAACTTAACTCCTAAGTTCAACTTGCAATATTTAAACTTGATGACCTCTACCAAAAGTATTTGTCCTCTGACTTATTATCTGTCTGTAACCACAAGCATTGTGAGTTATGACAATAACATATTAATAATTATATCATAATCTGCTTATACTCTGGATAAACTTTATGGACATGTCACATGCATCACTAGATAAAAATTCAATGAGTCAGTTTTGTGTGTGCTCACTAAAAGCTGAGAAGACATGGCCTTCAGAAGGATCTTTAGGACAATGGTTGCTCTTGTTATTGTGGCAATTTCTTGTGAGAAAGTAAATGCTGGTAAGGAAGTAACACATAACATGGCCTAATTTTATTGTATTTTGGTGTGGTTGTGTCCAGATTATGATAAGCTCACTCCTTAATTTCACTGTAGAAACCTATACCATTGGAAATTTTATGTATCGAAACCTGTCATCATTGGAACCCAAGTATGGAATGCTCTACGATGGAACACCTAGTGTTTATTTTCTTCCATACAAAATACCATACAATGGAACTCTTGTTGAAGTTGATGTATGTGGATTTACTGGTAATAACTTTGATCCATCAACGAATAGGGAACGTGTACGCGTGGTCACCTACAGAAGAGAGAATGATTCTTATAGTGCAGTAAACGGTTCTGCGATTAATATTTTCCTTGATTCCCAAAATGATCTGTTTGAAAATGCTACGTATGGTTGTAGGTTCAGTCATAATGTTCGGTGGAAGAATCATGTTCTACTTGAAGGTGATAGAGTTGCTGTTCAATACCAGTCTGGTAGCAATATTAACAACTTGTACATAAACTTAATTAGTCCCAGCAACTGCAATCAAGCACTGTACTATCGACGTAACCCAAACACTAATAATATCAATACTATAATGGTTTCTGATATTCAACCTATAGAAGAGTTTCTGAATATGAACATCACCATTGAAGGTATGTATAATAGTGTATGTGTTAATTAGTTCTCAGTAATAAGTTTATAGCATTCTAATAATCATTTAATTTTATAATATTTTACTGACACAGCTACCCAAGATGTACAAAATTTTGAGCAAGCTAATTGTCTTGAAGATGCAGCTACTACACAATCTACTGAGATTGAGGATGATTTTCAGTCAACGACGTTGGGGGAACCCCAAACTCCAACAATAATGGCCACATCACAATACTCTACCCCAACGATGGATACGACTCTGAAAGATGAACCTCAGTCTACCCTAACAACATTACCAGATGATGTGACCACTGGTCCAATGTTAACACCTGGAGCCACTAGCAATAGCAATCCTTGGATAGTGACATTTGTTTCAGTAGCAGTTGGATCTATTGCAGTGATTTTACTCTCTGTGGCCCTTATTGTGTTATTTTGTGCTTTATTTAGAAAGAGGAAATCAGCACAGAGACCTTTTGCAGGCACGGTTAGATTTGCTAACAGTGCAGTACTGTTAGAGCCAGGTGTTCAGACAGTTCATAGTCGTGAGACTGGTTTCACTAACATTGTCGTGAGTGAACAAAATAATAGCATTAAAAACTTAACATTATCAGTTTGTTGG
Source organism: Tethya wilhelma (assembly GCA_964030475.1). Classification (NCBI taxonomy): domain Eukaryota; kingdom Metazoa; phylum Porifera; class Demospongiae; order Tethyida; family Tethyidae; genus Tethya; species Tethya wilhelma. Next base: position 9,275,712 of record CAXIPT010000003.1, on the reverse strand, counting down.
ATTCTTTTTTCCCAACAGTACACAAACAACACTGAGTATGATGCATTTACTGATCCCCAAGATCCAAAGGTTTCTACTCTGAACAATACAAACCATGAGGAACCGAGTGACATGTTGAATGGTGCTCAAAGCAGACCTAGAGTGGTATATAACACATAATTATTGCTATGCAGGCATCATGACATGTGATGTAACTAAATTTGGCCTTTTGTATCATCTATTGCAGTATTCTGTGCCTAATGACTACTCTGTGCCCTTTACTGAGTCTATTCGGATCCCTTCTGCTGCTACTGCTGATGATGACCATAATTATGAGTTTGATACTGGTTTCAACTTCAACGATAATCCTGAACAGAGTGAAGAAGAGATAGAGTATGATTATGATCAAATGATGAGTGGAGAAGTTGAAGATGCCAATGAATATGAAAATGAAGAAGAGTACTTTGTACCAGCAACAAGAGAGGATGAGTTGAAGGAGCAACTTAAGAAGTTGAAGATACATGTGATCCAAACCAANAGCTTACAATTAAACATAAAAAATGCATTCTACACTATGCAGCACACACACGTAATTCAGTGACTTACAGAGACATTTGTGAAGCCTGGTTCTTGAACTCTTGGAAGCTCTTTTCTTTGTACTTCATAAATGTTAGGTCTTTCAGCATTTTCAGCAGTTTGAATAGCGGATGAGCTTTTGGTTGATTTTCCTCTTCTTACTAAAAGGCAGACAACAACCAGAACAGCTAGAATCACTGCTAATGATCCAACTACAGCACCAAATGCAATAATCCAAGGATTGGTGTGACTAGTTTCTAGATCATCAGGATCTGGTACTGTTGCTGCAATAGTGGTACTATCATCACTAGAAATTGTTGGGGCACATTTAGTCAATCTGGTAGTATTTGACTCTGAATCATCAAGACAAATGGCTTGTTGAAGTTCTGAACAATTGGGTGATATGTTCTGGGCAGCTATTGGAGTAATAATAATTATGTATGAAAAATTAATGTACTCTTGATCACTAAATTTTGGTAATAATAAAAGATGTGTCAACCTCAACCCACCATTAACTGTAAACTTCATGTTTAAGAACTGTTGTCTTGCTATTCCATCTTCAATCTTGATGTTTCTAATTGTTTCTCTCACAGTGGCAAATGGAAAGTTTAGCACTTGGCTACAGTTGGGACTAAGTAAGTTTGGATGGCAATCATAATCATCGAGGACAAGTATGCCAATCCTGTCACCTTCATTGACAGGGCGGTTCAATGACCGATCGCTATTACAACCATATAATGTTCTGTTTCCACCATCCGGGATGATATTTATGAGTATAGTACTACCGTTAGGGGTGTATGTATTATTTTGTTGTCGTCTGAAGAGGAGTACTCTTGCAATACAGGTAAGGTCTTCATTGCTCTGAGGAGTCAGGTTCTCATCAATAAACCCACATACCTCAATCTCAACAAGTGTTCCATTGTACGGTATTTCATAAGGAAGTAACAAGAGGCCTTGACGTTCAGGTACATAGAGATTTTCCAAAGAGGACAGGTTTCGAAACATGAGATCTCCAATAGTATAAGACTCTGTGAAAATACATTTCAATACTACTCCTATGTAACTAGCTATAGGTGGAGCATAACTTAGGGGTCTGGCTACAAGAGACTGTATTCACATGAACAACACTATAATCTCATGCATTCCTATATAGGCCTCTCTGGAAAAGTTTGTCAGTGTGTCCCAATGACCAGATCTCATACAACAGGCACCCATAGCTCCACATGTCACAGGCATAGGCTTCTCTTCTAGAAGTAAGGTTTGAGGAGAGGGAGGAGCCTGTGACATAGGGACAAGGCTAATTTATGTAAATGTCTAGATCTAAAAACTTGGCACTAATTCCATGAAGCCATGATAAAAATTAATGTTAAAATTAGGTTAATTTCAATTACCTGAAGTTTGACAATTTCCAATTGAAGCAACTGCAACCAGTATAATCCAAAAAATTTTTTTGAGTGCTGCAGCCATGTTTTTCGATCTTGCTATAAATCTACATGTACATAGACAACACAATTCTATGTGATGCGTGTGAAAAGACCATATTTACCTTTATACTATGGATCAGTNCCGGATTGGTGTTAATTTTTTATATGCATGTACATTCACCTTTTATAGAGTTCAACATGAAATTGGAAGTGGACAATTTGGTACTGTTTGTTATGGTATTTGGCGTTGCTCAGACTCCAGTGATGATGAAGGTGATCAAGAGGTAGCTGTGAAGTCGTTACAGAGTGTAGCTAAAGAAGAAGAGAGAGTGAAATTCCTACAAGAGGCCACCATCATGGGACAATTCAACCATCCTAATGTACTGAGTATTCTTGGTATTGTCCTTGACGATCCTCTTCAGATAGTGATGGAGGTCATGGACAAAGGAGACCTTCATCACCACCTCAAGACACTGAGACCAAAGTAAGAAAATCTCCTAACTGATTGAGAAATAGTTGATGTATTTATTAATGTTTACATGCAGTCCTGGAGATCCAGTGTCGAATACACTTAGTCCAACCCTACTCAGCTACTCCAGGCAAATTGCATTTGGTCTGATGTACCTTGATATGAAAAAGTTTGTTCATCGAGATATAGCTGCTAGGAACATCCTTGTTGCAACCACTGGAGCATGCAAGGTATTGAGTTACTTGTGACATGTTGTAGAATAGTGTCCATGTTCGATCGTTATCTACTACATATACCCACTTGAAATTTGCAGATTGCTGACTTTGGAATGTCTCGAGACTTACAAGATGAGAACTACTATGTTGCTCATGGAGGAATGATACCTGTCAAGTGGACAGCTCCTGAAGCATTGTCCTATCGCAAGTACTCCTCTGCCAGTGATGTGTGGAGCTATGGCTGTCTGTTGTATGAGATCTGGTCACTGGGATACAAACCCTTTTATGATGTGGGAAATGCAGAGGTAATTATTGAATTTCTCTATAAGTATTAAGAGGTATACACATAAATTTTTTATTCTTATAATACTTATGGCATACTACAGGTACTAAGGAAGGTAGAGAATGGATATCGCCTTCCTCCTCCTCCTGGCTGTCCTAGAGCAATCTACCACATCATGATAAAGTGCTGGTATGAATGACTATCACAAATCACCAATATCATTGTGTGATTTGAACTCTCAGTCACATATGCACACATCTGTGGCACACATGCAGGCATCCTGATGCTCCCTCCAGACCCAACCCTAGCAATGTGGTGATGGGACTGTCACATCCTGATTTCCAAATTCTAAACTGGTCATCAAAGGACTTGAACAAAAGCAGTGAAGAAGCTCGGACACTAGGAGCCTCAATTGAGGCTGGCCACACACTGTTTCCTGAGTTGCAAAAGACATACAGTAGTTCTGCATGAAATTTTCAGAATGCTGTGACAGATTGTTTAAGATAGCTGTTCAACTTTACTTTAATACGTGGTGTGAAGAATGGTTTTAAACTCAAACTTCTATTATTGATTAGTGTAATTATTGGTTAAAATAAATTGAATGGCAGTTTTGATTCATTCTTTATACTTTCAAGTTGAGCATATAATATAATATTGAGTGTATAATTGATCCTCTAGTTCTTCACATGGCAAGTTAGATGTATTGATGACCATTTCCAATACCTCAATTTGGACTCTGTTGTGGGACTTTTCAGTGCCAGTTTAGGAATTGTCTAGTGTACACATCACACACTTTAATTGGAAGTTCATCCAAATTAGGCTGCAGTTCACGAGTATGAGGTCAGTCTATATAATCTATGCATTGTGCAGAGTGATATTAATGATTGTGTATAGGTAAAGTCTTGTACTGTAGATCTGAGATTTAACACAATATGGGCATGTCACATGCAACACCACAAAAACTAATAGTGAACAAAAAATGGCCCTCAGAATGATGACAGAGATTGTGACACTGGTCATTGTTACAGTTATCTTTTCTTGTGAGAATGTAAATGCTGGTAAGTGATGATACTCTATGGGTATTACCTTAATTCTGATAGTTTTAAAATCTTTATTGTTTATGCATTATGAGAAATCTGCCTATTCTATATAATTATTTTTTTTTGACTCCTTGTAGATACCTACTCTTTCGGAAATTTTAATTTGTCATCAACCAACTATGTATCAAATGTAGAAGATGGTATTTACTTTCTTCCATACGATGTACCATACAATGGAACACTAGTTGAGATTGATGTATGTGCATCAGTTACCAATGAAACCCTTCACAATGTCCGTGTCCGTGTAGCTATCTACAGGAGAGAAGATTCCTCTTATGTTTTTACAAATACCATAAATATCAATACTGTTTTATCCCAAGAAGACATCAGAACTATTACATATATTTGTATGACTGAGACTCTTCAGCAGGACCACTTTGTAGTTAAAGGTGATAGAATCGCTGTCTTAATCCTTACTGATAATGACTTGAGCCCAAATGTTGTCAGTCCTGACAGTAATCTAACACTATACGCATCACGAGACATGGGTAGAAGAATAGCCATTGAAGACCTTGAACCAAGAAGACAATTTCTGAACATTAATGTAACCATTGAAGGTGAGTCACATGGTGTTTTATAGCGAGCACTTTCCCAATGAATCATCATTGTTTCTTGTATCACACACAGAAGATGAACCCACTCAACCTCAACCTCAAACAACAGTATCAATTAGTGAAGGGACCACTACTGATCAAACACCAACAAACACTTCTAGTACTCTGACTCGTATCAATCCATGGATCATTGCTTTTGGTGCAGTCATTGGCTCTATAGTGGTGCTTGTAGTGACCCTGACACTTTTGGTTGCCACGTGTGTTTTATTTAGAAGAAGAAAATCTACGAAGGGCTCTTCATCATCAACAAGAGTTCAGAGTGGTTTTACCAATACCCTTGTAAGTGAGTGAAAGCTGTTAAATTAATGATTACAATAATGATTATGTACTTTTTTTGGTTCAGTACTCCATTGGAAGTGACGTCGACAGTGAATATGAAGCTCTTCCTGATTCAGGAGATGGAGAAGTTACCATTGATGCACATAAGGAACGAACAAATTCACTAAACAGATCTATTGTGGTATGTTTAACTGCTAATTTTGTACATGATATTGACTTATAGTACATGCCTTAATTGCATGATGATTTAATTCTTTTACACTTATAGCGTTCTGTTCCTAACAACTACTCTGTTCACTACTTTTCTCAATCGATCCCAACTATTGAGGATTCTCATCATGAACATTATGAGTTTGATTCTTCTTACAACCTGTACCAAAACTCGGAAGAAGAGATGGAGTATGACTACGATAAAATGATGAGTGGAGAAGTTGAAGAAATGTATGAGTATGAAAATGAGGAGCAGTTCTTCACACCAGCAACAAGAGAGGATGAGTTGAAGGAGCAACTCAGACAGTTGAAGATACATGTGATTCAAAATGAAAATCTTGAGTAAGTGTGTCATTGTTTATACATTAACAGATGCCTGCTATATGCATACTTGCAATAATATTGTCTAGATAATTGCTGTAATTATGGCCAATATCAATACAATATTAATCCTGTATGATTCAGTGTTCAACAACAGCTTGGTAGTGGGCAGTTTGGAAAGGTTCACAGAGGTGTGTGGCATCATCACCCAGACTCCAGTGATGATGATGGTGAAGAGGTGGCTGTGAAGTCAATGAAGATTGGAGCAACTGAAGAAGACAGAGTGAGATTCCTACAAGAGGCCACCATCATGGGACAATTCAACCATCCTAATGTACTGAGTATTGTTGGCATTGTCCTTGACGATCCTCTTCAGATAGTGATGGAGGTCATGGACAAAGGAGACCTTCATCACCACCTCAAGACTTTGAGACCAAAGTAAGAAAATTTTGTAAATGATCGAGAAATGGTTGATATATTTAATGATATCTATTAATGTTTACAGTCCTGGAGATCCAGTGTCAAATACACTTAGTCCAACTCTACTCAGCTACTCCAGGCAAATTGCATTTGGTCTGATGTACCTAGATGTGAAGAAGTTTGTTCATTGAGATATAGCTGCTAGGAATATCCTTGTTGCAAGCAGTGGAGTATGCAAGGTATAACTACACATGTATCCTCTATGGTAGTTTAGAAATTGTGTTTAAGGATAATTTTAATATTTGGTCAGATTGCCGACTTTGGAATGTCTCGAGATCTACAAGATGAGAACTACTATGTTGCTCATGGAGGAATGATACCAGTCAAATGGACAGCTCCTGAAGCATTGTCCTATCGCAAGTACTCCTCTGCCAGTGATGTGTGGAGCTATGGGTGCCTGTTGTATGAGATCTGGTCATTGGGACACAGACCTTTCCATGGTGTGACAAACACAGAGGTGAATTAGCTATATTATCATTTTGATGGTGTGATTCCTGTACTGATTTCAATACTCACATTGTAGGTATTAAGAAAGGTGGAGAATGGATATCGCCTTCCTCCTCCTCCTGGCTGTCCTAGAGCAATCTACCACATCATGATAAAGTGCTGGTATGTAACTACATGCTGACGTACTTATAATTGGTTTTCCAAGTCTTAAAGTTTGTCCTCCTAACAGCTGTGTATACTAAATTGTGTATTACTGGTTTAATAAGTATTGTTTTAACACATGCTAAATGTCAATGCTAGTTAATGCACAATTGAACTTTATGTATAAGGTATGTAACAAAAAGATTGCTGATCATGCAACTAAAATGCACATGTCACACATTTAGGCATCCTGATGCTCCCTCCAGACCCAACCCTAGCAATGTGGTGATGGGACTGTCACATCCTGACTTCCAAATTCTGAACTGGTCATCAAAGGACTCCAACAAAAGCAGCGAAAAAGCTCGAACACTGGGAGCCTCAATCAAGACTGGCCACACACTCTTTCCTGAGTTACAGAAGACATACATGCAGTAACTGTTATGTAACTGATCATGATTTAGCACAATAATATTATTCTCATGAGATGGTATTGTCATGTCAAAATTATTATTTTTGCTGATGTGTTCCTGGCTGTTTTCTTTTCTTTCTTTTTTTTTTTTTTTTTTTTTTTTTTTTTTTTTTTTNTTGTCAAATTGACGTTACTAATTTTGATGACCCTTTACCAATATGTAGTGCATGTAGACTGAGTCAGTTTGTACTTCAGAACAATCATAATAATGACTGTGATTGTACGTAGTTTCAAAACAAATTCTTCTTTATAACAATAATAACCACACACAATAATTGTAAGCTGGAGTAACACAATATCTAAAACTTTAAACATTGATTACAAACTACTATTCTAGTCCATGGTTAAAACGACAACAAAATTAATAATATTATGTAATAATAAATATTATTATACAAGAACGCAAACTCACTAATAAAACAGAATTAGCCAACAATATAACTGTTTATACTATTACATAATACTCTGAAATAACTTTATAGTGATCGGCCAAAAGTAAGGCTTGTGAGCAAAGAAGAAATCACAAGGAAGCTTGGTCGCTTATCTGGTTTGTCTTGCCAGCAAGCTTTCATAATTTTCTGAACAGTAGGAGGGTAGTCCTGGGGAACCTCAAGCCGTAGCGATCCATCTGCTATTTTCTTGGGAATCTGAGTGCGACTAAAACCGCTATCTGAATAGGGTGTCTTTTTGGGATTGTACATTTCCCATAGCAATATACCATAACTCCATACATCGGATGCTGGAGAAAACTGTCTTGTTTTTCCGAGACTTTCTGGTGCCATCCATCGAATGGGGAACAGACCATCTTTTGTTTGGGAAGTGTAAAGTGCTTCATCTTTTGGGATCTCTCTAAGAAGTCCGAAATCAGAAACCTTGCAGATTTCACCTTCTCCAACAACAATATTACGTGCTGCTAGATCCTGCATGATGTATATGATTTTTTTATGCTGATAAGCTATATATGCATGAAGTATGAATAATTTATTGGTAGTTTGATACATAAGCAATGATCACCAGTCATATAATTTACAATTTTTATCAGTAACAGTCTAACAGATTGTATGAGTATAATGTGCTAACCCGATGAACAAGTCCTCTTTCTGAAATGTAGTGCATACCGACTGCAACATCCAACATGTATTTAACCAATTTGTCAACTGGGCGTTCATGTGTCTGTAATGAGAAAAAACATTAAGTTTAGATTTTAGACATACAGATCCGGAGACATGCTTAGTAGATACTCATATAATTATGATAATTTTCTTACAATTAGAAAATTCTTTAGATCACCATACTGCAAAAACTCCATCACCATTAATGGAGGATCTGCATGTGAAAATTACAGGAAATTAACCGTGAACTTACAATAACAGGCTGTAACAGTGATTTGAACATAATAATAACAACTCTAAAATACTGTCAAATGAAAATAAATTTTTACCTTCTTCGACAAGTCCATAGATTTGTACAATATTAGGATGCATCATTTGCAACATCATATTCATCTCTTTTTGGAAGTCTTCAGTGTCCTTTTTTGATCTATACTTCTTTATGGTCTTGACAGCTACATTGACAGCTCCATATTCTCTACGAAGCTGAGCTTTGAACACTTGGCCAAATTTACCTACAAGTGAACAATGTGCTAATCATGATTGTAATGTTAGTCACCATCTTCAAAATCATCACCATTATCACCATGCATACTAGGTAAAAAATTTCCTTTTTTTTGTGACATTGTCTCATAAATTATAGTGGGAAAGTTTGCCAGTTTTCACGTTACAATGGTCCAGGACCTCTACATGTGTACCCATAATAAAAATTTATAAATACAGATGATACTGGCACCAGTACCAGTGATTGTGAAAGTGAAAATATTCAATAAGAGCCACCCATGATACTGAGACCTTCCTACTATATAGTACAATTTGGACTCATGTACTCACACAAAACTTTCTGTATCAGTTTCAGTTTATGCCTAGCAAGAAGGCTGTGCTATATCTTGGTTTTCTCTTTAGTTATAGTGTTTACTAGGAAGCTTTAAATCAGATAAATGCCCATACCATTTCCAATGGCTTCCAATCCTTCAAGAGCACTCTTGGGTATAAAAAGTGCATCTCTTTGAAGATCTTCCAATTTAAGTGAGTCAAGTTGAAGAGAATTTGGCCCAGCTAAACATATGCACAAGAAAATAAATATGATGCACCATGCATAACTATGCCAAATAGAAATTCCATGGCTATATTTACATGGTTTTGTGTTTGCTTTGGCCCACTCAAGCTCAGGTCTGCTTGTATCATCTTCCTTAGAACTGTTTTCTTCAGTTAGTAACCTGTATGCATGATTGTATATGCATTAATCATGTTGTTAATTTAATTAAAATAATTACTAATAATAACATACATAGTTTCCATACTCATTGTGACAGTCTTGTTGTCATCAAGCAGATTTCCTGTATGACATTGTAATGATTGTATAATATCAAAGGTTGCATTTTAAAATCAACAAAGAATGACTTTTAGTAAGTTGGTCAGGGCAGGCAATATCATAACTTATCAACCAAGCTAGAGTGGCGGGATTTATATTTGGTGCCTCCTGTACATACCTAAAAGATTTTCCATTTGTGGATGTTCTTGACGATCAGTAGTTTTCTTAGGCTCCTCAGCCTGAGTTTGGGGTGCTAGCACTTGTTGCGTATGTGAATCTGAAGACTCTGTACATGCATGACAAATGAACAATCATTTCAATAATGGCAAACTTGGGCTGTATGCTGGTACAAATTATGGGCAGCTTCTACACCTTCCCCATTGCTATGGCAACCAAAACTGCCACCAGGCCTGCTGTAACAACATGATACTATGATAATACTGGGGGTGAAATTTTGTTATACATAGGCTGAGCTGAGATTTTGCTGGTGTGCTTTTTATAGAAAACATTGAATATTATGTAGCGTGACAAAAACTCTACACTAGTGTGATCACTATGTATAATACAAACTCAGGTTTAAGAATGTTTTCTCCACAGTCCTTTATGTCAGATCTAAGCTTCAGTGAGACTAACTGAGCTACATCTCTAGAGATGCAATGGTATACATACTGAGCTGGCTCAGCCGCTATTTGATTGCTTTTGAAACTTGGCTAGAAAAAAAAAGCTCTATAATCTAAGATATGAAGCAATATTGACATAGTCAGTTAGACCCTCTTGTAGCATTTACACTGATAAAAGCTTCATCATTAAAGCAAAATGGCCTTTTAGCAGTTTGCTTCTCTTTTATGCTTTTAAGTTAACTTCAATGATCATATATACATGTATAGCTACTAATTTCACTTGCATAGAATTTAATTATAAATACAAGTTCTATTGTTTCATTCGCCAGCTTGAAATTAAAGTTCGCCAATATTTTTTTAGCCTTGTTTTTTTCACCAAACTATTTTTTTTCTCACCGTAACAATGTAACACAGTATGATCTAGTGCATGCAAAGAAGGCATTTCAGTGACATACCATTTAATTGAGTTGTATGTTCTTTAGTAGTGGCCCTAAATTTCCGTGGCTTTGCAATTGGGTGTATTTGTGGCTGAGATTCACTTCGTGACCTGTTCCTTGGGACTGGTACTGGTTGAACAGTAGTGTTCTGCTCAGGTGATGAGATGGAATGTTTTATGGAGGAGGGGGGCTGTGATGAATTGTTTTCTGGTGAAGTCATTGCTGACATTTGAGGCTGTGGATGAAACTGTGAAATCCCATGTGCTCCATACTGTTCATGTTGGTATTGAGTGTTGTATTGTTGTTCTGGCCAATATTGATGCATTTGTGGCATTGATGCACTATATTGCTGTTGTTGCCCGAAGTGAGGATACTGCACTGGAGCATAGTATGGTGGTACTCCATGCATTTGTGGCGGTACCGGTACTGCGTAATTGGTCTGTGGCTGGAATGCAGGTGGCCTATACTGGAACTCTGGTGGAATGACACTGTACATTGGTGCTGGCCCCCCAGGGGCAATTACCGATCCATAAGCACTCTCCATTGTTTGTTGCAACATTTGCTGCATTTGAATCAGGAACATCATTTGAGCTTGGTGTGGATTAATGGGCTGTCCAGGATAAGCTTGATAAGGTTGCTGACTGAACAAAGGTGGTACAAAATTTGGTTGTCTTTGTTCAAATTTTGGCTCTTCATAGATGCTGGACTTCACAGCATCAGATTCTGATGATTTTTCCTCTTGAGGTTGAGTGGATGAAATCGACTGCAACGGCTCAGAGCCTGAGAGCTGTTTACTGGCCATGGATGGTGGGCCAGGCTCTTCATAGATGTCACAGTCCACATCTGATGCTCTTTCCTCTTTAAATGGAGTTGATGAAAGAGATTGCGATGGCTCGTGATCAGAGGGTACGACTGGTTCCTCCGGTATGTCCCAATATTCATCAGCATCTGATTCATCTAAGGGCTCATAATAATCATGGTCAGCATCATTCTCTGTTTCAGAATATTTTCTGGTTGATAAATACTCTCTCTGAGTGGGGGCTGATATTGCTTGTCGACGTCGAAGTGGAATAGCAGGTGATGGTTCAAACTGAATTGGAGTGGCAATGGAAATTTTGTGTTTGGACGTGTCACTGGGACCATGAATATACAGTCGACGTTCATCACCTGGCGGTATGTTGATATTTTCATACTGATCAGAAGAAACACTAAATCTGGGATTATGTTTTGGTGGAGTTGGTGGTGTAGGTTCATCATCACTTAATGGAGGAACTTCATCATACAAGAGGTCATCATCAACAGGAAGTGTTTCATAAGGATCATCTTCATCATCACTGAGTTTGAATCGGACTTTTGTACCTTGTGCTTGCTGAGCTCTACTACGTTCTTCAATTTTCATATACACATCGTCAACAAGCTCATCTAGGTTTTCTTCTAGCCTTGTATTACTTTGTTCAGTGTCAGCAAACATAGTTCCAGGTTTGATTGCTTCAATCCAAGAACTACGGTCATTCTGTAATTAAGAGATTTTAAAGTAAACTAGACTAGCAATAATTCACAAATTTTTCTCTGTACATGTGATAACACGTGAATATACACACGAACTTAGCTAACTAAAGGCTTTTTGTTGAACACGATAATAGTGTACCAAGAGCTTTAACACAATTTGAAAATTATTTGTATGGAGTATAATATTATAGCTATAGGCATGGGTGTCTGTAAGGTTCCTGCAAAAGATGACTAATTTGCTCTGGTAATTTCTTCATGACATTAGTATTCTTACATCTGACTGTGCTCTGAGTTTCCATGGAGACCCTTTGCCTTTAAAGTAGACTTCAAAGTAGTATTTGGAGGGGTCATGATCAGGTTCAACATGTACAGTGTGCACATCAGTTACATCTGCTAAGGCAACTTGGCCTCGAACCTTAAAGGGAAAAATCACAATGTCGTAATGGCAGGCAGAAGTATTTTGCCATGATCACTGTTACAGGAGGCATAACAGTATACATACAGGAATAGCGCGTGCATGTACAAAGTTGTATACATTCTGGCTATCATAATTATTACAAGTAGTAAAACTTTCAAAAAAATAAGCAGTGTATGAATGGGCAGTGCTATAAAAAGTATTGGATCAAAGAATGGTCTCAATTTGGTACATGACTACTTCATTTTCAGTTTTGATCCCTCATAGCTATAATATCAATTTTCGTAATTGGTTCAAAGAATGATCTGTACTTAAATAGCTGCATGCATTTATCACACTAATGGTTCAAATTCCTGCCAATTTTATCACTCAGCTAAAAAGTGGAATAAAGTATAGCAGGCAGGATTAGATTACCGGCCAATACTTGGGCACAAAAATGAAGTATATAGTCATTTGTCGAAATTGAGACCATTTGGATTCTCTGTCAGAGATATTGGGTAAAGAAGAGAGGCTTTAAAAAGAAGTAATTCTGTGTGTGCATGACTGTATGTCCACCAGATCATGATGCATATAATACAAGTTCAAAGTACATGACAATTTACCTCATTTTCATTCTTCATACACAGAAGATCACCAGATGCAGTAATTTGAAACATTCTTCGTTTCCATATCATTTCAAGTCCAAGTAGCTGTCGAAACCCTGGACGGTGTTTAGTTGTGTAAATTTCTAGGACTCCTAGTGACCCATTCTGAATGAATTTGAAACATAAAATAATCATAATTATGTAGATGTACCACATAATTATGTAATGCAAATCCCACCAAGATCACAAAAATCATCAAAATTTCACAAAAATTTAGTTATCTGATCGCTAAAAAAGTACCATGATACAATGCTTTTCCTTTTTTGCTTAAGAATATCCATATACATGCACTTCTTATATACTCTGCTAGTATTAATCTTTTAATTGAGTTTACAAAATTATGGGTTATTTCATTATGATAATAAAATGAACAAGTAGTAAAAATTTCAAAAAAATAAGTAGTGTAGGAATGGGCATGGATATCGCCTTCCTCCTCCTCCTGGCTGTCCTAGAGCAATCTACCACATCATGATAAAGTGCTGGTATGACCGTGATATTCTAAATGTAGCCTAGTAGCATACCCTAACTCTCTCCCCTTGGGGATCCAAACACTATTGTATGCATGTGCCCATTTTCCTGTGTGTGCATCCAATTAAGGCTATACTCATGATCCTATTAAGGCAACTATTGTGCATTAATTGTGTTTATTTACACTACATAATGATATCACATGTCACACATGCACACAGGCATCCTGATGCTCCCTCCAGACCCAACCCTAGCAATGTGGTGATGGGACTGTCACATCCTGACTTCCAAATTCTGAACTGGTCATCAAAGGACTCGAACAAAAGCAGTGAAGAAGCTCGGACACTAGGAGCCTCAATTGAAGCTGGCCACACACTGTTTCCTGAGTTACAGTCTACATATGTGAAGAAGTCTTAAAAGTTTTCAAAATAGACACATGCACCATAATTAAGTTTGCCTATGTAATAATTATTAATGTTAATTTATACTGTATTATATTGTATAGTAATAAACTAGAGTTTTTAAGATATGTAATATAGCACAAAAGTACATATAACGATAAAATCTTTGTCTATAATTATTCTTGTTGATATATAGAATTTTTACTATTGATCTTTTACCAAGTGACAGCATGGTGATGCAGGATGCAGCTATAACTGAAAGGCAGTAACTAATTTTGGTGCAATGCAAATTTTGCAATGGTGATAAAGAGTTAATTACAAAAATCACAAGCATGCAAATTATGACCAAAAAACATTGAATTTCAAGTTTGTGAAAAATGTGATTTGAACATTACAACCATTATAAAACAAGAATAGCTAGCTTATACCATACATAAACTTTTGTTGTATAAATTTATATATAGGTCACACACAACTACGGTTTGGTAAGAGTATTTCTTCCAGATCTTCAGCCACAGAAACAAAGCCTGCATCTATCAGGTACTGAATGAGAGTGGACCACGTGATTGGCTGCTTTGAATCAGTATCTCCATCAAGCCACATTCTCAGCACTGTAAAACACGCTCCTTTGACATTCAGTGGATGGTCCCTCTTGACACAATCAATATCACATCCTTCAACTCCTAGAGCTATGGCTAGTTGCACCCATTCTGAAGCCACACTGTCAATCACCCTGACTCTGTGACCTCTACGATCTTTCAACACTTGAAGATACTTTAGGGTTGGCTTATCTCCTGTAAGTGTTTATAAATGCATACAATGTCAATGGTAGTATTATGCACTGGGACAACAATGTAACAGCTAGTGTCTTACCTATTGATGGCATAGCTTGTTCGGTATCGGTATTAGAGGAACTATCTTCATCTTTCGGGAATACAGCACCTACACAGTTTACAGTATACAAAACAAAGGTCGAAATGATTGTAGTCATGTATGCGGTCATGCATCATGAGCTAGCTGTACCTGATGCTTTTTTCTTCTTGTTGTTGTGCACTTGTACATGTGATTCATCTTCTGACCTGTTGTGGTCAACAGCAAGGGGAATACCTGCTAGTGTCTGCACAATATTGTGGTCAAATTAGGGAATTTAAGCTACTATAATTTTATACATCTGATAACAAGCAATCATCATCACACTGCTCATGTAAACATAATATACATAACACAACATGATGTGGGTGCTGGAGGCTACTTACCAGAGGGTTTCTTCCAGAGAAGATGCTGAACTGATCAAGCATTTCTTTAAGATTACGATAAGTCCCTTCAGAACTGTCTCTCCACCTCTTCAACTCTGTGTGAATTTCTTGTACACTCGGTACACTATCCTGATCACATGTAGGAGCAAACATCTTTAGAATGAGTTCAGGTTTATTCGTAAACTTTTGGGCAATTGTCATCAGCAAAGAATCACTTACAACACTGTTTGCACTTTGGTCATTGAAGATTTGACTGAGTGTGCTCACTCCTAATCCAGCATAGGGTTCAAACAGGATCAACTTTTCAAATGGAATAGTTCCAGTGGTGCATAAGACAGAGGACGGCTTTGCGTCCACTGCAGGGTGACAGACGTTTCTTAGACTGAAGAGCTTTAGCTGTGAAACAGGTTTCAAGGGATACTGTTCGATCTTTGAAGGATCAATAAATGACTCGATTGTGTCTACTCTGCTACAAAACTCACTGGCAGCTCTTAGAATTTTCTGGATGACTTGTGATCGAAGTTTAAGCAGTTCTAACAAACTTGACTTCTCACAACGCATCAGTAGGACCACTACTTTGTTGTCGGCAATCACTTCTACTAGAGTTTCTACTCCATGTTTATTGCCCCAAAATAAACCATTCTTCCAAATTGAACAGATCTTTTCAAATGCAGGAATGGAGCCTTGTTCATTAGGTGATAGAGGAAAGGAGAATGCCAGTCGGAGCAAAAGTACTTGAAGAAATCTTGAGGTGAAAAACTGCTGTGAAGAATCGTTATTTGCACACTGTAGCATCCACCCAGAGTGGTAGGTGAACTGAGACTCATTCGGCTCCCATACAGTGCTAGGAACATTCAGACTCACCAGGGCCGGGAAGAGAAAGTACCTGTCTTGTGTTCCAGCTTGGGGTCTGTTGAGCATACATGTCTGGTGCTCTCTGGTAATCAGGAGAAGAATCTCTTCATCGGAGATCTCGTGACAAACTTCCAGACAGGAGAGGAAACCGATCAGCATTGTCGGATTGTGATTTGGGAACTGTGATATGATATTGGACAGTGGGACAACACCAGTGCTGCATTTACACTGTGTTAAGATGCTGTACTGCTTGAAGCCTTCAGGAGCAAATATGGTGCCTGTGACTTGTGAGAGCAATGCGACTTTGTCAATGACCACCCAACTATTTTCAATGTTCTCTGCATCTATCAAGTACAGTATGTGACCTCTGTCATTTAATTCTTTACATATCTGACACAGAGCATGTAGACTGCTTGGAATGAAACTCATTACATTGTCAGACTGTCTGGAGGGGGTAGCTTGAAGCATTTTTGTTTGGTTTTGTATCTCCTTCACCATTATGGCAGCGATACCTTTAAATGAGTCTAAGAGGTAGACGTAAAAGCAATGACTGTTGAAATTGATGTTCACATTGGTACGTAGAGCCTTACAACTGATTTTTAAACATTGGCGAAGCTCACTTATGCCCGGAGAATCTGAGTACTGGCAATCCATTGTGATAAACCGAACAAACACAAAACTTGATTGAGGTATTCTAGACTTTATCGTTCTTGCCTTATCTTCAGGATCTTCCCCTCTAACTGTCAACACATCAGCATGGCTACCAACAACAATGATGTGTGGCTCACTGTTGACTGAGGTACACTGGTTTTCTAGGAAGGTGAACCAGTAGAAAATAGTTTGTTGGAGTTTTTCCTCATTTTCTGAAAGATCAACGACAAGGAGAATAATGGGTGGTGAATGCTGGATTGCATTTTCCATCAGGGCAGCATGACTACCATAAAATTCTCGTTGTCCGGCAAAGTCGTAAATGGTGGCATACCCGTACTCTTTACTTTCAAACTCGTGAGGAATCACACCAGCTGTCTTCTGGTCAACTCCTGTGACTTTTCTTGCTGGCATGAACGTACGTGTAAAGAAAGAGCTCTCTTTTTGAAGAGCAGCTGTGAGTGTACTCTTTCCAACTCCTGAGTCACCGACAACAAATACTTTGATTGGAGATCGGAGAGGGGATTTTAACGATCGTCCAAGTGTCTCGTACACATCCCGTGGGTTGGCACCATGTTTGACTAGTTCTCTGATTATATCAATGAACTCAGGAGGAGTGATTTGTAAAGGGGTCATTCCAGCTTTGTTCTTTGTTTCCAAATTGCACTTAGCTTCTCCCAAAAGATATTTCACTGTGTTTAGTCTTCTGTGATAGCAAGCTTTGTGTAGGACAGTATTTCCATCACCATCTGCTACATTAGGGTCTGCACCATGCTCAATCAATGCTTGTAAAATTTCAGTGTTTTGGGGGTCAGTTACATTCAGAGCAGTTAGTCCAGCATTATTCTTTACATTAGGATCACACTTTACTTTTTCTAACATCAGCTGGACACTTTGCATGTTTCCCTGATTAGAGCAAGCATTATGAAGTGCAGTGTTTCCATCACTATCAGCTACATTAGGATCTGCACCATGATCAATCAATTCTTGTAAAATTTTAGTGTTTTGGGGATCAGTTACATTTAGAGCAGTTAGTCCAGCATTATTCTTTACATTAGGGTCACATTTTGCTTTTCTCAACAACAGTTGGACACTTTGCAGACTTCCCTGGTGAGAGCAAGCATTATGAAGTGGAGTGTTGCCTTTGTTATCAACAACTTGAGTATCTGCACCACTTCGAAGGAGTTGATTAATGATTTTGAAGTGTCTAGGCAATGTCACTTGAAGTGGAGTAAGTCTGACGCTATTCTTGATGTTTGGATCACAGCTTGGTGTGGATAAGAGACATTTTACAATGTCTAGATATGCATTGTGACATGCACTATGAAGCTGTGTATTTCCACCACTGTCAGTCACATTGGGATTTGCACCATGTTGAAGAAGCTCTTTGATTATTTTCTTGTTCCAAAGCATTGCCACTTGAAGTGGAGCTTTTCCAGCCTTATTCTTAATGTTCAGATCGCAACTTTTTGCTCCAAGAAGTGCCTTAACAGCATCAAAGCTTTCATCACGACAGGCTATGTGAAGTGGAGTATCTCCATATCTATCCACTACATTGGGATTAGCACCATGTGCAAGGAGTGCAACGACAATTGATGAATTCCATGAAGCAGTCACTTGTAGTGGGGTAAGTCCATCTCTATTCTTGATGTCAGGATCACACTTAGCTATCTTCAAAAGATAGTCAACATGCTCCAGTTTTCCCTCGAAACATGCTTCATGAAGAGTGGTCTCACCATTTACAATATTAACATTGTTAGGGTCAGCACCTTGTTGAATCAGTTCCCATATAAGGCTGGTATAGGCTGGAGGTATCACTTGAATTGGAGTCAATCCAGATTTGTTTTTGGAATTCAAGTGTTTAGAGAGCTCTTTTATGTCATTCTTGATCACATCGACCATTCCCTCTCGGCAAGCAGTATGAAGGACAGTGTCCCCTTCCAAGTTAACATCTTGTTGAGCAATGTATTTTATCAGGATGTTTGCTAAATCAAAGCAGTTTGAAGGTGTAACTTGAAGTGGAGTCTGCCCAGCATTATTCCTGCAGTTGGCTTCACATATATATGTTGTATTGCTCAAAATATAAGACACACTCAGCAAATTTCCTTGCAAGCATGCGCAGTGGAGTGGAGTGTTGCCATCTCTGTCAACTACATTAGGGTCTGCTCCATATTCAATGAGTTTTTTGATAATGTCATCAAACTGAGGAGAGGTCACTTGAAGTGGAGTTAGCCCAGAATTATTCTTACAGTTTAAATAGAGGTCTTGCACTGCAGGATTATACTGCTTAGTTTTCCGTGTTGTTTCCTTGACCTTTTGCTTATGTTTAGCGCTCAATGTCATGAGAGATTCAACACGAGTGAGGTTTCCTTGTGAGCAAGCAATGTGAAGTGGAGTGTTTCCATCTTTATCTGTTACATTTGGGTTCGCTTCATGTTTGACAAGTTCTTGGAATATTTCATCACACTTATAAGGAGTTACTTGAAGTGGAGTCAGCCCAGCCTTGTTCTTGTGGTTTACATTGGGATTTCCATGATTCAGGAGATATTTTATGCTACCAATTGCACCTTGTAAACATGCATAATGAAGGGGAGTGTTACCATCACTATCAGTAACATCCAAGTTTGCTCCATTTAGAACTAGCTGTTTTGTAATCTCAGCATGACTTAGATCTGTCATTTGAAGTGGAGTTAGTCCAGCTTTATTCTCTATATAGTTTAAATTTAGATCCTCTAGATCTTCTGCAGGAGTCCACTGCTTTTCAGGCAATTTTACTGAATTAATTCTTTGTTTATGTTTGGCGCTCAATGTCTTGAGAGATTCAACACGAGTGAGGTTTCCTTGTGAGCAAGCAACGTGAAGTGGAGTGTTTCCATCTTTATCAGTTACATTTGGGTTTGCTTCATGTTTGACAAGTTTTTGGAATAATATTTCACCACACTTATAAGGAGTTACTTGAAGTGGAGTCAGCCCAGCCTTGTTCTTGTGGTTTACATTGGGATTTCCATGATTCAGGAGATATTTTACGCTGCTAACTGCATTTTCCAAACACGCATGATGAAGTGGAGTATTTCCATCACTATCAGAAATGTTCGAGTTGGCTCCATTTAGAACTAAACATTTAATAATCTCAGCATTCCTTCGATCAGTCACTTGAAGTGGAGTCAGCCCAGCTTTGTTCTTGTGGTTTACATTGGGATTTCCATGATTCAGGAGATATTTTACGCTGCTAACTGCATTTTCCAAACACGCATGATGAAGTGGAGTATTTCCATCACTATCAGAAACGTTCGAGTTGGCTCCATTTAGAACTAAACATTTGATAATCTCAGCATTCCTTGGATCAGTCACTTGAAGTGGAGTTAGTCCAGCTTTATTCTTAGATTCACAATTTACTAGTGGTAGTAGATGCTGCACAGCTATCAAAACTCCATACTTGCATGCCAAGTGTAGAAGAGTATTACCATCATCATCAGTAATTAGAGGATCTCCACCATGTTCAATAAGATTTTGAAGCATCTCAATACGAAATAAGTTCGTAAGACTCATGTGGAGTGGAGTAATTCCATCTATGTTCTTACAGTTTGGATCACATGGTGAATTCTCCAAGAAAAATTTCACAGTTTCTGGCTCTTCAACATAACATGCATTATGGAGGAGAGTATTGCCATCACTGTCTTTAACTGTAGGATCAGCTCCATGATGAATTAGTTCTTTGATGATGCTAGTATACTTTGGAGGTGTTACTTGAAGTGGAGTCAGTTGTTCTAAATCCTTAGCATTCGGGTCACAATTTGGTGCTTTCAAGATGCATTGCACTGCCTGTATTAATCCAAGTTGACAGGCTTTGTGAAGCAGAGTACCACCATGTATATTTTGTATACTCCCATATTTTCCTTGCTTAATAAGTACATCAAGTATTTTGACATTCATTGTAATACTATTTGTAAGGAGTGCAAGTGGTGTCTCTCCTGCTTTGTTCTCTTGATTCAAATCACACTTTTCAGTTTCCAAAAGAAATTTTATAAGGTTTTTATCGTTAATAATGCATGCTTTGTGTAGCACAGTATTGCCATCATGATAAGTTACATTAGGGTTCGCACCGTGTTCAATAAGCTCTCTAACAAATGGGGTATTCCTGTAGTAGAGAGCTATCAAGATGGGAGTCCAGCCACAACTGTTCTTAATATTAGGGTCACATTTTGTTACACGTATGAGGAATTTTGCTGCATCAAAGCTTCCGCATTGACATGCAATATGAAGTGGTGTGTCACCAGTATGACTTGTGGCTACATTCACCTCGGCACCTTGTCTGATAAGCTCATTTACTATTACTTCAGAATTATTTTCAGCAGCCAAGTGAAGTGGAGCAATTCCATATCGATCTTTACGGTTTAGATCACATTTAGCACCAGCTGCTAAGATACTCTTTACAGCATTTGCATCAAGAGAATAACACGCCTTGTGAAGCACAGATTCACCATTATAGTCAACACTGTTAGGATCTGCACCATGTTGGAGGAGCTCAGTGAAAACAGAACTATACTCAAGTGGTGTAACAAGGAGTGGTGTTACACCATGCTTGTTCTTGAGGTTTGGGTCACACTTCCCTGTCTGCAATAAACATTGTACATTGGCTAGCTTGCCTTGTTTACATGCATTGTGAAGTGCTGTATCACCAGCAAAATCAAACGTACTTAAGTCCTGTTTTGAGTATTGCGCACCATGTTGAATAAGCTCACAGAGTATATCAGCATAGTTTGGGGACTCTATGGTGTTTCTATTTAGGACTTCAAGTGGCATAAGCCCGGAATTATTTCTGTAGTTAACATCACATCTTTCTACAGGAGGCTCCAAACTCAGAAGGCACTGCACGCTGGCTAGACTGCCAGATTCACAGGCTTCATGAAGAGGGGTATTGCCTTGTTTATCAGTGACATTAGGACTGTAAAGATACTCTATGACACTAGTATGATCATACCTACAAGCATGGTGTAGGGGTGTCTTGCCATCCTGGTCTCGAACGTCTGGCTCATATTGGTTGGACTCAATTAGAAGTTTGGTAACATCAAGCCAACCATGTTGACAAGCATAGTGTAAAGGAGTCCTTCCGCTCACAGTGGCTGTGGTTGGGCCTGCACCGGCTTTCAGAAGGCAGATTACACTGTTTCTGTCGCCCTTTGAGCACGCATTAAGTGTCTGGTATCTAACGACGGACGTGGTTTCAATATCCATATGGCACTAGTTTAGACTCGACTGTGCAAATAGCTATAGATATGGTGCGACACAAGGGAGGGACCAGTTCAAAGTTCAAAGATAAAATCAGCATAATAATATTACTATGAATAATAAATCTATTAATGATTATTGTTTAAGTATTGTGAAAGATTTTGTAATCGGATCGTTAACTCATCCTACGTATCCCAAGCTGCCTTAAGCAGTCAGGGCCATGCAATCAACATATACCCTTGAGGCAACCTAACTGGTATGTCTTATAGTGTGGACGAAGTGTCACGTGGGCAGTGTACTGGTATATGCATACGGTGCAAGCCCGCTGGCCAGCGGGCTTGCACCGTATGCATACCAGTACACTGCCTAATGTGAGCCATAGCAAATTAAGTATATCCGTATACTTTGGCGTTGCGTAGTGTGGCTAAGCTGCAATGCCCCCGGTGCCCATTTGATTGGGGGCGAGGCTGAGACCTCATCCCCCGACACCATGCCTAATAGCAAATTAAGTATATCCGTATACTTTGGCGTTGCGTAGTGTGGCTAAGCTGCAATGCCCCCGGTGCCCATTTGATTGGGGGCGAGGCTGAGACCTCATCCCCCGACACCATCACCCTAAACAAGTTAGGGGAACAAATTAACCTAATAATATGCTGAGCTATAAATGACAACTTACCCACGAGAGACGGCAAAAGTGATGCCTTCCATCTTATATAGATGTAAACTGCCAAACCATTATTAGCGTATCAATATCAATACATACACACATGTATATGTACCCAAATGTATCCAAATATGTAAGCATTATGTATAAATATGGGGGTGAGGAGGGAGACGGGAATCACCAACTGCACAGCTAGCACAAAAGACAGAGAAACCTCGTGCTCTGATCTGCCCATTACGCATGCGCATGTCATTGGCATTGCAATAGGCCACACCCATACTCCGTATACCGTTAACTCCGATTAGCTCCGCTAACCTCCAATTATGCCAGACTGTACTATTATTGAAAAACACACCACAAAAAACAGGCACAAAGGGCAGGGGAGGGGGACAACATTAGCAAACACAGTAATTTCTATTAGTCAATAGTATTCATTGCTCTCTGTTCCACACTGTTTTAACTCTTCCTGATTTTGAACGTTAGTATCAGATGCAAACTGGGTTCCATTATTTCCTTGAGCTGGTGCATTAATACTTTGTGTCTTTGTTTGGTTACTCTTGACGTTGATTTTGAGATAAGTTCTCTGTAAGTCTTTGTAAAGTGTGTTTCCATCTTTCAACTGTCCACCAAGAACTTTTGCATTTTCGCTGGTGGAGGAGAGGTCTTTGTTCTTCCATTTCAAGATCTGAAAGTCGGGTTGCTGGAGGTGAACCACGATGTTCAAGAAATCAGGTCTTTTGGAAGCATCTGGATTCCTGTGCACAAAATTGAGAGCAATAATTTATAGACTCTGACACTTAATTGACATAGACACTGCACTGCCATGAGTCTATTGTTTATCAGGAATTTTTTTCAGACTAGAGGTTCAAGTTCTAACAAGCTGAACTCTCCTTCATGAGTGTGGCAGAAATGAGGAACTTCTAAGTTAGTAATTCTACATAATCCACAGTGTACTTTCTATTTACAGGAAATGACGTTGATATTTAATTTTTGCCTATCCCTTACCAACAATTTATCATGATCTGGTAAATGGATCTGGGACATCCAGGAGGAGGGGGGAGCCGGTAACCAATGGATACCTTCTGTAGCACCTGCATATAATAATAAAAGATGATCATAAAATACAAACAAAAGAATTAGCTGCATCAAAACATGTCAACCATAAAAATACACCTAGAGTTAGTCAGCCCATGCAGACCCTCTTCACTCTACATACACGGCGATGCTAAGAGAGATGTCACCTTTTTTTGGCATGTGTAATGTCACAAGGAGGAGTACCTAGGCTTGCTAGACTAAAATACACCCTAACCATACAAATCTTAGAAAATTTGGGGCAAATGCGTATGCATCAAAATCAAATAATAAACATTATTACATGCAGGGACAACCTTCAACAATAGTTACCTGGGAATTTGTGTACTCAACAAATGGTTTCGTTCCCAGGGACCATATCTCGTACAGGACACAACCATAGCTCCACACATCACTAGCAGCAGAGTACTTCTTGTAGTGTAGAGCCTCAGGTGCAGTCCACTTCACTGGCACCTTCCCTCCCTTGGAGACATAATGGTCTTCATCAGAGGGAAGGACTTTGGAGAGACCGAAATCAGCAATCTGGAGGGGAAAAAATCAACCAAAACGTTAAACATTGACCTCTCACAACAGTTAGACAGTTATAGATAATGCTGTACAAGACTCATGCACTTGGCATAGGAAGATAGTTAGACTACATATAGGGAGAAAACTATGACAGATAATATGAGTAAACATGTTGAGGAAGCCACTTGCTGTATAGAGGGAAAGTTTTGCAGGGTTTAACTTTTGTGTTTTTCATGCATCACGATCCATCTGCAAAAGTATTTATCTGCGAAATTCTCCCTAACACATATATATATGTATGGACATTGCACAGTTCATACCTGAAAGTTAAAACACAAAATATTAAATTTTGACGAGAGATATCAAACCCCCGCAAAACTTTCCCGCTATACGGTATGTATATATGCACACATAGTAATCTCCAAGCTCATTTCTACCTTGCATGTTCCATCATTGGAAACGAGGACATTCCTTGCAGCCAAGTCACGATGGATGTACTGCTTGAAACCAAGGTACATCATACCAAAGGCCACTTGACGTGAGTAACTCAATAAGGTAGCACTTAGCTGACTTGAAGACGATTCACTACAATTTGCATGCATGAAGTAAGCATTATGATGGCTGTGTGTAAACATGGTGACAAGTCATCAATAACACATTGATGTTTGTGTCAATAAATAATTCCCAAATGAGCAATATCTTCTTTAGACCGAGGGCATTATCTGTAGCAGCTCAACAGGTGTTAGGTGTTCAAAGTAAACATACCTTGTTTTGTTCAGGAGTGTTGGTAAATGGCTTCGCAGATCTCCTTGATGCATGATGTCAATAACAATCATTAGCTGTAAATGTAACAACCGAAAACATTGTAACATGAAGACTGCTGGTATAGTTAAATTTTTAAACTGACAGGATCCTCCTGGATGAAGCCAAGAATCCTGAGTATGTTGGGATGGTTGAATTGTCCCATGATGGTGGCCTCTTGTAGGAATCTCACTCTCTCTTCTTCACTTGCTCCATTCTTCATTGACTTCACAGCCACCTCTTCACCATCATCATCACTGGAGTCTGAGTGATGATGCCACACACCTCTGTGGACTGTTCCAAACTCACCACTACCAAGTTGCTCAAACAATCTGTGTGTGTGTGTGTGTGTGTGTGTGTGTGTGTGTGTGTATGTGTGTGTGTGATGTGTGTCAATATCTTTTTTGCATAAAAATCTGTAGCAAACCATCAAAGCCATTAAATACTAGAAATATACACAATTTTAATATGATGACAAACATGCACATGGATGAAACTTTAATCTAGAGAACAATTATCTATTTGAGGCAGAACAATTCCTGTCTGCAATTGAAGACTAGCAGAACTGACATTCTTGACACAAAATCACATTCCAAAGACATAGCCTCATCTCTTTGTTTACAGACTCTTTGTTTACAGAGGGACAACCCTCTACCATAACAACACTCCATAATTACCCAGACAAGCATCTGGTACTGTCAGAGAGGGTCATGGAGAGTTGTAACATTCTTGGTGGTATTGAAATTTACCCACAGGTCTTCTCCACTTCCACTTTAATTGATTATTTCGGTCTTCTTTATGTGTTCAACAATCACAATAGATCTAGGAAGGCTTTCTTATGAAGCAATTAACTAACCAACTGAGTCTATTATGTGAAATTTTTACCTCAAAAGTTCAATAATTATTTCACATTCATTCGATCTCTATGCAGAGACTGTATGGGGCTAAAGTTGATCATAAAATGCAAACTAGCTCAGCATGATGATTATGCAATACCTATAATATTATAGTGGCTACCCACCTTTAATCCATGCAATACTCACTTTAATTTCTCCTTGGCTATCTGGGCTACTCCAAGTCCAGTGAGCTGTTCGCAGAGCTCTTCTTCTTGAGTGGCTGGCTCCCAAAATGGCTCCTCGTAATCGTGCTCGTAATCTTTGTTCAGTTTCTTGTAGGCTTCATCATAGTCGTCGGTGGACAGGAGACAATAGCCACTCTCGATACCATCATCGCTGGACAAGGGTTCTTCATAAGGTGAAGCAGTGTCTCTTTCATTTTGTTCGGTTTCAATGAGATAGTAGTTATTTGAGTTGTCCTGGGCGACTGAATTAGTTGCTGAGTAGTTGGGTGGGGGGTCGTTCATAGGCTGTGTATGTGTGTGTGTGTGTGTGTGTGTCTGTGTGTGTACATGCATGTGTGTGTGTGTGTGTGAAACAGTTGCATGATTGTTAGCTTTCAATATACATACAGATATAACTTCTAATTAAAGATATACTACAATAACTATTACGCAACCTAAGAGGGTTAAGGAATTGCATGTCAATATGGCCATCAAGGGAAGCATGTTTGTACAAATTATTATAATATTGTATGCATCTCATTGTGTCAACACTACAATGTGAGTGTGCAAGTAATAGACAATAATAATAATTATGCTCTCTATTTTTGTGACAACATACACAGCAGCACACAATACATTAAGTTGGAGCAAAAGACAAGCATGAGCATATTTTAAAACACAAACTAACCAGTCTTGATAGCTATAGGTAACTATTGTGCCTTCTCTTAATTGCAAATATATTTTCTTGACTATGTGTGCAACACAATGTATACAAGAATTAAGGCTAGTTGCAAAACATGCAGGTGAATATACGCAAATCATTATAGCCATTTCAGTTTTATCGTGTAACTGTTTGTGCAAAGACAGAATTTTTGTTACCTCTTTAACAGTTTCAATGTCGGGGTGAGAAGCATCCAGTCTTATTTTCTCCTTCTCTCTCTTCAGTTTTCTTCTTCTTCTCTTACAGCACCAGCAGGTGAGTGCTATAATGAGGGCAATTGTACCACAGAATGGGATGTGTGCAAGCACAAAACCAATCGCAAAATCTCTCCCAAAATTGTCATCTTCTGAACTCGTTGCTTCTGCTGTGTATGTGGAGATAAGGAGAAGAAACATAATTTTCATGCTCCAATGATTTAGACTACAGGCTACAGAAACTTATATCTGTGAAATACTTACTACTGTTACAGCTTATGGTAGTCACCATCGTTGCCAGAAAAACCAAAGGTGAAAGCAGAATTCCCATGATGATTGATCAAATCAAACCTTTCTTGAAATCTTGCTCGTGGACACTCACTGAAGTTTTCAGCTGCTGGATCGATTTTGGAGATAGCAAAATTTGCAGAGGCATGCAGAAGGGCGTGGAATGTAACGGAAGTAAAATTCAACCACGTGGCCAGAACTCATGGTGAAAAAATGGTAAGTATATAGTCATAAATATCTTGTCAAGAATACACTTTTGTAGTTCTTTAGCTCCATATGTAGGGGGAAAAATTGGTCTTATTTACTGGCTGTCCATAGGCATAGTGACTAAGCCCACATGTATGATCAAGTTTCTCAACAGACTAGCTGTGTCATTTCTGTTCTTACATGGTGCAATGCTAACTGTGCTCTCCAGCTCTGTCAGATTGTTTAGATCTAACTAGAGCACTGTTTTTGTTAAGGAGTTCCATTTTCCCCCCGTTTCTGACAGCTGCGTCGACAGGCTCGTCTTCGTAGGGAGTATCTCTACCGCAAGTCCATCGAGGACCAGGAGAGGACCATCTTAGAGAAGAAGAGGAAGATACAAGCAGCTATTGAAGGTACATGCAGATGTTGTTCGTTTGTTGATTTTGTGTGTTTAACACTTTCATTGTATTTCCTGGCTGGTGCACAGATGGCAAACCCATTCCAACTGAGTTGAAGGAAGAAGGACTTCCCCTCAGGAAGGCCATGAAGTTTGATGACTCTGATCGCCAAGGTGAGCACTGCTGTGACCCGATTATGTCATAGTGCTTTACCAGGATGTTGACCGTGCATCACCAGTACTTTGGGTCAATAATATTTGTGATGAGTTTCATGATAATAATTAATGATCCAATTAATATCTCAAGCATGCCTATGGGCCTTTCCCAGCACAATATGTATTTTAGTTTCCAAGTTGGGGAAGATCTGGGAATGAACCTAATCAGTTTCATTCTTCAAAATTAATAATAATTATTATGACTATTCTGTTTTTGTGTGTGTGTGTGTGTGTGTGTGTGTGTGTGTGTGTGTG
>CAXIPT010000003.1:9237197-9247382 GCA_964030475.1 Tethya wilhelma | reverse complement strand
CACACACACACACACACACACACACACACACACACACACACACACACACACACACAAGATAGACATGTACAAATGAAGCAGTAAAATAACCATAATGTATAGTGCATATCTATTATATACCTTGTGAGTAGCAAGGTGAGACGAAGTGGCGCTACTACTCATGGGTAAGGAGGGAATTCGTCCCACTGCAGGAGCTAATGGAAGCACAATGTGTTTCTCTTGGTGACCTCTCTGTTGGCTACTAACAAGAGGTTTATAGGTTGAGATTGGGCTACTCTTAACGGATAGAAACATTCCAAGGAGTACCTATACATACGTGTGTGTGTGTGTGTGTGTGTGTGTGTGTGTGTGTGTGTGTGTGTGTGTGTGTGCATTTATACATTAAATTAATTTATGAAGGAGTATGTGTGGGTGTAAATGCACAGTGAGTAAATGCAACAACATGTTCTTTACAGTTGATCTCATTAGCTGCCTCTCCAAATTAGCTCCAATGTACGGTCGAAACACATCCAAATCGAATGGATCGATAAAACCCTGCAACTCTTCAACCAGTACACTCATCTCTTTTGACTGCACAATACACAAGAGGTCAAAGAATGTCACAGAGATATTATAAAACTTAGTTGGAAGTATACTGCAATATTTGTACCTCTGTGTCGGATTTTACAACCAGAATATTTGCTAGAAACTTCAAATTGTACAGCAACTGCAGAGCACATTGCTGAGGCACATTGATGCTTGTTTCGGTAGCAAGTTTGGGGGATTTTTGTTGGAGAATATTCCGATAACACTTCAACACTCCTCGAAACATGGAACTACTCAGTTCCGTGACGATCGATTTGTCCAGGGTTTGCCCCCCAACTCGGCTAATCTCCTGACTCACGGCAAACAGCAATGATGTGACAAACACGGAGGCTTGAGATGGGACCTTGATGAGTGAGGAAATTTGAGTTCCAGATTCATCCTCTTCTGAAATGGTGATTTCGTCCCATACCTTAACAAGAAGATGGTGTGATTGATGGTCAGTACAAGTGTATAGCTCTTGACTTTATAAAAATGGTTTGCTAGTGTACACAGTTGACTATTTGAGGAGTACTCATATAAACATTTGAGAGCATGTAAATGTCGTTGCAAGCTCAAAATCATGACATGATATAATATAGGCAAATCGCAGAGTCCCCAATGATGTGTGTGTGTGTGTGTGTGTGTGTGTGTGTGTGTGTGCACGTTTACTTGTAGATGTAGGTGCCACTACTCATATGGATGACGAATACGCTTGGGCTGGAGTAGAAGATCCCAAGGTGGTAGTGACCACGTCTCATAACCCCAGCAGCAGACTCAAACAGTTTGCCAAGGTGATTGTAATTATTACTGCCCACTAAGAGAATGTCCATGGCACCTATGTTGTTTGTTTGTTGATTTATGATCGATTCTCCCATAGGAGTTGCGTCTGATGTTCCCCAACGCCCAGCGACTGAACCGTGGTAACTATGTCATGAGTCAACTGGTTCACGCCTGCAAGGCAAACGATGTCACCGATCTCATAATTATTCATGAGCACAGAGGAGAGCCGAGTGAGTATTGCAATGGATACATACTACCGTTTAAGGCATTAGTGTATGTAGCTTGGGTGCATGTAATGTCAAAATCTTGCTACTTGTAGTAGTGAAGGTCTACGAAGAGCTTCTCACTCAGGATGATACACAAATTATGTATAATTCTTACAACACAATACCACTAAGTGGTCAGAATTTTACGTGCATAGGGTAATACCTTTGTGCCTTTGTATAGTGACAGTTTTTGGGTTTTGATTCATTGTCATTACCAGGGTTTCATCCAGGAGCAATACAGTCATTGTATAGTAACTCTTAGATGCCCAACATAATCCAAAGAGCAGTAGTTATGTGTATGAACAGCTGAAAGGTGGTGGGGCGGGGTTTTATGTACGGTATAGCCGGAAAATTTGGTGGGGAATTAAATTTGGCGGATTGGCGGATGAGACTTAGTAGCGCCAAATTGGCGGAGTGAGCTGGATCACGTGCACAATATGCTTACGTACGCATATACGTACACGCACACGCACTAAATATTGGCGGATTTTCAAATTAAATCCGCCAAATTCGAAGTTTGCTCAATCCGCCAAATTTAATTCTCGCCAAATTTTCCGGCTATACGGTGTACACTAATCGTGTGCATGGTTTCCAGAATTTGGTGTTTGTCCCTCTCTTACTCTCTCCCCCCCTCTCCTCTCCCTTGCAAGACTGTGATCCAAGATTAAGTACAACCATACTCTCATAGATATAGGAATATAACTTTGGTTAGGGGGGGGGGGAGCTATACTTCTTAGAATCAATAGTTAACAAACAAATGGTCTTGTATCATATGGTGTACAATGTGTATAATATACTTCTAACATGCTTAGGAATATCTAGATTAGCTATGATGTGCCACATATCTAAAGTTTGTGTAAATATCCCTTCTCCAAGAAAAGTATATATAGTGTATGAATAGTTATACTTGACACATGCATGTTTGCTCTATCTTGTATGAGATTAGAAGTGGGAGTAAATTATTGGGAGTTATGATTGTATTTCCTTTGCCTTCTTGTCATGCCACTCTAAGTAAATTAGCTGCTTGTGTGTTAATTTGTCCAAGTCAGCATATAACAATTGAGCAGAAAACTCCACCTGTTATCTCAATGTTATATGGTGCATACAAATTGATTTGCACAAGCATGTTGCTAAGGCATTGTTGATGTGAGCTTATATACTACTCAAACATTAGTTGTATAGGTATATATATTATGTAGTGCATGCACAAAAGCATTGTACGTATATACTCCTACTTTCTGAGAATAACAATGCTGCTTTCCTTGTGATTAGCAGACGAGAATAACTTCCCTGTATCCATTATGAAAACACACTCCACTTAAAGCACGCTATCCTTTCATTTTCCTCCATTCCTCCAACAGATGCTCTGGTCGTGTGTCACCTCCCCTACGGACCCACGGCCTCTTTCTCTCTCTCCAACACGGTCATGCGTCACGATATCCCCAACGTGGGCACCATGTCGGAGGCCTACCCTCATCTCATCTTTCACAACTTCAAGACCAGACTGGGACAGAGGGTGAGAGCACGGCATTCCAATCGTGTGACCATGATGGTTTTCTACATGTAGCTTGCGTGCTGAGAGGCAGCAGAGGTTCTGCATATTCATGTCATCATTGTTAGTTGTGTGATTGCTACTGCCTAGCTTGAAAAAGCCATTCATAATTATACAAAGTGTTTAGCAAACAGTTAAGTTTGAGGAAAAAGACGTGTCTGTTTTTTGTCGTTTTTTTCATGCATAGGTACAAAATATTCTCAAGTATTTGTTTCCTGTTCCCAAGGAGGACAGTAAGAGAGTCATCACGTTTGCCAATCAAGAGGACTACATATCTTTCAGGTCAGTGCTCTATGAAAATTACAAATATTACTGGCTTGAATTGATCCGATTATAGGAAAATTCAGTATGGTGTTAATACCACCTTTCTGTTTCCTTTCTGAAAATAACCCTTTTAAACTTTCATGTTCTAGTGTGTATCATCCACATGACATTGCATGGAGTACTGTAGCGATTCTTTAAAGGTTTCACTCAACCTGTTAGGATCATGATTGCAGCTTTCTTCTAGTTTCCCTAGGAAGTTGCATGTTCTGTTGATGTCTGCTACATCCTAGATCAGCTGCTGCTTGGCTCTTGATTTATTGTAACTTTTCAGGCTTCTGGCTCCAGAGGGTGGGTAGTTATTCAAGCTGACTGGTTATCTAATGATTCTACAAGTGCTTCTTTTTCCACACATCCTTCTCTTTAGAAAATATGACTCTTACTTATACTTGTTTGGGTTTACCAGAAGGAAAAGAATATCAGTGGAACGACAATATGTGCAGTCACAGGCACACTGTCATAGTGAATTAACACACCCATAGCTGGGGTTATGATTATCAAGTTTGTATGTACCTAACTGTATGCTCTTTGGAATGCAACAACAGCTTGTTTATGTGTCATATTCCAGGGTTCTCCCTAAAGCTTGTCAGAGCAGTGCTACACCACACTGGTCGTGCTAAATTTACTTTGATGTGGTTAATTTTATTAAAAGGAATGCATAAAAACCACAAGAATGCTTTAATGTTTTCCCTGGTACCACTCAGATCAACCATTCTACCCTCTAATTGTATCCACGGTATGACTGATCATAGTGTACGTAGCTCACAGCACACAGAGTGTATGCAGTCCAGTCAGTACATGTGCATGGGGTGGTGGGTTGAGCTGACTGTTTATACACCAGTAGTAGAGTTCCAATGATGTTCTTTGCTATTATTTTTGCCTTTGCTTTTGCAGGCATCATGTTTATAAAAAGTCGGGAGTGAAAGATGTGGAACTAAAGGAAGTGGGACCACGATTTGAGTTACGATGTAAGATTAACTATGTGCACACATCGTGGTCTATGTATCTAGCTTAGCAATATAAATTGTGGTCCTCCTTGCTATGGGCTTGGAGTCTGTGCAACGTGGGGCCAATAGTTGGTAAAGATCACCAAAACAACAAATCAACTATTTAGCAACATGCACAGCAGGCATAATAGGAAGTGTGTATATCATCGTAGAAACAAGAGCTGGGTAGTTAAGCTCTCTTACATCCAATCACATGCACGTGGTTATAACAATGCAGTTTGTATCCATTGTGACCCTTTACCTCATTTATGTGTGCAGTGTATGAGATCAAACTGGGCACTGTGGATCAAGTTGACGTTGACGTGGAGTGGAGGCTGAGACCTCACATGAACACTGCTAGAAAACGTTTAGCGCTTAGCAATAGCAAACAATTAAGCTAAGTGACTATTGTGTATTGTTATGTTTTCACATGAACAAGCTACTACTCATTTTCATTGTATCTTTGAAAATCTACAAGATTGCTTGTTTATACCTCTACCATAAAAAGGAAAAGTTGTGAGATGTTTTCCTAGTATTTGGAGATTATTTTGACTTCAGTTGTGAAAACCCTAAATAGTAAACTAGAAATTTATAGCCCATAATTATGTGTAGTTTATAAAATCAAACCTCTTGTCCTCCCCAATGCTTATGCAGTAGCTAGTATACTATAGAGTCTACAATTCATGCATATTTGTATACTTGTGTGTAGCATGTCTTTAAGTTTCGTTTTATGTCAGTTTGAATAATTATATTCATACACTTGCAAGACGTGAATGTCTAGACCTTAGTCATGCATGTATTCAGTTCAACCTAGAGGAGTATTGTAGAGGAATGCAGTAATATTTCCCTCGCCCCTGCAGCTAGCTGGGTCTCTAGAATTCAACTCAACCACTTCCTGCCAGCAATGTTGGCAGTTTGACTCCACCTTTTCCTTTGTTACCACATAATTTTAGTCAGCTCAGTGAACTATACAGCATTGTGCTCAGTTTTGAGTTTACTATATAGCAGAGAAAATGAAGGTGTCAGTTGTCTTGAGTCTTGGTGTGGTGCTCCTTGCTGTTACCTACCTTGCCAAACCAGTGGAGTCTCAATGTCTCTCATTAACTCAGCTTACTGGATTAGCTCAATGCACAACTGCCTTTGCAAACATTGTAAGTTAAGTTGCATGATTTTAGTTGTGTAAAAGTGATGATTATATTAATACTAGCTTCCTATTCTAGCTCATTTTTGTTAGAATATTCACTTACAGGTCATGATTGTGTCTGTCCAACAGCTAGTGTACCACAGATATATACAAATTATGTCATAGTGCCCAGAAGTTTTAGAATACTGCAGCGTATATTGCATGGTCTACATATATAGGTTGAATGTATAGAGGAGGTTACTAAAACACCAGTGTGCCTTTGCTGAACTAAAAGTGTCACAGTTTAGTTATTGCATTCCAATCACATGACTGCAAAGAGATTTGTGTCTGCATTTTCTAATCTAAGCAATATAGTTAGCCTCGTGAACCAGTCCCTCCCCGCTATGCTTATCCAGAGGCTTATCAATAAGCATAGCGGGGAGGGACTGGTTCACGAGGCTACAATAATTATAGTGGTTACTCTCCATTTGTCATAACATCATGTAGTTTACTAATCCCAGTGGGTTTTGTGACAACTCTGAGTGCATCAATGAATACCTGGAAGCATTTGAGAACTGTGATGCTGGGGGCTCCACAGTGAACACAATACGAGAGCAGTGTAATCTTGGCAATGATGGACAGACGGTCATCCCAAGGCTTGTAGTCATCGTTGGATCTCTTCTGCTAGCATTTCTGAGCTTCTTTGCTTTACGCTAAAACTCAGTTACCTGTTAGCTATTATGTGTATCTTGGTGGACAACTAGATCTATTAATGTTAATTGTAGATAGTTATACAGTAATGTGAAGTTTCTTAGAATGATTTTATACCTTTGTACAATATTATGTTAATTGTTTGATGATTTTGCACTTGTCCATTTATAATTATTTTGTTGTCATGGATATTACCCCAAAGATGTATATTCCATTCACATGACTATAATAGCAACACGTACCTATGCTTGTGTTTCTGCTGTTTAATAGTTATAACCTTAAGATAATCATCTGACTGTACTTGGCCTAATGCTTATATTTGTTGTTTATTTTGTAAAACATAAACAAAAAAGCGCCGATACTAGCTGTATGGTTGTGTGCCATTGCATGCCCATAATTATGCACTGTTTATGAATATGAAAATCACTTCATTTTTTGCATATAAAAATAACTGTTATTGCCCATATCCTCCTCATCTGTGTCACTGGAGGAAGACACTGAATGTGGTCTAAGTTGCTTGCTCTCTTCATCCTTGTTGCTAGCCTTTATGTAGTTCCTCTTTGTTGACGATAGTGTGTTGCGTTTATCAATTCTAGTCGACTTGGGACCAATGTGTTTGTAGAAAACAAACAACAGTATTAACACCAGCAGTAGCGTCCCACTCTTCACAGACATGACGGCATAAGTGTGCTTGTTAGTTGTTTCATACCCCCAGTCGCCTGCATTATGTAGATCCATAGATAACACACACACACACACACACACACACACACAAGTCATGCATGCAGATCACATTCTTGCTGGCCACAGAGTGTGAGAAGTATAAATAGGGAAACTAAAGACTNCTAGTTTCGCTAGCCAGACTCTCCGCAATTTTTTGAGGAGAGTCTGGCTAGCTAGCGAGACTATACGTGAAAACATGGGCCTGGAGAGTAAAAAACTCTGCAATCATGCATGCATGTATACATAGCACGGCAATTTCAAACTGGTGCCCTAATCGTTCACGTCCTTGTCCGTTGGGACGTTATTGTGTGAAATGGACGTTATTGTGTGTAACGTTATTGTGGGAACGCATTACCCCATAGAAATCCGTCCTGGGGGAGCTATTAAATAAGCAATAACGTCCTATACTAAAGATTAACGTCTCCCTCTCGATGTAAACATAAACTACACCAAGCTAGCTATAGTCTAGTATTTAGTCATCAATTTGAACTGTTTTTGACCATAATTTATATAAATGCTATATAATGTGTGGGAGCGCAACATCATACTTGAGTAATTATGAGGAGTCACTGTATGAAGACAATAAATGGCTTTGAAAGCCACCACAACCAGGAAAATTACCAGATGATAATACTGAACAATTGATCTTGCTCAGTATGATTATGGCAAAGAATGACAGAACGTAATGGCATTGCTGTATAGTATTCTGTCTATATATATATACCCAACTGGACCCGAGAAGAAAAGACGTATAGAAGAAAGCTCGTGCACCATATAGAAGCAGTAATTCCACTGATTCTTCTGACTTAGGAATCTAAAGCATTTGACCTATAGTTTACTTTGACGTATTTAATGGCATAGTGGCATTCCCAACTTCATATATGTATGAACAGAAGTCTGTTGTCAATTGAGCATAATTATAGATGTCCTTCATTCCTAGCCTTTTGTAAACCAGTCCGCCTCCCCACTATGCTGGGAGGGATTGGTTTACGAGGCTGCTTCATTCCATAGTAACTGTCATGAGACCTCATTGTAGTAATTGCATGGTTATCATATCACTAGGTAGTCTATCGAGCTAGACCCTTTTCTCACCGCTGCCTAACGCCAGGGAGAGAAAGAGATTTCTACCCCTGTCGCATGTCAGGGGTAGAAAAAAGGGTCTAGCTCGATAGACTAATCACTAGGCAACAGTGATCATTTTCATCATTTACTTCACCTCCTCTTACACACACAGTCTCATGCCATCAATGCACACACCTGACACAATGGGACATTATGGTCCCTGTCAAATGGAGTGGCAGTGCAATTTGTGGAATACTCCTACATGATTTTGTTCCTTTGTTATTTCAATCATTTCAAGCCAAAAATTACAATAACTAGACTCTGTCTAATACATTGTTTGTGTGTTGATACATGTGTTGTTGTGTGTGTTCCTTCACGATCATTGCTGCTCTTACTCGTCAGTCTTTCAGCAACTCAATAGGCCGCAATTTCGAGGCCACAGCTGCTAATCATGCCCATTTCTTAGCAGGTGTGGCCTCAAAGCTTAGCGCTCAAAGACGCTAAAAAGCCTCAGATCTTAGAAACTACAAGGTTTTGTTGAATGCTACATGTACTTTTTTTTTTAGATAATATCGATTATTTAACATTGGTATGCCGTTTTTGAAGACTGGTCCTTCCGTTCTTGAGATATAGAGTGAACAAAAAATCTGTCTGACAGCAAAACAACTACTGTAACCCTTGCATGCTGCGCAGGCGCGTGCCAAAGATAATAACTATTGTTTATGACATAAGTTATGCTAAGCTATAAGATCTGTTATCTCTAACAGCTAATGCCTTTTTTGGTAGTATATACAGATATTATAAGTCAAGTAAACTCAGTTTGTATTGTGTACATTTTGCTACTTTGGCAGTTAACGTTTTACTAGATTTCACTAGACAAATACACACAAACAAAAACTATAACCCTTGCTACACATGTGCAGACGCCCAGGCTTAATGCTTGATGCAGTTAATTACCATTCTGGTATGAGAATATGTAGGAAGATTGAGCAAGAACTTTATGTTGACAAATGAGGTATAAATTGTATAAATAATTGGCCTACTAGCCTTAAAGGCTAGTCGTGGCAGGTGCACCAGCTGAGCTAAAGAGCTAGTTACAGTAGGTGTTTTACGTTACTGTTAGTCTGCCTGTTTGTTCATGATTATTCATTATTATCACTATGATAATGAAGACTAAGAGTTCATCATTCCATTTTGTGAACAGATTAACAAACAAGCTACAGGTAAGAGAAGGCACTTCTTTAGCTATAGCTAGGATTTTTGTTTTGGTAAAATTCAATTGGTGAATTACAAATTGCCAAAAGTAAAATTAATAAAATTAACTGAAGCTTAAAATTTCTCTGTTGTATTTTGGTGTGTAAAAGCGAAAGTAAAACTAACTACATGTAAAGTGTCCAGAAAGAGTACACTTCATTTTTAACACACCAAAATTTAAGTGTTAGAGACTCTGAGAGAGATTATAAAGTTCTAGCATTGCTTTTGAAAAATTCTTTATAGTTAGAAAGAAAGCATTAAAATCATTATGTATGCTGACATTGTAGTGAATTTTGCTTCATCATAACAATAATGATTATAAAAATCTAAAGCTCGCCAATATCTTTTCAGTTCCCTTTAGCCAAATTTAATTTTCACCAAAATAATCAGCTATTATTATGGTATAATGATAATCATCAGTTTTGGCTGAAAAAGAATATCTGCTGTCCTAGCTACTAATTGAGAAAACATTTGAGATCACTTGGTTTTCATACATTATTAATATGCTTTAAAGAAGTTAATTGAGTGTGGTCAACTGATGTATTTGATGGTCTCTCAGATAGGTGTATATAGTGGATTGGCAACTGACTTATCCAGCACCTCACATGGCACCTGTAATCCTTAGCCCAAGCCATCCATAACTGAATAGCCTGAGCCATTCTAGGTGACTAGGTCTGAAGTGTGATTGTAGCAAGATTACTATATACCTCACAAATCACTACTAGCGACATAAAAACCAGAGCTAATGACCCGAAAAACAGACCTCTACTGGGAAGAACAATACTAGTAATCCTTCACTTAATTGCTCCATCAAAAACCGTGCTAAAAAGTGGGGGGGGGGGG
>CAXIPT010000003.1:9215432-9234065 GCA_964030475.1 Tethya wilhelma | reverse complement strand
AAAGTATTGGAACAAGGCATGTCTCAATTTCGGGCACATGACTACTTCATTTTCATTTTTGATCTCTCAATTATTGTCATAAATGGTTCCAGAATTATCTATAGATGAACTTATCAGTACATACAATGGTTCAAATTCCTGCAAATCTTATCATTTGGCTAAATAGTGGAATGAAGTATAGCAGGCATGATTAGATTATATTGGCCAAGACTTCAACACAAAAAAATGAAGTAGTCATGTGCCCGAAATTGAGACATGCCTTGTTCCAATACTTTTTACAGCACTGCCCATTCCTACACTGCTTATTTTTTTGAAATTTTTACTACTTGTTCATTCACTTTTTTCAACACTACAGTGTAAAGACTGTTAGAGACTGGTTAGTCCCTACAAAAAGCTTGAGTAGCAGCTACATGCATTGTAATGCTAGAGTAACTAATGCGCATGCGCATTCAATGCCACGTGGATAGATAATGAATGACCTTTGAACTCTACCTACAGGAAGATTGCTACGTTGAAGTACATGAATTTATATGCTAAGTTTCACAGCTTTCTAGTTTTTGTTTAGGCCCTTTTGTGATGAAAACGAGTATCAAGGAACGCAGTTCCCTTGAAAAGGACCTACCTAGTGCTGTCAAAGTTGGCTCCACACTCTCTGGTTCTCTGGAAACCGTGTTCAAGTAAGTCAGTTAGTACGTACGTACGTAAGTAAGTACGTTAGGAGAACAAAAATGGCACTGTTGTGGCTTCCCACTGGCGCTCTCTACGAGTTCCCAGGGAAGTTTCTGTGAGTTTCAGGCCTTGCATGCAGTTGGTAATCTGTTGGAGAGAGCCTTTGAGCAAGTTTGAGAGCTTAACTTTGTTTTGTTAGATTTTTATGATGATAAACATTTTGTATTGGGTCTATGAGACATGTGGCCCATTCCTACTATACGTACTACCGTACGTATGATAATGTCACACAGTAAAACAGTCAGTGATATTAAATTGACCACTGATGCAAACAGTGGGTATTTATTGATTATAAGTTATATTGTGCGATTTGAAGCACTGAGATTT
Organism: Tethya wilhelma; assembly: GCA_964030475.1. Classification (NCBI taxonomy): domain Eukaryota; kingdom Metazoa; phylum Porifera; class Demospongiae; order Tethyida; family Tethyidae; genus Tethya; species Tethya wilhelma. The sequence goes on along the minus strand of CAXIPT010000003.1, from coordinate 9,233,009 downwards.
TTAATTTGGTACTTTGTGATAGCTATTATATCGAGCTGCATGCATGGTTGGGCATCCTCTCAGATGTTTGACTGGAACATAAAATTAATGGTCCACTCAATGATTCATGCACACCTACTGTACACAGACAGTCATATTCTCACCTGCCTTTAATTTATGCTGTCTTTTTTCATCAACTTATGCAGCTTGGTGAATCACAATTACTTGAACTGCACAGTGTGCATTGTGGTTTTCCAGTCTGTAACTAATGATGACCTTTACACTTTCCAAATTTGTTAAAATACAATTGTGTCACACCATCAATGTAATGAAGATTACAAAATTTGTTTAATAACAACCACTAGTTGTAGTCACTGTGCTCCTCAAGATCACTAGATATGCACTGACTGTCTTCAGATTGGAGTAGTTCTTTACCATTCTCATGGTTAGAATTAGAATGGTTATAGTAAGTCCTGGTGCTTTGTATTCCTTTTTTGGACTGTTGTTTTAATTGACGACTTTGGTCCAATATGTGCTTGTACAGTTTCAGTAACAGTGTAGAATTAAAGCCACGATTGAACAATGAACTGTTAATATAGTCACCACAAGATATATAGGTATTGAATTTCAAATTGAATGAAAATGCACGAATGTACATTGTACCTATGATTGAAATTCTTCACTTCAATTTCACAGAGCATTCATTGGCACATGCATGTACTGTGCTTTGTATACTTATAAACTCATAGCTATGTACATATTTACATATACACAAACACACTCATGATCCAATCTCATGCTTTTGCGTCATTATATGCACGTATCCCCCCTCTGTAGAACAACAGTTATAGCACAAACCGAACAAAAAAAACTTGTAAATTTAATTTGAATCATAAGCATGTCTTGCTCGGAAGTCAGGTAATCACATGTACCAATGTGATTACAGAAAATAATGACAAAAACAACCACTAGTTGTAGTCACTGTGCTCCTCAGGATCACTAGAACTGTCTTTGGATTGGAGTAGTTCTTTGCTATTCTCATGGTTAGAATTAGAATGGTTACTGGGATCTAGTGTTTTGCATTCCCTTTTTGAGATGTACCCATTAGTTTTTATTGAGGACTTTGGTTCAATATTCTTGTACAGTATCAGTAATAGTAGTAGCACTAAAGCCATGACTAAATTGTTGATGGTCATCACAGCATAGGTGTGCTTGCCTGTTTCTTCATACACCCAGTCACCTGTGTTAAATAATAAGTTATGCATGCACATACACTGGTATCTGTTGCTAACTTCTTGATGCCATAATAATTTTAGACTGCTTACGTACTCCAAAGTGGAGAGATAATTCGAGCAACTCCAAAAGCAGTATAGATTCCACTTGTTATTATTCCCTGTAAAGTATTATGTGCAAGATTGAATAATTGTATGAAAGTAAACTTNCTCTGTACTGATGGGCTACCTGGCTGAGGGCCACCAAACATCAGTGTATTTAGGTTGCAAATGTATGTAAACAACTTTGTACACTCCATTATTTAGAATAATTATGAGTGATTGTCATTGTAATGTTTTTGAAATGTGTGTGTTTGTATACATGACATTGTGCATTAGTTATTAGTAGTGTACTCTTCAGAGTCGCTGGGGATTAGACTTTCTTCAGCTTGTAATAGTTCTTTGCTATCATTTCGAGATGCTTTACCATATTTGTAGCCTCTCGTTGAAGTTTTGATTGGTGACTTTGGTCCAATGTATTTGTACAGTATCAGTAATAGTAGTAGCAATATAGCCATGATTGAACTGTTGATGGTCATCACAACATAGGTGTGCTTGTTTGTTGCTTCATATGCCCAGTCACCTGTGTATTAAAAGTGTACAATGGCTTGAGCATTGCCTATATATAGTTTTCATTAAGCATATAATACATAGTTGTTCAGTTTTCACTTACTCCAAAGTGGAGAGACGATTCTTGCAAATCCAGCGATAGTAAAAATTGTACCTGTCACTATTCCCTGTGTGACAATAAGATATATTTACTAAGAATAGTAGTTATTATAGTGGCATTCAAATGTTATACCTGGTTTTCAGTTGGGGTGTAGTCAAATGCAATAATGTTTACAAAAAGTGGTATTATGTGAAGAACGAATATGTATAGTGTTATTCCAATGCTCAGCTGTACAAAATGAAGAGACTTTTGATTGCTGCTGCATCTCTGGGTGCAGTCTGAGCAGTATTTTCCAGTTATACGAGATCTTGGATTCCAATAACAAGTGTTTTCAGGTGTACTGCCATTCACACACAGATCTTCTATTTCACTAACTGAAAGATTGAGAAATGGATTGAAACTCAATGTTTCAGGTTCTTCAGAGCATGTAGTATTCTTAGCACTGCTGGATGAGTTACATTCTCTATTATACTGAAGAACAATTGAGCATGGATCATTGCCAATAGCCTGCCAGTCTGACATAGTGACTCCTCCAGCTATTGCCATTAAGAGCAAACCAGCAAATACTACACGGTCGTCAATTGACAAAGCCTTGATTACCAACCTGCATCATTCCATGCCATCCATGTGCATGGATGTAAAACATATATAGCATAATCTGATGTCATTATTATCTTAAATTGAAACGTTAAAAAATTGTACCATCTTCATGCATTAATACATTGTGTGACATTCCTTTCTCTTTTATAGTGTCATTTATTTTGTCAGCAGTGTGAGGTGCATAGCTGGTTGACTCTTGCGGCCAACCCAAGGGGTAGGCAGTTCGAGTCCTTCTAATAGCTGCCATAGGTATTTTATTTCCCGTAACGTTATTCCCTTTGAACTTTGCCTAGGAGTCAACACCCTAAAAAAAACAAGAAATGTTTTCACTACTCTTTCTGAGTGGATGTAAAGTGACCATTTGTTCATTGGTTCCTAGTTTATTTGCAGGCCCTTGTTAGTCACAACTTTGGTAAACCCGAAGAGAAACTTAACAAAACCAACTTACACAAGCATTGTTGCCAAAATTGGAAGAACTAAGGTGATGAGTAGGAAAACAGAGATGTTTACAATGGTGAAACTGAATTGATCCTGTAAGATTGGGTTAAGCAGTGTGTCCATCACGGTAAATTGTGCACCAGCAGCATAGGCAGCAAAAAGGAAGAAGGAATACACCTAGACTCATGTGTGTAGGTATCATGGTAAGTTCTGCCGTGAATGAGGTATTGAATCAATATTCTATGGGTTCATGAATAACAAAGTAACATACCACTATCTGTTTGAGTGTCCTGTATTTTGTATTTGGTACAACTGGATGTAGCTTTCTTTGTCTCTTGTCAGGATTTGTTTTGTGTTGTCTCCCTGTACTAACAGCTTTTGAGTGTTTGTTTTTCCCTTGATGTGGTTTTTCGAATACAATAAGAAATGCAACAATGTACCCTGCTGCTAGAGATGCTGCAAACCACCCTGCCCAACGAAACTGGTGAACTCTTGAGAATAGAGACATGACCGAAGCAATTCCTGCGTAAAGAGTTTATAGTTGTCATGATGCACGTAGGAAAAGATTTGAATAAATGTGTTCAAAATAGTTCATAAAGGCTTACCTAGTGTTAATGTGACTAATATTGACTTTATTAATCCGTATGTAATGAAGACAAGCTCCTTCAACCATCGTCTCTTGCGTTTACAGTGGTATTTATCCTTTTTGAGACACCTCTTGTCTGAATCAGTGGCAGTGTCTTTTTCTAGTTTTTCTTCTTTCTTTAACATCTCATTCAGACTTGTTGCTTCCAAGTTATCGGCACTTACACCAAGGTACCCACCTGTTAGTGCTAGTAGTATCCCTCCAGCAAAACCCATTAGAAATCTAGCTGTGAACATCATGGCAATGTGTACAGCTAGTGCATATATCACTCCACCAATGAGATGGATGAAAGAGCCGATAGGAAAAGTGACGTGATATGGTAGAAGAGCTGTTAGTAGTAGAGCTATTGCAGCACCCGTAATCTCTCCAATGGCATACGTTGTGACAATCCAAGAATAGATGTATTCTGATGCACCAAGACCGGGCAAAATGTGTAGCTATGGAGTTAAGTGTATGACCATTGTATATATAATAAATTATAAGAATATTATTGCATCAAAATGTATTAAGGTTAAGCTTGTCAAGAGCCTTCTATACCCAAGCTAGCTCTTTCCCATATCAGTGACATATTTTGAATTTTTTTCCAACCTATAGCCCATAGATGCTTGATGGCATCTGTCTGGTATGGCTTTGTTTACTTTGACTTACACTTTGATTGTCTTTTGTTATTTCAACGACTGACTCTCTTGGGTTGGTGATGAATTGATGCATCGAAGGGAGCAACATTGAATCGCCTGAAGAAAGTACCAATTGGAGGACTATCACAATTGTCCAGTTTATGCATTGTCTTGTCCAGGATGAAGCGCAATAAAAGTTATCAATTTCTGCAAAATTATATGATTGTAACATGAATCATGCAATCGACCTCACAAGGTATTTTGTATCGATAAGTTATCCATTTTGATTGTAGGATATACCTTACCTTTTCTCTCAGTATATCTTCTGAGTAACTGTTCATACAGCTTTCTTATGCGACCATTCATTTTGTATATGTATCACACATGCATGAACATCTGTCAGTGCCCTGACTGATTTAAAGCAACTGTGTGTTAAGTAACAACTTGGGTAGACTGTGTGGTTAAATAGCTACCAATTTAAGTGTAATCTAGAGTTTGTATAGCTGTTTGTTTTGTGTACATGTGTACACATTGACAGTATCATACTGTTAAGTGATGGAAGTGATAGCATTGTTACTGTGAGTGAGTGCTTGGTCTACACACACACATGCATGCACACACACACACATGCACACACACACACACTCACGCATACACACACACACACACACACACACACACACACACATGCACACATGCAATCTTGCTTTTATGTGCATTATCTCCTCTACAAAACTATAGCACTAACAACAACAACAAAAATGTGTGGATTTGAATCATACTTAGTATGTCTTGCTTAATTGTGTTGACCACCCAATGTGACAATAGCTAACAACCAGTATATTTAGTCACTGTGTTCCTCATGATCACTAGAAAATAACCGACTGTCTTCAGATTGTAGCATTTCTTTGCCATTCTCATAGTTAGAATTAGGACCAGGACCTGGTATTTTGTATTCCCTTTTTGAGATGTACCCGTTAGTTTTTATTGAAGACTTTGGTTCAATATTCTTGTACAGTATCAGTAACAGTAGTAGCACTAAAGCCACAATTGAACTGTTGATGGTCATCACAAGATAGGTGTGCTTGCCTGTTTCTTCATACACCCAGTCATCTGTGTTAAGTAATAAGCTTTGCATGAATATACTGGCATCTATTGCTAACTTCTTGATGCCATAATAATTTTAGACTGCTTACGTACTCCAAAGTGGAGAGATAATTCGAGAAACTCCACATGCTGAATAGATTCCACTTGTTATTATTCCCTGTATAACAATTATTATGTGCATAATTGTATAATTATGTTATAAATGTAAACTTGAAGCATATCATAATAGTGGAAAAGTTTTGTGCATGCATGCATGCATGGACAATATAACTTTCATGAATTTGATTGTAGATCATGATCCATCTACAAATTTAAGCTGTTATCTTGAAATTCTCTGAAATGTATATACATTTGGGACCAAGTTGCACAGCTCATCTGCAAAAGTCAATACTCAATTAATGTTTGACGAGAGGCATCCATGAAAGCCTTACTCAGCAAAACTTTCCCTCTATAATTATGGTATACTAACCATTTTACCTGATATTCAGTTGGCGTGTAGTCAGAAGCAATCATGACCACAAAAACTACTGTTATTTGAAGAACAAATAGGATTAGTGTCATTCCAATGCTCAGCTGTATAAAGTTTAGTGACTTTTGAATACTATTACATCTCTGTGTACATTCTAAGCAGTACTTTCCAGTGATACGAGATCTGGGGTTCCAATAGCAAGTGTGTTCAGGTGTACTGCCATTCACACACATATCTTCAATTTTACTGACTGAGTGGTTGAGGGATGGATTGAGATGTAATGTTTCAAGTTCTCCTAAGCATGTAGTCTTCTCTAAAGAGATGTTTACTTTTTTACAATGTGCCATTGAGCATGGATCATAACCAATAGCCTGCCAATCTGACATAATGATTCCTCCAGCAATTGCCACCACAAGCAAACCACCAAACACTATGCGATTGTCAACTGACAATACTTTGATTATGAATCTGTAAAAAAAATCCACTAACTAAGCGCATGTACACACTAAGATTTCTGAAAAAAATAGCAGACGTCAATATCTCAGCTATAGGTGTTACCTATGTTACTTTGTATCAACTTACATAAAAATAACAGCTAAAATTGGAACACTCAAGCCAACAAGAATAAAGATGGAAATATCTGCGATGGTAAAACCAAATTGATCTTGTAAAATTGGGTTGATCAGGGTATCTATCGTCACAAACTGTGCTCCACCAACATAACCAGAGAGTATAATGAAGGTATACACCTGAAAGGGAGATGCAGTGTATGTGAATGCATCTAATACACATGCAAAGAGATAACTTAAACCATGAATGCCTATCCTGGTATATGCAAACTTTAACATTGTATGAGCAAACAGTATACAAGATTTTCTATTGAGCTGAACAGACAAAGACATACCATAATTTGTTTGAGCAATGTAAATGAGCAACATTGTGATGAAAGTTGTACTCTAGGACTTGTACTTTTTGTTTTGTCTTTTTCCTTATCGATAGATATGGCTTTATCTGAAGTCGTACACTTACCACATGGTATTTCAAACACAACTAGGAACAAAACAATATAGCCCACTCCTAGTGATGCCGCAAACCATCCTGTCCAACGAAACTGATGAATTCTCGGAAATTTAGGAACAACTGATGCAATTCCTGAAAATTCAGTATCTCAGCTAATAACTATACTCATGAATGCAAGATTGTGCAAACTTTGGTTAGGCTTACCTGCAGCAAACATAACTGCAAATGCTTTAGCAAACCCTAACAATACGAACACAAAATCTTTCACTGTTGTCTTCTTCTTGTCTTTTGACTGGTCAACATGATTCTCTTTTGTGCATTGCGAATGGCTACTAGTATGGTTAGATTTTTCTTGTCTTTGTTCTTTAATTTTTTTCTCACTGAGACTTTTTGCTTCAAAATGATCTCCACTCTCACCAAGGTATCCACCTGTTAGCACTGGCGATAACCCTCCAAATATTCCCATTAAAAATCTACCGATAAATATCATGAAAGTGTTCACACTTGTTGAGTATATCACTCCCCCAATGATGTGAATGATACAGCTGAGAGGAAAAGTGATGTGATATGGCAGAAGTAGTGTTAGCAATCCAGCTATTAATGCACCAACGATCTCTCCAATGGCATAGGCTGTTACAATCCAAGAGTAGACATATTCTGATGCACCAAGTCCAGGCAAGATGGTTAACTGTGGAAGGGATTATTGACATTGGGAAATCAAATCGACTCTTTCATGCTAGAATCACGCATGAATAAGGACGTTCACTTTTGTTAATGCTTTGGGCTTAAAGCTGTTAAATTTTTGCCTTCTTTAATTGACCTTTAATACTATTGTAGACTTTGAACCTTTCATTATAGGCCACCATTCATATAACTTACACTTTGGTTATCACTTGTTGTTTCAACAACCGGCTCTTTTGGGTTGGTGGTGAATTGATGCATCGAAGGAAGCAGCATTATAAATCCTGAAGCAACCAGAACTTGGAAGACCAACACAATTATCCAGTTTCCCCATTGTCTTGTTACAGATGATGCAATGGTAGTATGGTGGTCAGATCCTACAATAATGTTATACTATAATGATATCATGATTATTTCTTGTCCCTTGATCTAGACCACCAAGTATGACAGCTGTTACTAGTTTAGCTGGTATGTACCAACTGTGTACATGTGCTGCTAAAACCTTACCTTTGTTGTGCAAACATTGTCTCAGTAATATTGCCATGGTGGTGAGTGTTCCTATATAATGGTGATATAACTGTACAGTTAGATATTACAAGTAGTAAAAATTTCAAAAAAATAAGCAGTGTAGGAATGGGCAGTGCTGTAAAAAGTATTGGAACAAGGCATGTCTCAANACAACTAGTAAATAAATTTTGTAGTCTTCATTACATTGATGGTGTGACACAATTGTATTTTAACAAATTTGGAAAGTGTAAAGGTCATCATTACTTACAAACTGGAAAACCACAATACATACTCATGCAGTTCAAGTAATTGTGATTCACCAAGCTGCATAAGTTGATGAAAAAAGACAGCATAAATTAAAGGCAGGTGAGAATATGACTGTCTGTGTAAAGTAGGTGTGCATGAATCATTGAGTGGACCATTAATTTTATGTTCCAGTCAAACATCTGAGAGGATGCCAAAATTGAACCATGCATGCAGCTAGAGATAATAGCCATCATCACAAAGTACCAAATTAAAACTTGAATCTCAATGCTTTAAATGGCATAATATAACTTATAATAAATAATTTACCATGCACTGTGGTCAATATCACTGACTGTTTTACTTGTGACTTGTATATATCTAACTGTATAGTTATATCACCATTATATAGGAACACTCACCACCATGGCAATATTCTGCAATGTTTGCACAACAAAGGTAAGGTTTTAGCAGCACATGTACACAGTTGGTACATACCAGCCAAACTAGTAACAGCTGTCATACTTGGTGGTCTAGATCAAGTGGACAAGAAATAATCATGATATATTATAGTATAACATTATTGTAGGATACTGACCACCATACTACCATTGCATCATCTGTAACAAGACAATGGGGAAACTGGATAATTGTGTTGGTCTTCCAAGTTCTGGTTGCTTCAGGATTTATAATGCTGCTTCCTTCGATGCATCAATTCACCACCAACCCAAAAGAGCCGGTTGTTGAAACAACAAGTGATAACCAAAGTGTAAGTATATGAATGGTGGCCTATAATGAAAGGTTCAAAGTCTACAATAGTATTAAAGGTCAATTAAAGAAGGCAAAAATTTAACAGCTTAAGCCCAAAGCATTAACAAAAGTGAACGTCTTATTCATGCGTGATTCTAGCATGAAAGAGTCGATTTGATTTCCCAATGTCAATAACCCTTCCACAGTTAACCATCTTGCCTGGACTTGGTGCATCAGAATATGTCTACTCTTGGATTGTGACAGCCTATGCCATTGGAGAGATCGTTGGTGCATTAATAGCTGGATTGCTAACACTACTTCTGCCATATCACATCACTTTTCCTCTCAGCTGTATCATTCACATCATGGGGGAGTGATATACTCAACAAGTGTGAACACTTTCATGATATTTATCGGTAGATTTTTTATGGGATATTTGGAGGGTTATCGCCAGTGCTAACAGGTGGATACCTTGGTGAGAGTGGAGATCATTTTGAAGCAAAAAGTCTCAGTGAGAAAAAAATTAAAGAACAAAGACAAGAAAAATCTAACCATACTAGTAAGCCATTCTGCAATGCACAAAAGAGAATCATGTTGACCATCAAAAGACAAGAAAAAGACAACAGTGAAAGATTTTGTGTTTCGTATTGTTAGGGTTCTGCTAAAGCATTTGCAGTTATGTTTGCTGCAGGTAAGCCTAACCAAAGTTTGCACAATCTTGCATTCATGAGTATAGTTATTAGCCGAGATACTGAATTTTCAGGAATTGCATCAGTTGTTCCTAAATTTCCGAGAATTCATCAGTTTCGTTGGACAGGATGGTTTGCGGCATCACTAGGAGTGGGCTATATTGTTTTGTTCCTAGTTGTGTTTGAAATACCATGTGGTAAGTGTATGACTTCAGATAAAGCCATATCTATGATAAGGAAAAAGGCAAAACAAAAAGTACAAGTCCTAGAGTACAACTTTCATCACAATGTTGCTCATTTACATTGCTCAAACAAATTATGGTATGTCTTTGTCTGTTCAGCTCAATAGAAAATCTTGTATACTGTTTGCTCATACTAATGTTAAAGTTTGCTAATATATTATACCAGATATGCATTCATGGTTAAGTTATCTCTGTTGCATTGTATTAGATGCATTCACATACACTGCATCTCCCTTTCAGGTGTATACCTTCATTATACTCTCTGGTTATGTTGGTGGAGCACAGTTTGTGACGATAGATACCTGATCAACCCAATTTTACAAGATCAATTCGGTTTTACCATCGCAGATATTTCCATCTTTATTCTTGTTGGCTTAGTGTTCCAATTTTAGCTGTTATTTTTATGTAAGTTGATACAAAGTAAATACATAGGTAACACCTATAGCATGAATATTGACGTCTGCTATTTTTTTTCAGAAATCTTAGTGTGTACATGTGCTTAGTTAGTGGATTTTTTTTACAGATTCATAATCAAAATATTGTCAGTTGACAATCGCATAGTGTTTGGTGGTTTGCTTGTGGTGGCAATTGCTGGAGGAATCATTATGTCAGATTGGCAGGCTATTGGTGTATGATCCATGCTCAATGGCACATTGTAAAAAAGTAAACATCTCTTTAGAGAAGACTACATGCTTAGGAGAACTTGAAACATTACATCTCAATCCATCCCTCGACCTACTCAGTCAGTGAAAATTGAAGATATATGTGTGAAGCAGTACACCTGAACACACTTGTATTGGAACCCCAGATCTCGTATCACTGGAAAGTACTGCTTAGAATGTACACAGAGATGTAACTAGATTCAAAAGTCACTAAACTTTATACAGCTGAGCATTGGAATGACACTAATCCTATTGTTCTTCAAATAACAGTAGTTTTTGTGGTCATTATTGCTTCTGACTACACGCCAACTAATATCAGGTAAAATGGTTAGTATTATACCATAATATAGAGGGAAAGTTTCTGAGTAAGGCTTTCCATGGATGCCTCTCGTCAAACATTAATTGAGTATTGACTTTTGCAGATGAGCTGTGCAACTTGGTCCCAAATGTATATACATTTCAGAGAATTTCAAGATAACAGCTTAAATTTGTAGATGGATCATGATCTACAATCAAATTCATGAAAGTTATATTGTCCATGCATGCATGCATGCACAAAACTTTTCCACTATTATGATATGCTTCAAGTTTACATTATAACATAATTCATACAATTATGCACATAATAATTGTTATACAGGGAATAATACAAGTGGAATCTATTCAGCATGTGGAATTTCTCGAATTATCTCTCCACTTTGGAGTACGTAAGCAGTCTAAAATTATTATGGCATCAAGAAGTTAGCAATAGATGCCAGTGTATGTCATGCAAAGCTTATTACTTAACACAGGATGACTGGGTGTATGAAGAAACAGGCAAGCACACCTATCTTGTGATGACCATCAACAGTTCAATATGTGGCTTTAGTGCTACTACTGTTACTGATACTGTACAAGAATATTGAACCAAAGTCTTCAATAAAAACTAAGGGTACATCTCAAAAAGGGAATACAAAATACCAGGTCCGGTCCTAATTTAACCATGAGAATGGCAAAGAACATCTACAATCTGAAGACAGTCGTTATTTTCTAGTGATCATGAGGAACACAGTGACTAAATATACCGGTTGTTAGCTATTGTCACATTGGCAGTGGTCAACACAATTAAGCAAGACATACTAAGTATGATTCAAATCTCACACATTTTTGCTGTTGTTGTTAGTGCTACAGTTTTGTAGAGGAGATAATGCACATAAAAGCAAGATTGCATGTTTGCATGTGTGTGTGNTGTGTGCTGTGTGTGTGTGTGTGTGTGTGTGTGTGTGTGTGTGTGTGTATGTCGTGGTGTGTCGTGGTGTGTGTGATTGTGTGCTGTGTGTGCATGCTGTGTGTGTGTAGACCAAGCACTCACTCACAGTAACAATGCTATCACTTCCATCACTTAACAGTATGATACTGTCAATGTGTACACATGTACACAAAACAAACAGCATATACAAATCTAGATTACACTAAATTGGTAGCATATTTAACCACACAGTCTACCTGCAGCTTGTTACTTAACACACAGTTGCTTTAATCAGTCAGGCACTGACAGATGCTTCATGCATGTGTGATACATATGCAAAATGAATGGTCGCATAAGAAAGCTGTATGAACAGTTACTCAGAAGATATACTGAGAGAAAAGGTAAGGTATATCCATACAATCAAAATGGATAACTTATCGATACAAAATGCTTTGTGAGGTGATTGCATGATTCATGTTACAATCATTAATTTTGCAGAAATTGATAATTATTATTGTCGCTTCATCCTGGACAAGACAATGCATAAACTGGACAATTGTGATAGTCCTCCAATTGGTACTTTCTTCAGGCGATTCAATGTTGCTCCCTTCGATGCATCAATTCATCACCAACCCAAGAGAGTCAGTCATTGAAATAACAAAAGACAATCAAAGTGTAAGTCAAAGTAAACAAAGCCATAGACATGATGCCATCAAGCATGCTATGGCTACTACCGGGTTGGAAAATAATTCAAAATATGTCACTGATATGGGAAAGAGCTAGCTTGGGTATAGAAGGCTCTTGACAAGCTTAACCTTAATACATTTTGATGCAATAATATTCTTATAATTTTATTATACAATGGTCATACACTTAACTCCAAGCTACACATTTTGCCCGGTCTTGGTGCATCAGAATACATCTATTCTTGGATTGTCACAACGTATGCCATTGGAGAGATTACGGTGCTGCAATAGCTCTACTACTAACAGCTGCTTCTACCATATCACGTCACCTTTCCTATCGGCTCTTTCATCCATCTTATTGGTGGAGTGATATATGCACTAGCTGTACACATTGCCATGATGTTCACAGCTAGATTTCTAATGGGTTTTGCTGGAGGGATACTACTAGCACTAACAGGTGGGTACCTTGGTGTAAGTGCCGATAACTTAGAAGCAACAAGTCTGAAGAGATGTTAAAGAAAGAAAAAAACTAGAAAAAGACACTGCCACTGATTCAGACAAGAGGTGTCTCAAAAAGGATAAATACCACTGTAAACGCAAGAGACGATGGTTGAAGGAGCTTGTCTTCATTACTATACGGATTAATAAAGTCAATATTAGTCACATTAACACTAGGTAAGCCTTTATGAACTATTTTGAACACATTTTATTCAAATCTTTCCTAGTGCATCATGACAACATAAACTCTTTACCAGGAATTGCTTCGGTCATGTCATCTATTCTCAAGAGTTCACCAGTTTCGTTGGGCAGGGTGGTTTGCAGCATCTCTAGCAGCAGGGTACATTGTTGCATTTCTTATTGTATTCGAAAAACCACATCAAGGGAAAAACAAACACTCAAAAGCTGTTAAGTACAGGGAGACAACACAAAACAAATCCTGACAAGAGAAAAGAAAGCTACATCCAGTTGATACCAAATACAAAATACAGGACACTCAAACAGATAGTGGTATGTTACTTTGTTATTCATGAACCCATAGAATATGAATTCAATACCTCATTCACGGCAGAACTTACCATGATACCTACACACATGAGTCTAGGTGTATTCCTTCTTCCTTTTTGCTGCCTATGCTGCTGGTGCACAATTTACCGTGATGGACACACTGCTTAACCCAATCTTACAGGATCAATTCGAGTTTCACCATGTAAACATCTCTGTTTTCCTACTCATCACCTTAGTTCTTCCAATTTTGGCAACAATGCTTGTGTAAGTTGGTTTTGTTAAGTTTCTCTTCGGGTTTACCAAAGTTGTGACTAACAAGGGCCTGCAAATAAACTAGAGAACCAATGACAAATGGTCACTTTACATCCACTCAGTATGACATCGTTGGGGTTGACTCCTAGGCAAAGTCAAAGGGAATAACGTTACGGAAATAAAATACCTATGGCAGCTATTAGAAGGACTCGAACGCCTACCCCTTGGGTTGGCCGCAAGAGTCAACCAGCTATGCACCTCACACTGCTGACAAAATAAATGACACTATAAAAGAGAAAGGAATGTCACACAATGTATTAGTGCATGAAGATGGTACAATTACGTTCAATTTAAGATAATCAATGACACAGATTATGCATAAATATTATATGTTTTACACCCATGCACATGGATGGCATGGAATGATGCAGGTTGGTGAATCAAGGCTTTGTCAATTGACGACCGTGTAGTTTTGCTGGTTTGCTCTTAATGGCAATAGCTGGAGGAGTCACTATGTCAGACTGGCAGGCTATTGGCAATGATCCATGCTCAATTGTTCTTCAGTATAATAGAGAATGTAACTCATCCAGCAGTGCTAGGAATACTACATGCTCTGAAGAACCTGACAACATTGAGTTTCAATCCATTTCTCAATCTTTCAGTTAGTGAAATAGAAGATCTGTGTGTGAATGGCAGTACACCTGAAAACACTTGTTATTGGAACCAAGATCTCGTATAACTGGAAAGTACTGCTCAGACTGCACCCAGAGATGCAGCAGCAATCAAAAGTCTCTTCATTTTGTACAGCTGAGCATTGGAATAACACTATACATATTCGTTCTTCACATAATACCACTTTTTGTAAACATTATTGCATTTGACTACACCCCAACTGAAAACCAGGTATAACATTTGATATCCACTATAATACTACTATTCTTAGTAAATATATCTTATTGTCACACAGGGAATAGTGACAGGTACAATTTTTACTATCGCTGGATTTGCAAGAATCGTCTCTCCACTTTGGAGTAAGTGAAAACTGATTCAACTATGTANTGATATCAACTATGTATTATATGTTAATGAAAACTATATAGGCAATGCTCAAGCCATTGTACACTTTTAATACACAGGTGACTGGGCATATGAAGCAACAAACAAGCACACCTATGTTGTGATGACCATCAACAGTTCAATCATGGCTATATTGCTACTACTATTACTGATACTGTACAAATACATTGGACCAAAGTCACCAATCAAAACTTCAACGAGAGGCTACAAATATGATAAAGCATCTCGAAATGATAGCAAAGAACTATTACAAGCTGAAGAAAGTCTAATCCCCAGCGACTCTGAAGAGTACACTCTAACAGTAACTAATGCACAATGTCATAACAAACACACACATTTCAAAAACATTACCATGACATCACTCAATATTCTAAATAATGGAGTGTACAAAGTTGTTTACACTACATTTGCAACCTGAAATACACTATGTGTGGGGGCCCTCACCAGGTAGCCCATCACTGAGTACAGATGGGTCTGGCATAAGGAGTCAACTATAGTGCCTGTTTAACCCAATAATTACTTTATTAAAGCAACCCTATTAAATATGCTACAGACATAACTGACCTAGTTCAGCCTGAACATCTTCACAGTGCCCTGACCCCACACTGTCTCGTGTGTCACTGAGGCCACTGAACTCACTGGGAATCCATGTCATCACTGTACCCTGGTCCAGACCTAGCCTCGTGAAAGAACATGGAATCTAGAAATATAGAGCAAGTTGAAAAGATGTGAACTAGAGACTCACAGGAATGCCTCATGTGAACTTCACTGGTACAGAGCTAGATCCGTTAAAATAGAACCAAAGATCACGTGGCTTATTTCGCGCGCTAATTGTACACGCATGCGCAAACTGGGAGTCCTGGGCGGGGACAGGACATGTACACGCGCAACTTGTGGCAAAGTATTATTGGTATTCAAGAACGAGAATGGTTATGCTGATAGGAATCAAGGTAAGCTTACCAAGTAGATACTACATTAGGGCATAAACTACACCCTCTTCATGAGTGCGTGAATGTTTTCCTAAAGGCTGATAATCTAGCTGGCTCCAAGAATCTGTAACACTTTCTAAAAGGGGAGTTAAAAAAAAATCGGTTTTTAGAGAGTCTAAATATTCAGTGGCATTTCGTCTCATTTCACCATATACTCCATGTTCTGGTACCAAATCTTCCATCTGACAGTGTGCATGTAGTTTCTTGTGATATAGCTAGTGTTGTTGTAAAATATTCATGACAATAATGATAAAATTAGCCAGATATATGAGTGAGTTTCATTACCAAAGATTTTCTAATTTTTAATAGATAGTCTTACATTCTCACTGAGACGACAATGGATAAATTGGATAATAGTACTTGGTCTCCAGTTGGTGAATTGTTCTGCCTTCTGGGCTGCGTTACCTTCAATGCATCAGTTTATTACTAATCCAAAGAGATCTGAGGTAAAATATTTATATATTGTCTAATTTTGATCACCGACCCGTGGAGTGTCTATATAATACTTCAGTAAGAAGTGGTTGTGATATTGTCATGAATTACATAAACAATAATGTCATGCATGTACTGATTGTAGAAAGTCTCTATACACAGTTACTTGCTGGTCTTGGAGACTCTGAGTACATTTATTCTTGGATTGTGACGGCGATACAGCATTGGAGAGGTGGTTGGCTCAGCTCTTGCTGGATTGGTAACGGCTCTTCTACCTTATCGAATCTCCTTTTTTCTCTCTTGCTTCACCAACATTGTCTCAGGAGTCCTTTATGCCACAGCCATTAACAGCCTTATGCTGTTCAATCTCGGTTTCTAGGGGGCATGTTCATGGGATCAACTTTAGTACTGTTAAATGGATACATGGAGAGAGTGCGGACAAGTTTGAAGCACTCAAACCAAAAATAAACCACTTGATGTGAAGAAAATAGAGAAGAATCGGAAAACTCTATTCTTACATATCAGCTCACAAAATAGAACTTTTAAGGATTTTCTCTATATACTGTATGCTCTTGTAACTGCAGTGTCAGCTCCTATTGGATTTGGTAAGCAAACACATACACTAGGAGAATAAATGCTATAATCACTATATTATCTGCTTTTCAGTTTCTGTTAGAACAGATTCTAATTCATTACAGGTTTTACTTCCATAATTGCTCAGTTCCCCAGAATTAACCCATTTCACTGGCCAGGATGGTTTGCTGTAGCCATCACTGGGGTTTACTATGGTTGTCTTGATATTTGGGTTTGAGAAATCTCAACTATTGTGCTGGAAGGAGATTTGCACTAAATCTTACAGAACACCCAACTAAATGATGACTCTGAAGCTGATGACAAAACAGAAAATGACAATAGAACTATACAAGAAAAAAAAACTTTTTCAATGGATGCTGCTCAACAAAGACTATGAAACAAATACTGGTATATAAAATAATATAGGCATTAAATATTGACATTTTCACTCAGTACTTGGAAGCCTGTGCCACAAACAGAGTGTATAACAGATGAATTATGATCTCTTGAATAGTTTGAACCTTGAACACAAACAGTATGCTGTTACAAGTGGTGACATTGATTTACATTACAAGAGAATTGGTAGTGAATTATTAGTAATTCAATAGACATTTGAGTTGGTGTGATGTAGATCTATCCCTTAGTGGTACATGCAGGGGGTCAATGGCAAACATAAATAGTTGCATCCGCATATACATGCCCTAAGTGTGCAGCACCCGACCATGCATCAGTGCCCCCACTTAA
>CAXIPT010000003.1:9187807-9215008 GCA_964030475.1 Tethya wilhelma | reverse complement strand
TGCTTTATTGGTTGGTTGTTTGTTGTGTGGTGGGTGTTGTGTCGCACCCAGCCAGCAACCACAATTTTAGCCTAAAATTTGTTCTGGCTATAGTGATCAATGAGTCAGACTATAACACANACATGCATCTACACTCTTGATTGCACACACACAAACACACACGCACACACACACACACACACCACAGCACCACACACACACACAGCACAGCAGCACACACACACACACACACACACAACACACATGGCTGACNCACATGCATCTCTCCTCTAAAGGTCTATTCATTTCTGAATTATCAGCATATGTGATTGGGCACATGCTACACTGTGGTGGATACACTACTAACTCCAATTCTAAACAACCAATTTGGATTCACAACAGCCAATCATGTCCTACTTTTACCTAATTGCTGGTTCATCACAAATATTAGGTGCTATTATTTTGTAAGTTACCATGATCAAGACTGAAACATATTAATGTACTAAATGACTATGATTATAAATTAGCTTAAAACTTCTTGTTATTTTGCAGAATAGTAATTAAACTCTTAGCAATAAACAATAAAGCAGCATTAGCAGGTGTACTAGTTACAACAATTGCTGGAGGAACTATCATGTCTGACTGGCAAGCCATTGTCGGCAAAGCTCCATGCTCTGCATTTTGCTACAGCCAATCATTGGTAAATGGCAGCATTAATAGCAACTATTCAACCTTTAAGTTAGAGATTTTGGATACTCTACCTGTGACGGACACATGCAACCCAATACTAGAGCTCAAAAATATGTCAGTAGATCTAGATGACATTGCTGATTTGTGTGAAGCTGCCAGTACACCTGAACACACTTGCTATTAGAACCCTAGATCTCGTATCACTGGAAAATACTGCTCAGAATGTACACAGAGATGTACCTCAGTTCAACAATCACTCTATTTGGCATTTTTCGGCAATCATATTTATGTCACTTCTCCTGATGACAGCAGTGTTGAATATTGTTGCTTCAGACTACACACCAACTGACTACCAGGTTTGCTATTAGCTAGCATTAATCGAATGAGTTACAGCTTGATAATCCTTTTCTGTACAGGGAATTATAATG
Organism: Tethya wilhelma; assembly: GCA_964030475.1. Lineage (NCBI taxonomy): Eukaryota > Metazoa > Porifera > Demospongiae > Tethyida > Tethyidae > Tethya > Tethya wilhelma. The sequence goes on along the minus strand of CAXIPT010000003.1, from coordinate 9,213,911 downwards.
GGTGTAATATACACTTCACTAGGATTTTCAAGGATAATATCTCCAGTTTGGAGTAAGTGGCAGCTGAGCAGAAACATGTTGACTGATCTATAGTAATATATTTATATGATCAATAAAAGTTTTGTGCTTAAATTGTATCCAGGTGATTGGGTGTATGAAGCATCTGACAAGCACACATACCTGGTGATGACTATAAACAGTTCACTGAGTTTGTTCACATTAGTACTACTGGTCGTTCTCTACAAACAAAATTTAATGGCCCCAAAGACTTTAACAACCCAACAACATGAAAAGAAAAGAGAATATTTCAAAAAAGGCCATAATGGATTGAGCCAAAACAGTGAAGATCAATCACAGTTACTTTCATCGAATTCTATGGGTGATTCTGATTAAGACTAGCTAGTCAAATTAATAATAGTGGTTAGTATTCTTGTACTGATATTAAACTTAATTTTGCAAGCAGTTTTATTGCCAGTTACGACCTAGCTCTTGTGCATGCACGTTTTATTCTTTATTGCTGCATGAAATTCACCAATGTAAATTGTATACATGTATGTACACACTGCATAATAACACCATGACAATCGTACAATAGTCAAAGAATCACTACCACCTACTGTTCTGGTACACATCATCATAATGTACATAAGTATGTCTGAAACTAGTTTAGTGGAAGTCACGGAAACTGAAAGACACTACATGTATAGCTAATAGAGGACAGGACTAAGACAGATTTTCAATGAAATTGGTGAAATGCAAGTATCATTGAAAAGACAGTGGCTGAATTGGATAGTAGTACTAGGCATCAGCTTCTTGTATAATTCAACGTGTGGATCCTGTTACCATCGTTACATCAGTTTGTAACAAACTCCAACCAAATCTGTAGTACTATTGCCATAACAAGAGCTTATGAACTTTAATGTTGATGAACTAAACATTTATACTAAATGCATAATACTAAACAGTTTTATAGCTTTATAGTCCATGCATTGTGATTGCACAATGTACAAAAATTATTTATATTATTATAGCAAACTTTTCAAAATGACAACTTCAAGATTTTTCCTGGTCTTGGAGAGTCGAGTACATTTATTCTTGGATTGTGACGGCCTACTGCATTGGAGAAATAGTCGGACCAGCTCTCACTGGATTAGTAACCATTTTTCTACCTTACCGGATCCTATTTTCTATCTCATTCCTTTTCAATGTTGCATCAGGAATCCTATATGCCAAGCTACTAACAGCATCATGTTATTCATATCTCGGTTTCTAGGAGGCATGTTCATGGGAGTCTCAAATGTGCTATTGAATGGATACATTGAGAGAGTGCCGACAAGGTTGAAATTAGTAAAACAAATGCCAATGGTGGAAGCAAACATTTCAAAAAAGACAAGAAACTTGATGAAAAATGCTGGAAAAACCGATTACTGAAATGTTCAAACAAACATCACACCAAAAAGATATTCTGTATCATAATTTACACAGCTTGACAGTTCTTGCAAGTACTGTATCTTTTGGTATGCAAATCAATCTTGAAAATGACTGTATAGCAGCAAAATAATAATTAATATATCACCTTTCATTGTATCCACAGGTATAGCTTCAATTTTGTCTCACTCTCAAAGTATTGATCCATTTCATGGCCGGGATGGTTTATTGTAGCTGCATCGGTTGTGTACATGGTGGTGTTTGTCTCTGTATTTGAACAACCTTGGAAGTTTGCAGGTCTGATAAAGAAAACATCTACCATTAAATTTAAACATATTATCATGGATGATCATAAGGAAAAAGGAAAGATGGATGATTTTTTCAAAAAATTCTGCTCAGTGAAGATACTAGTAACAATTCTTGTACGCCAAGTTAAAATGTAGACCAGTGAACACGAAAAATATCTCATTGTAGTCACTGTGCTCCTCAAGATCACTAGATATGCACTGACTGTCTTCAGATTGGAGTAGTTCTTTGCCATTCTCATAGTTAGAATTAGAATGGTTAGAATTAGAATGGTTATAGTAAGTCCTGGTGCTTTGTATTCCTTTTTTGGATTGTTGTTTTAATTGACGACTTTGGTCCAATATGTGCTTGTACAGTATCAGTAACAGTATAGAACTAAAGCCACGATTGAACAATGATTCAGAACTGTTGATAGTCATCACAAGATAATAGGTATTGAATTTCAAATTGAATGAAAATGCACAAATGTACATTGTTTACCTATGAAATTCTTCACTTTAATTTCACAGAGCATTCATTGGCACATGCATGTACTGTGCTTTGTATACTCATAGCTATGAACATAATTTATTTACATATATACAAACACATTCATGATCCAATCTCATGCTTTTGCGTCATTATATGCACGTATCCCCCCTCTGTAGAACAACAATTATAGCACAAACCGAACAAAAAAACTTGTAAATTTAATTTAAATCATAAGCATGTCTTGCTCGGAAGTCAGGTAATCACATGTACAAATGTGATTACAGAAAATAATGACAAAATTTATTTAATAACAACCACTAGTTGTAGTCACTGTACTCCTCAAGATCACTAGAACTGTCTTTGGATTGGAGTAGTTCTTTGCTATTCTCATGGTTAGAATTAGAATGGTTACTGGGACCTAGTGTTTTGCATTCCCTTTTTGAGATGTACCCATTAGTTTTTATTGAGGACTTTGGTTCAATATTCTTGTACAGTATCAGTAATAGTAGTAGCACTAAAGCTGTGATTGAACTGTAGATGGTCATCACAGCATAGGTGTGCTTGCCTGTTTCTTCATACACCCAGTCACCTGTGTTAAATAATAAGCTATGCATGCACATACTGGTATCTGTTGCTAACTTCTTGATGCCATAATAATTTTAGACTGCTTACGTACTCCAAAGTGGAGAGATAATTCGAGCAACTCCAAAAGCAGTATAGATTCCACTTGATATTATTCCCTGTATAAAGTATTATGTGCAAGATTGAATAATTGTATGAAAGTAAACTTAAAGCATACCATAAGAGTGGAAAAGTTTCTTGCACACAACGTCATGCATGGACAATAACTTTCATGGATTTGATCCCAGATCATGATCCATTGCAAACTTATTATCTTGAAATTCTCCGTAATATAGATATTGTATAGTGTGAAATTTTCGTGGGGGAAAATTTTTGCGAATTTCGCGGTTTGGCAGCTTTCCGGGAAAATTTTCCTCCACGAAATTTGTAAGGTATGTGGTCATCACGTAATGTTGAGACGCAATCCATGAAAATTTTCCCCGCGAATTTCTATTCAAGACGAAAACGCAAAAATTTTCCCCCACGAAAATTTCCCGCTATACGGTACATTTGGAATCAAGTTGCTCATCCGAGGTGTTTGAAAAGAGGCATCCACAAATGTTTTACTCAGAAAAACTTTCCCGCTTTATAGTATACTAACCATTTTACCTGATATTTAGTCGGTGTGTAGTCAGAAGCAACAATGCTCACAAAAACTAGTGTTATTTGAAGAACAAATAGGATTAGTGTCATTCCAATGCTCAGCTGTATAAAGTTTAGTGACTTTTGAATACTGTTACATCTCTGTGTACATTCTAAGCAGTACTTTCCAGTGATACGAGATCTGGGGTTCCAATAACAAGTGTGTTCAGGTGTACTGCCATTCACACACATATCTTCAATTTCACTGACTGAGAGGTCGAGGAATGGGTTGAAATGTAATGTTTCAAGTTCTCCAGAGCATGTCGTCTTCTCTAAAGAGATGTTTACTTTTTTACAATGTGCCATTGAGCATGGATCATCACCAATAGCCTGCCAATCTGACATAATGATTCCTCCAGCAATTGTCACAACAAGCAAACCACCCAACACTATGCGATTGTCAACCAACAATACTTTGATTATGAATCTACAAAAAAATAAATAATTAAATAGCTAAACACATGTACACATTAAGATTTCTGAAAGAACTGGCAGCATCAATAACTCAATTGTTGTCCACATTTCTTTGTATCAACTTACATAAAAATAACAGCTAAAATCGGAAGACTCAAGCCAACAAGAATGAAGATGGAAATATCTGCGATGGTGAAACCGAATTGATCTTGTAAAATTGGGTTTACCAGGGTATCAATCAACGCATACTGTGCTCCACCAACATAACCAGAGAGTATAATGAAGGTATACACCTGAAAGTGAGATGCAGTACATGTGAATTCATCGTGCAGAGATAACTTAAACAATGAATGCATATTATATGTTGTGTATACGTGTATACACGCAAAGCAAACAGTATACAAGATTTTCTATTGAGCTGAACAGACAAAGACATACCATAATTTGTTTGAGCAATGTAAATGAGCAACATTGTGATGAAAGTTGTACTCTAGGACTTGTACTTTTTGTTTTGTCTTTTTCCTTATTGATAGATATGGCTTTATCTGAAGTCATACACTTCCCACATGGTATTTCAAACACAACAAGGAACAAAACAATTAAGCCAACTCCTAGTGATGCTATAAACCATCCTGCCCAACGAAACTGATGAATTCTTGGAAGTTTAGGAACAACTGATGCAATTCCTGAAAATTCAGTATCTCAGCTAATAACAATCCTCATGCATGAATGTAAGATTCTACAAAATTTGGTTAGGCTTACCTGAAGCAAATATAATAGCAAATGCTTTTGCAAATCCTAATAATATGAACAGAGAATCTTTCACTGTTCTCTTTTTCTTGTCTTCAGAGTGGTCAACATGATTCTCTTTTGTGCATTTAGAATGGCTACTAGTATGGTTAGATTCTTCTTGGTATTGTTGTTTAACTTTTTTCTTACTGAGACATTTTGCTTCAAAATGATCTGCACTCTCACCTAGGTATCCACCTGTTAGCACTGGGGATAACCCTCCAAATATTCCCATAATAAATCTTGCCATAAATATCATGAAGGTGTTCACACTTGTTGAGTATATCACTCCCCCAATGATGTGAATGATACAGCTGAGAGGAAAAGTGACGTGATATGGCAGAAGTAGTGTCAGTAATCCAGCTATTAATGCACCAACAATATCTCCAATGGCATAGGCTGTCACAATCCAAGAGTAGACATATTCTGATGCACCAAGGCCAGGCAAGATGGTTAACTGTGGAAGGGATTAATTATTGACATTGGGAAATCAAATCAACTCTCTAATACTGGAATCATGCATAAAATTTAATAAGGACGTTCACTCTTGTTAATGCTTTGGGCTTATGGCTATTCAATTCTTGCCTTCTTTAATTGACCTTTAATACTATCGTAGACGTTAAACCTTTCATTATAGGCCACCGTTTATGACTTACGCTTTGGTTATCACTTGTTGTTTCAACAACCGACTCTTTTGGGTTGGTGATGAATTGATGCATCGAAGGGAGCACCATTGAAAATGCTGAAGCAACCAGAACTTGGAAGATTAACACAATTATCCAGTTTCCCCATTGTCTTGTTACAGATGATGCAATGGTATGGTGATCAGATCCTACAATAACGTTACCTTATAATATCATGATTATTTTCTTGTTTTAGCTCTGCAAAAGCTTGATCAAACCACCAATTATGACAGCTGTTACTAGTTTGGCTAGTATGTGTCAAATGTGTGGCATTGTGTACTGCTAAACCCTTACCTTTGTTGTGCAAACATTTTCTGAGTAATATTGCCATGGTGATTGAGTGTTTCTATAATGATATAACTGTATAGTATATAATATAAATTATATATATATAATATAATTATTATGTCACACATATGCATGCAGTAAAACAGTTAGTGATATTTATTAAATTGAATTGTATACCATGCAGACAATGGGTATATATATTTTTTATTGATTATAGACTATTAATATAATTCATTTGAAGCACTAAGTTTTTTAATTTGGTACTTTGTGATAGCTATTATCTCTAGCTACATGCATGGTTCAAGTTGGGCATCCTCTCAGATGTTTGACTGGAACATAAAATTAATGGTCCACACAATGATTCACGTACACCTACTGTATATACACAGACAGTTACATGCATTAGCCTATATTCTCACCTGCCTTTAATTTGTGCTCTCTTTGTTCATCAACTTATGCAGCCTGGTGAATCACAATTATTTCAATGATCAACATAAGCATGCATTGTAGTTTTGTAGGTTGCCACTAGTAATGACCTTTACCCATTTCCAAATTTGTGAAAAATTCAAATGTGTCACACTGGCCATCAATGTTATAATGTAACGTTAATAATTATTTTATTTTAACAACAACCACTAGTTGCAGTCACTCAGTCTCCTCAGGATCACTAGATGTGCACTGCATGCATGACCATCTTCAGATTGCAGTAGTTCTTTGCTATTTTTATATCATACGTACAGTATATACTTATAGTAGGAATGGGCCACATGTCTCATAGACCCAATAGATATATAAAATATTTATCAACATAAAAATTAACCTAGCCAGTAGCCAAGTGATTAGCTACAGTACTGAGAAATTTGAACCAATGCAAAGAATGATAAGCTACAGTATTATTGTACAGATCATCGCAACACAACACTGATTCAGAAAATCCATATGAAGGATTAAGAATAAAAATGAAGTAGTCATGTGTCGAAATTGAGACCATGCCTTGTTCCAATACTTTTTACCGCACTGCCCACTCCTACACTATTTATTTTTTAAAAATTTTTACTACTTGTAAATATATATGCAAACTTTTTTAACATTGTAGGAGCAAACAGTATACAAGATTTTCTATTGAGCTGAACAGACAAAGACATACCATAATTTGTTTGAGCAATGTAAATGAGCAACATTGTGATGAAAGTTGTAGTCTAACTTAAGACTTGTACTTTTTGTTTTCCTTATCGATAGATATGGCTTTATCTGAAACGGTACACTTCCCACTTGGTATTTCAAACACAACAAAGAACAAAACAATTAAGTCAACTCTTAGTGATGCTATAAACCATCCTGCCCAAAGAAACTGATGAATTCTTGGAAATTTAGGAACAACTGATGCAATTCCTGAAAATTTAGTATCTCAGCTAATAACAATACTCATGAATGCAAGATTGTGCAAAATTCGGTTAGCCTAGGCCCTTACCTGAAGCAAATATAACTAGATATATGCTTTAGCAAACCCTAATAATACGAACACAAAATCCTTCCAGTCAATATTATTCTTTTTGTGCATTGAAAATAGCTACTAGTGTAGTTAGATTTTCTTGGCTTTGTTCTTTAACTTTTTTCTCACTGAGACTTTTTGCTTCAAAAGTATCTCCACTCTCACCAATGTATCCACCTGTTAGCACTGGCGATAACCCTCCCATAAAAAATCTACCAATAAATATCATGAAAGTGTTCACACTTCTTGAGATATAGTTGGAACACACACACACACTCACACACACACACACACACACACACAGACAAAACGACTACCATAACCCCTGCTGCGCATGCGCACCAATTAAGGGTTAATAAGGTCACTCAGTGAATTTGCCACTAGTCTTTCTATAGTACAATAATGATTATGCAATACCTGGTCCAGTTATATGTACATTAGGAACTATTTAATATGTGACTTACACTTTGATTATTGCTTATTGTTTCAATGACAGAATCTTTTGGGTTGGTGATGAATTGATGCATTGAAAGAAGCAACATTGAAAATCCAGAAGCACCCAGCACTTGGTATGCAAGCACAATTATCCAGTTTCCCCATTGTCTGGTGACGGATGATGCAATATATATAGTGGTTGTATCCTGCAAGAATTGTGAAAATCTTTAAATCTTATAATGGTGAATTAGCTAATATAGATCTAGTACTGTTGATTGAGACCACAATATCTATAGCTGCAATCGCTCATTATAAATTTTACAATAATATTATTAACTTTGTCATTAATACTTACCTTCATTATTCAAATGCTTTCTTCGAAATATGGCCATGGTAAATTCTATAATCGCTTTGGTAGAAATTGCAATTAAATTTGAATCTGAGAAGTGTTTATGTCGAGTCCATGTTCAGTGCGCGCACTTGTCAAGTGGATGTAACGACCTTTAGACTCTAGGAACATTAAATTTGAACCGCGGGTATCGGGGGTAAGCTACGTTTCGCCTACCGCCTACAGTCATTTCGCCTAATCTAAGAAGAGAATAATCAGAAGGAAGATATCTAAGCAGATTAATTCCACTCTGCTTGTGCCCGGCTGTGTCTGAGATCTGTGTTGGCTCAAAGTTAATCCACTTATCCATCAAATGATATTCATTGTCCTATCAAATCGGACTCTGAGTAATCTACTTCTCAGGCTCTGAACCCGCTGGATACCACCAGAATCCTAAGCAAGTCATCCCTAAATCTCAGCTCAGTCCTACTGACATAGCCCCTCCCATTTTCTACCATCTTGATGAGAATATTGATGCTTCTGGTATGTGTGTAGATTGAGGTGGAGATGGCTCCTTTAGCTGACAAGTTTTGTGTGAAACCGGCTGGTGCCCAAAATGCATCATCAGTGGTCTCTACATGAAAACCAGGCATCCCGGCATCTCTAGGAAGATACTCGAATGACAATCGCCAGGGTCAAGGTCGCTAGCTCCACTGGACACAGACTCAGCTACGCCAACCTTCGCTGCACTTTGCAATTGGCTGACCTCGATTGGAGACTAATCATTTGAAATCCGCTGTGAAATAGTCTTTCTTATTCTTCTCTATGTTGGGTCTGTGTGTGTGTGTGTAAATAGTGTACGTGTTGGTGTTTTTGCTCCTCTTGTTGGAGTGTATAATTACAATTACAATTACTATTAAAAACTGGTGCGTATACTAGTGCTCAAAGACAAGGCCTTGGGCCTAAAGAAATAGAGTTACTAAGATCAAATAGCGTTCTTAGACTGGGACGTGTGTCAATAGTTTGAATTCCAAGGCGATTAATAAGCGCATGCGCAAACAGTGTGTACCCGGCCCTCTCTTTGCGGGCCTGGGGACGAGGCTATATAGCTTTAGGTGTTTTTAGAATAATTATAATTTTATTATTACATTATGTAATCGTGTCACTTCCGGTATAGGTAGTAAAAAGGAGAATTGATAAGTAAGGGGAAATGACTGTAAGCCGAATGTTGCGAAACCGGTAAACTACCGTTTTACATCAATGGCTGGAGAATTGGAGAGCGCTGTGACGGTGGTGCTAGGCTGCCAGTGGGGAGACGAAGGCAAGGGAAAACTGGTGGATATCCTTGCACAAGAAGCTGACATTGTAGCCAGGTGTCAAGTAAGCTAGTGTTTGTGTAACACTGTGTTTATACTGTGAGGTGATGAAAAAAAACTTGTTCTGTTCATTTTTTTTTTGATAATGTTTTAAATGGACACACAGGGCGGTAATAATGCTGATCATGCAGTCAAAGTGGGATCCATTGCTTATGACTTCCATCTGCTGCCAAGGTATAGAAACATGTAACTTGACAAGTATAATAGGTAAACTAGCATGCATGTAACTAAGATGCATCTTAGTAGATACACTGACTAGATTTCAAATGATCAGTTTCACAGGTTGTGAGAAGCACCTAGATACCAATTATATTTGTATTGAGAGAGTGTGTCAATTTGTATATTCAGACTAGCGCTAATAAAATTTTCGCAGAAAGGCGATCGCTAAACTTTTCAAAATTTTATTTTCGAGGATCGAGCAGCCCCACCCATATAATAATTGCAATAAGATCACGAAAATTTCGCGTGTAAAATTTTCGCAGATCGCCAAAGTTCCACGAAAACACGAAAACAGCGAAATTTATACTCCTCGAAAATTTCTAGTTATACCCAGTATTCAACGTTCACACCTACAAGAACAGGTGTATTAGAAGGAGTGTAGGATTGAATACCTGTCTTTCATATCATTGTGTTGACTTTTACACTGCAATAGCTATTCATCATACGTCGACAAAATTAAACCTTCAAACTTCCTGAGAGGCTCTTACTGACAGATTACCAACTGTATGCAAGGCCTAAAACTTTTCTTAGTTTATAAATTCATAGCATTATCTATGATAAATTCAACAGTGTACTTCAATGCAGCCATCTTTCTAGGTAGAGTTCAAAGGTCACTGTTCTTCCATTATACCTGCATTACCTTGCTTACCAGAATTACTTCAATTACCTGCATTACCTTGCCATGAGTATAACCACCAATGTGACCATTACCTTATAGTTGTATGATTGATTACTATTAGTTAATGCATGGGAAATTCGGTTAAGTAGCAATGATGTACTAATGCATATGCCAGTAAAAATGAGTTATATGGAGAACCACCAGCTATACTCAAGCTTTTTCACCGTAGAGACTAACCATTGATAGTCTCCACACTGTATAGTGTTGAAAAAAGTGATTACTAGTAAAAAAAAGTTCATTTTTTATACCCAGCTCTTTACCGGCACTCCAGTTTTAGCTACCTGTCTGTTATAGTTCACTCCACTGCTTAGCCACCTGATTAGTAGGAATTTGAACCAATGCAATAATAAGCAAATACTGCATGTTGTACAGATCATTGCATTTACAACACTGAGGATCCATGCATATATTTTGGATCAAAAATAAAATGAAGTAGTCATGTGCCGAAATTCAGAGACAATGTCATGCCTCGTTCCAATACTTTTTACCGCATTGCCCATTCCTACACTATTTATTTCTTTGAAATTTTTACTGTTATCTGCATGTTAACATGTATACTGGGGAAACAGTGTATTGGGAATATTCATGTTTGTTCTATTATATATATAAATATTATTGTTTATCATACAGTGGCATCATAAACCCCAACTGCCAATCAGTCATAGGTATGCATGTATATTATGACTGTGTATTTTCAGGATAATTATGTGTGTTTGTAGTTTGATAATGCTTGTTCTGTTTCTTGTCCTCAGGCAATGGTGTTGTAATTCACCTTCCCGGGCTATTTGAGGAGATAGCCAAGGATGAGAAGAAAGGCCTCAAAGACTGGGAGGCTAGACTGCTGATTTCATCCAGAGCTCATCTAGGTAACAAATTGGAAAGTTTCAACAGTACTTTTCTTGTACACTGGCCTCATTTCCTTGTGATGATTATGAACTAGCTTTGACCTTATTTTTGTGTTTGTGTTGCATATGTATAGTGTTGGACCTCCACCAAGAGGTTGATGGGCTCCTGGAACAAGAGAAGGCCAAGAAGAACTCTAACCTGGGCACCACCAAGAAGGGCATTGGTCCAACCTACACTAATAAGTGTGGACGGATTGGACTGAGAGTGTGTGATCTTTACTCAGACAAAGAACAGCTCAAAGAAAGGTATGTGTTGAAAGGAGAAGAAAGCTGGGTTGTGAGTACAGATGGAGATTCGAGCTACACATATCATTTCACACACAAACACACATGCACACAGGCTACAGTTTTTAGTAGATGGATACAAACTGAGGTATGTGCTCGCTTGTGTATTGAAAGTATTTTCAAGGTACTTGTCCCTAATCTCTCTCTCTCCCATTAGGTTCCCCACCCTAGAGGTGGACATTGAAGCCGAGTTGAAGAAGCTTCATGAATACAGTGAACGTGTTCGTCCCATGTTATGTGACACAGTGCTGTTCATCAATAAGGCCATCAAGGACAAGAAGAAGATTATTGTAGAAGGAGCTAATGCTGCCATGTTAGATATTGACTTCGGTGAGCTACATGAGTTAAGGCTGCCTACGCCTTAATTTATTCGAAATTTAAAGTAATGTGTCTATCTCCTAAACGATGGCCTATATTACCATGGCAACACATACAGATGTTCAACAAACTTGCCTCAACATGTTCGTCCATTTAGTTTGGTCATGTGACATGCATGTCATGAATAATTAAGATTTCTTAAATTCTTATGAATAATTAATTATGCGGTGGTGAATATGGTTGCTATGGCAACCAAATTTTTTTCAGTGAGTTGTCTAATATTGGAGTATGTCAATCTGCCCTGAAAAAAGGGATCCGATATATGCGCATAAATTTATTAACCAAAAAGCAGTCACACCTGTTGTGCTACGTACACAAAACTGCTTATATCTTTATGCGCATATATCGGATCCCTTTTTTCAGGGCAGATTGACATACTCCAATATTAGACGACTCACTGAAAAAATTTTGGTTGCCATAGCAACCATATTCACCACCGCATAATTAATTATTCATAAGAATTCAAGAAATCACAATTATTCATGATATGCATGTCACATGACCAAATTAACTGGACGAACATGTTGAGGCAAGTTTGGTGAACATCTGTATGTGTTGCCATGGTAATATAGGCCATCGTTTAGGAGATAGACACATTACTTTAAATTTCGAATAAATTAAGCATAGGCAGCCTTAACTCCCCTGAGTGCACACACTGTGGCACACACAGACACACACAGACACACACCCCGCGCACACACATACACACACACACACACACACACACACACACACACACACAGGTACCTATCCCTACGTGACCTCCTCCAACTGCACTGCTGGTTGTGTGTGTACTGGTCTTGGCATCCCCCCTAGAGAGGTCAAGACGGTCTATGGTGTCATGAAGGCCTACACCACAAGAGTGGGAGCTGGATGTTTCCCTACAGAGCTGAAAAATGTAACCAAAAAATTATTGTTATCTCTGCTAGCTAACTACTTTGTTCTCAGGTACTCCTTCTCCATTTCACGTATCTACTCTTGTGTGTCTAGAATAAATACCTCAGTTTAAGCTCAGATTAGAACCAAGTCAGCGTGTAGCTCTATTCCCAGGCTCTTTATGGGTTGTTGCTATTTTTTTTCAATGTGCATGTATATCAAAATGTTTGTTGTTGTTCATTGTGCCAGGAATTGGGTGACAGGATTCGTTATCTAGGTCATGAATATGGCCTCACCACAGGTAGACCACGAAGATGTGGATGGTTTGATTTGGTCGTGGCAAAATACACCACCATGATCAATGGGCTTACAAGGTAGGAGAGGTCTGGTGAAGGTGGTTGGTGTTGGTTTAATACCTAGTCTAGTGCATGGCTAGTGGGAAGTGTCAAAATAATATTGTTAATGTTTATTGCAGTATCTGTTTGACAAAATTGGACATCTTGGATGACTTTGATGAGATTAAGATTGGAGTGGCCTACAAGCTTGATGGAAAGACTCTGGAATCCTGTGTGTGTGTGTGTGTGTGTGTGTGTGTGTGTGTGTGTGTGTGTGTGTGTGTGTGTGTGTGTGTGCGTGCGTGTGTGTGTGTACTAGCTGCCTGTGTTGTCTAGGCTATCTGATTCGAGCATTACATACTATGAACTCTTTCCACTCTCCCTCCTATTCTTGTAGCTGAGCAGTCTGTGTTGGAGAAGGTGGAGGTCGAATACATCACCATGCCTGGTTGGAAGACAAGCATAGTTCACTCCAAGTCCATCTCAGACCTCCCACCAAATGCCAAGGCCTACGTTGAGAAGCTCTGGGAGTTGATTGGAGTACAAAGTAAGTGCACAAAACTATTATTATAGCTGTGTATATATACTCAGGCTTCGATCTCCATATTATAAGGAGGAGGCCTCATGGATACAGGGCTACAACTACACCAGCACATTAATTTTGATAGTTGATGTACATAACAGGAAGTGTTTGTGTGGGATAATAATTATTAATTAGTGATGACATTCTTTGCATTGTTTTGCTTGCAGTTCAGTGGATAGGGACTGGCCCCGGTCGTGATGATATGATACGACTCTTCTAACACCAGCAACTGCTCCCAAATTAGTTATATACACAGTACACTGAGTAAATTATTTGAAAATGTATATATCTACGTATGTATATAGCCATGTCATATAGGCAGCTCTCTCAGACTGCTGTGTTCACTCTACTGCACTGTAAAAGTATTATATCAGGACTGTTAGCATGCAGGCAGCTGGCTTGCTCATTGGAACTTAATAGTCTCGTCCCCAGACCCCACCCCTTCTCCAAGGAGAAGAAGGTCTGGTCTCAATTGAGCGATTTCTCAGTTGTTCTGAGTCAGCAATCTTAAAACGCGACTACCAATCAAATTGCAGCATTTGCCGGAGTTTTCACGTGAAAGTCATACTTTCAGTTTGCAAAACACAATACTTTGATGTTAATTACTTAATTACTTGGCACATCATAAAAGTTTGTAATTCTTTCATGCATGCCCGCATCCCATGAAGTAAGTTATAGCTGTACTGAATAATAAACAAAGCTAATGTATTCACAACTCTCGATCACTAGTCCCTGTCTTCCTCAGGATCACTAGGGATTAACTGACTCCCTTCAGATTGCAGTAGTTCTTTATTGTTATTCTCATGATTAGAATTAGAATTGTTACCAAGTCCTGGTGGTTTGTATTCAGGCCTCTTTGAAATGTGACCATTAGCTTTTATTGGCGACTTTGGTCCAATGTGCTTGTACAGTATCAGTAACAGCAGTAGCACTAAAGCCATGATTGAACTGTTGATGGTCATCACAAGATAGGTGTGCTTGTTTGATGCTTCATACACCCAGTCACCTGCATGTGTTAAATAATAGCTAATAATATTGTTTATAACAATATATACAAGCACACCAGTTGTTTAGAAATGCTAGCATACGTACTCCAAATTGGAGAGATAATTCGAGCAACTCCACTAAAAGTGTAGATTGCACTTGTTATTATTCCCTGCATGAGCAAAGTGTGAACTTATCATTAACCAATGAAATTGAAAGATTTTAGCAATTTTATACCTGATATTCAGTTGGTGTGTAGTCAGAAGCAATAATGATCAAAAAAACTACTGTTATTTGAAGAACAAATAGGTTTAGTGTCATTCCGATGCTCAGCTGTATAAAGTTAAGTGACTTCTGAACACTGTTACATCTCTGTGTACATTCTAAGCAGTACTTTCCAGTGATACGAGATCTAGGGTTCCAATAACAGGTGTGTTCAGATGTACTGCTGTTCGCACACAGATCTTCAATTTCACTAACTGAGAGATTGAGGAATGGCTTGAAATTCGATACCTCAACTTCTCCTGAGAATTTAATTGGATTCTCCAAATTCTCTAATGAGTTATTTACTCTATTACGATGGACAATTGAGCATGGATCATTGCCAATAGCCTGCCAGTCTGACATAATGAGTCCTCCAGCTATTGTCACTAAGAGTAAACCAGCAAACACCATGCGATTGTCAATTGACAAAGCCTTGATCACCAATCTGCATATAATTAATGTTACATCTCAAACACTAAATTCACGGTAACAATTGACATAAAACAATGAGTGATCTGTTATAATTATATGGTTTCCACCAATATTTGCATGCACCTGAACTTACATCAGCATAACGGCTAAAATTGGAAGACATAAACCAAGAAGAATGAAGATGGAGATATCAGTGATGGTGAAGCCAAATCGATCTTGTAAAATTGGGTTGATCAGGGTATCCATCACAACATACTGTGCGCCACCAAGATAGCCAGAGAGTATAAAGAAGGTATACACCTAATGGTGAATGTGTGCATGTGTGTGTGTGTGTGAGTATATGAGTTTACCTATTATGTGATAAACATCGACCAAAGATATCTAGAAATCATGACATCGTGTGAGCATTTAAGTTGGCCATTTGTGTATAGATTACCATACTGCCAAATTATACATTTATACATTTGAATTGTTCATACACAACACATTATGAAATGACCCTTCCATTTATAAGACTTGCTAAGTTTGGTATGGACTTTTTGGAAATTTTGACATTTTTAGGAAAAAAAATTGCTAAAAATAACACAACTTTTTCACCCCAAAATAGAAAGGTAGTACAAATGAACTTCTAATTTTGTACAATGTCATGCACCACTGGTCAGGTCAAAGTTGAACAAAATTGTATAGCCTTGTCAGAATTTATAATAGATCTTTGTTATTCCAGTGATTCCATGATGATTGTAAGTTTGACATAAAGTATACAACAAATAGTACATTGTTTCTTATTGAGCCTAACAGATATAGACATACCACAATTTGTTTGAAAATGTTGAATGAGCAGCATGATTGTGATGAAAGTTGCACTCTAAGAGTTCTGCTCTTTGTTTTTTCTCTATCCTTGTCCATAGATAAGGCTTTATTTGAAGTTGTACGTTTCCAACATGGAATTTCAAATACAATGAAGAACAACACAATGTATCCTACTCCTAGTGATGCCACAAACCATCCTCCCCAACGAAACTGATGAATTCTTGGAAATTTAGAAACAACTAATGCAGTTCCTGAAAATATGAATCATTTGCTTCAGCTTCATATCAAGATCATTTGCATAATTTTGTTGGACTTACCTGCTACTATTACTACTGTAAGTGCTTTAGTAAAACCAAACAAAATAAACACAAAATCTTTCACTGTTCTCTTCTTCTTGTCTTCAGAGTGGTCAACATGATTCTCTTTCGTGCATTGAGAATGGTTATGGTTAGATTTTTCTTGGCTTTGTTCTTTAACATTCTTGTCTCTGAGACGTTTCGCCTCAAAATAATCACAACTTTCACCAAGGTATCCACCTATTAGCACTGACGATAACCCTGCAAATACCCCCATCAAAAATCTCGCCGTAAACATCATAAAAATGTTTACACTTGTTGAGTATATCACTCCCCCAATGATCTGAACAATACAGCTGAGAGGAAAAGTGACGTAATATGGCAGAAGAACAGTTAGTAATCCAGCTGTTGATGCACCAGCAATCTCTCCAATGGCATAGGCTGTCACAATCCAAGAGTAGACATATTCTGATGCACCTAGGCCAGGCAAGATGTGTAGCTGCAATTGAAATTATTATAGGATAGTTTGAATGGACAAAAAGTAATTATTAAACATTAAATCTGAAATCCAGTTTCTCTTTAAATATGCTTACTGTAATAGATGTCTACAAAAGTTAGTGAGATTCTAAAGCTATGTTAGCTTATAGGAATTGGTATATACATGCATGGTGACTTACACTTTGATTATCTTTTGCTGTTTCAATGACCGACTCTTTTGGGTTGGTGATGAATTGATGCATCGAAGGAAGCAACATTGAAAATCCTGAAGCAGACAGCACTTGGTAGATGAACACGACTATCCAGTTTCCCCACTGTCTTGTTGTAGATGATGCAATATAGTCTTCAGATCCTATATTATAGTCAGTAATGCCGTGTAAGTTCCTGTTTAAGATCTGTCAGTATTTACTTGGCAATTCATAATCGAGACATTGTCAGTGAATTTGTCACAACCTATGCAGCATTCCCCCTCTAAGTTTTGAGAGCTTTATATACATTACCATACATGATTGACAGCCCTCCCTATACCTTTGTTATTCAGACATTTTCTTAGTATATAGAGCCATGGCAATTTCGATGATAGTAACTATGTTCAGTATAATTATGCACTCGATAGAATCTGTATGTGATTCAATCGAAAATTAAAGTGGGGCATGACATTCGGAAAATGAATGAAAATTAATATACTACATGATTAGAGTTCTTACCTTTGACAAGGAAAGGTACCTCCACATTCAATTCTCTCACTATATATAGTCTGTTAAATATCAGCTGGATTTGTATATTAATACTTACAGGCTGAGCACTGCAGATCAGTATAAACTGTACCGTGGAGCAACACAGCTGTTCATCTTCTTTCGTTGTTCATGAATAAAACTGAACCTGATATAGCTAGATACTGTACTATAATACGGTATAGCGGATCAGATTCCAATTAGTATTGGAATTCTGTAACACTTCAAACAGTTTTGGTACTAATGTCATCTCAACGTTTAATAACGCGCAAATCAAGTGAACCTAACGACCATTACCCGATATTGACCGACAATACAAGTGGGTGTGGCTGCTGGTTTGCATATTCGATCACAATAATTATTATAAACACAATCACACGGCTGATGTGTGTTGTGATGAGAGAGGACTATACCATATCTCCTAGTCTGTGGTTCTCGACTATATGCATCAGGGGAAGCAACATTAATAATGCTGAAGCACCCAGCACTTGGCTTATGATGTTATCTACTGTTGATCGAGACCACAGTATCTATAGCTATCTATCACTGATCATAAATTTTACAGCATTAATTTTGTTATTAACAACTTAGCTTCATTATTCAAATGCTTTCTTCATAATAATTATGGCCATCACTTCTGGTAGAAATTGGTGCGCGCGCGCACTGATCAAGTGGATGTAACGACATTTACCTTCATTGTTGCGGTCACGGTGAGAGCAATCAGCCCACATATTGTACATGCTGGGAGTCCATGCCCTCTAATTGTTATGTACAAATTGGCACATCGTTAAAGTTTTGTAATTCTTCCATGCCTGCACCCAATGAAGTAAATCTGTAATAATAAACAAAGCTAATATTCACAACTCTCGGTCACGAGTCCCTGTCTTCCTCAGGATCACTAGGGATTAATTGACTCCCTTCAGATTGCAGTAGTTCTTTATTCTTATTCTCATGATTAGAATTAGAATTGTTACCAAGTCCTGGTGGTTTGTATTCAGGCCTCTTTGAAATGTGACCATTAGTGTTTAATGATGACTTTGGACCAATGTGTTTGTACAGTATCAGTAACAGTAGTAGCACTAAAGCCATGATTGAACTGTTGATGGTCATCACAAGATAGGTGTGCTTGTTTGATGCTTCATACACCCAGTCACCTGCATTGAGTAATTATCATAATATTATTGTTTGTAAGACATGCAAGCACACCTGCTTTATTGTTTAGAAATGCTAGCATACGTACCCCAAATTGGAGAGATGATTCGAGCAACTCCACAAAAAGTAAAGATTGCACTTGATATTATTCCCTGTATTGGCCAAGTTGAACATAATTATAGCAACCAAATAAATTCAAAGATTTTAGCAATTTATACCTGATATTCGGTTGGTGTGTAGTCAGAAGCAATAATGATCAAAAAGACTACTGTTATTTGAAGAACAAATAGGTTTAGTGTCATTCCGATGCTCAGCTGTATAAAGTTAAGTGACTTTTGAACACTGTTACATCTTTTTGTACACTCTGAGCAGTATTTTCCAGTTATACGAGATCTAGGGTTCCAATAACAGGTGTGTTCAGGTGTACTGCCGTTCACACACAAATCTTCAATTTCACTGACTGACAGGTTGAGGGATGGATCAAAATTCAATGCCTCAACTTCTCCAGAGCATGTAGTAGTGTTCTCCAAGCCCTCTAATGATTTATTTACTCTATTACGATGGACAATTGAGCATGGGTCATTGCCAATAGCCTGCCAGTCTGACATAATGACTCCTCCGACTATTGTCACTAAGAGTAAACCAGCAAACACCATGCGATTGTCAATTGACAAAGTCTTGATCACAAATCTGCATATAATTATTAGACTAATAATAATATAATTATTACATCTCCAACACTCTATTCATTTGTGACAACTGACATAAAACAACAAATGATCCCGAATTATATATATAACATTAGCCTCATTCCCAGGCTCTCTCCCAGTGAATATTTATGCACATACGCACGCAAAAATGGAAGGGAGAGCTATATAGAGAGCTAGAGCCTGGTACACGAAATCACGTGAATGAAGATCTAGACACACCTTTACTTGCATCTGTGGCACTGCCTTCTTTCTTGGTGGCGATGCAATATTGTGGCTCTTGCAATACTGGGAGACCCGCTTGTCCAGAGCCAACAGGGCCATTCTTATGTCCATCTCCTCATTTCCCTCACCTAGCAGTGACCGGTCTCTAAGAATCCTCTGGAGGTCCTGAACGTACCTGGTCCTCTCTGAGGAGTTCTCCTGCGTTGGAGATACACACATGCATGAGATACGTGTATTGCAGACATAGGCTTTTTAAAAACAGAATGTATGTACGTATATTTGTATCAATATTTATACAACTGAATTGTAAAATGAAACCTTCTTTGTAACTCCTAACACACCCACCCAAAAAATAACAAAAAATGTATGTAGCACTTTTTTTCCTCATCCCAAAATTTCACAACTTTGTGGCGCCACGTGAGTCATGTATCTTTACAACCATGTGAAACATTTTTGTTGTCGAAAATGAGCTTGAACAGCACGGTTTCAAATACACGTACAGTAATTGAACACACATGTATCCAAATTGCTACATATTCACGTACTGTACATTGTAGCTTCAACTGCTTTGATACAGTACCCATGTGACTCCAATTAATGCACGTGTAAAAGTACATCATGTTGTTACTTTACATTCAATTTACATGTACACACACAATGCAGTACCTCAATTAATATGCATGTACATGCATGTTGCACACATGCATGTAGTCCGTGTAATTTCAATTAAGCTACATGCTCAAAAAAACTCGCCAAGAAATGTAAAATGTACGGAAAGAAAAGGCAGCTATTGTCACAGCCTCGATTAAAGCTAACTGATAATGCGAGTCCATGTTCCATACAGCAGCACATGACTGTGGGAGTTGGCATGTGTATGTGTGTGTGTGTGTGTGTGTGTGTGTGTGCATGCCAATGCTCTCTCTCTTGTAGCTAATGGTGGTGGGTGAGTCTGCCTCAATGGCCGGCCATGCACTAGCTGCTTCGATCATCTTGTAGACAGCTATGTGATTCACGGATACAAGTGTACGTGTTTTTTTCATTGTGGTCAACTTTTCACAGCGACAACTCACGAACATTGACAAAAAGATCGAGGACTAGCTATATATGCGTGTACACTAATTCAGTGGCCAGGTGGCAATGTACATGTAAACACTGCATTTGCAGCTATAGCTAGGCTGAGAGACAAACATACAGTGGTGTACTTGAACAGTCAGCATAATAGGCTAAAAGGATAACTTCAGAATTGTGGCCTTATACGGCCCGTATACAATGGCTGTTTAAATTTGCATCTCTAAAGTAAGATCACCCAATTCTTGTTATCAACTTCCCTGTTTAGCACATCCCGATAAGCCCCTTTCTATCAGTACCCATGTCAGGCAATATACACAATAAATTTTACATGTGTTGTAAGTCTTCTTGAGTCAAGTAGACAATTTTGCCCCCAAAGCACATGGAAGTATGGTTACATAGCTTCTGTCCATCTACCTTGTTGATTTCTTCTTGGAGAAGCTTGTCACGCTCGGCCACCAGCGACACCCATTCGTGAACCAGCTCTTCAACCTGGTCTGTAGAAATTTAGAGCAAACAGCAGTCAGTGGTACAATAATACTTAAATTAAACAAGCAAACAAACAAACAAAAGTAACAACAACAACAACAAAAAAAACCTCTGGTTGTTTGATATCTTAGATCTTGTTCTAGAGCAAATTGGTGATGCTTTGATACAAGGTATACCCCCTTTGACCTTTCCATGAGTGAAAAGTCAAAGGGAGCCTGGCTGGGGACAAGGTTAGGCTCTCCCCTTCTTTTTCCGTAAAGGTCAAAGGGGAGAGCCTGGGTACGCAGCTAGCTAGCATGCCTACTGTGGTATCTTTAGACCTTGTTTGCAGCTATAGATACTATAAGAGTCATATTATGACAAGCTCTACTGGACTCACTGATAATTGCATTGACAGTGTAGGTAAATGGACTCAATTTTGGGACTTCCAAAGTACAAGGTGATTCTTGCTAGTCACAAACTCTGGTTGTGAGTTAAAAGTACATTGCCACAAATACAATGTATGTATGCATCAATTGGTGCTGTGCTTTTGAGAAATGGGATTATTGTTCATCTCAGCCAGTCTCGCGGGTTAGCCCCTTTCAAGGAAAGAAAGGGAAGAGTCTGGCCCGCGGGACTCTTAAATTATCAGTAGTGCTCATCTCTCACTGGTGGTGAGGTTGTCTTGGTAGAGTAAAACCAACAGTTCTTCTCTTCTCTCTTCAGCTATCTTCTTCCTCTCACTGAGACTGTGGCCACCATTGGAGTACCAAGGGTAGTGTGAAGCGACAGCAGCTGTGGAAGATTAGAAAAACATCATAAAAGAGAATGAAATTTACTTTGAACCTATGAACACTTGACCACAAGTAGATATGATTTGGGTGTGTCCTACCTATAGCTTCACTGTTGTGGTTCAAATTGAGCTAGGATGCACTCAACAAGTGTCATGCATCCTGATTCACTTTGGAGTAAACAGGACTGTTGGATTTTGAAACTAAATTTTATGGTGGGGGCCAGTCTGACTGGCTGGCTACTCAGTGAATCTTTTTTTAAAAAATACCTGGTTTCCTGTGCTGCTTCAAAGGCCTTCTCGTGTCTCTGTTGCCAGCGTTAGCTAGAGCACCCCTCTGGGTACTACGGCTTGCCATACTGCTACTTGCAAACCAGACAGACAGACAGATAGACTACAACATTGAACTGGCTCTCAAAAACTGGCCTGCTTTTATGGGGGGTCACTGATTGAACTTTTGCGGGAACATTTTTAAACAGTGGCCACTGCACATGCGCAGTAGAACTCGTTAGAAAATGAGATAACTTTTAATAAGCCGATAGTTAATCACATTCATGGAAAGGGGATTGGCATATGGTCGTGGGTACGTTCCTTCTTATTGAAGGTGTTTGTGAGAAGACACAGAAGAAATTGCTTTTTGTGCTTCTGAAAAACGAGAGTATCGTCTATTCGGCCACGGTCCTGCAACCTGCAAGATCATTCTCTGTTAGCTGAGACAGTGATTGTGTATAAAGAAAACTTGACCAGTGTACCTGGGCGTTTCCACTCGTTCCCACTTGGATTTGAAACTACTATACTTACTAGAATTTACAAAACCAAGCGTGAAAGGAGAGTTACGTACTGTTGTTGGACAGTTTGCTTGGTAAGCTAGATTTGGAACTAAGTGTAGATGCAGCCAATATCAATTTTCCAAGTGCACCCATATATTATATCCTCATACTTCTTGTGTAGTACTGTCTGAGTGAGCGTGTTTAGCATGTTCTAATTGTCATGTAGAGCAGTGTACTGTGTTGTACATTGATCAGGCAACACCTATTGTTTTGTAACGTCTATGTTAGCATGTTTCTGAGTGGAGCTTAGAGTGTGTCTTGCTGTGTTTACCTTTATGTATGTGTGTGTGTTTAGCTGGAAACACAGACTTGTAGTGCATATGTCTTTACATGCATTGTGTGTGTGTGGAAGAGCAGGGTATGACTGCTCGATCTACGTACCGTGCAAATTCCGAGTATGTGCTTTGGTTTATCTTTATCCTACCCAAGGCTGTGTGATTATCAATAATTATTCGACTACCTTTCTTGGTCAGATAAGGCTGTTTGTCCATCCCTTGCTCTAGATCTGCTGTTTCCATGGCTATCACATCAATTGTAGTATTCGAGCAGAGGTATAATAGTGTGAGGCTGTTTTTGAACCAATACAATATGCATATACGCACATGCACACTGACTTGAAAGTTATGTCAGTGGACTGTGCTATCAATGTCTCAATTATTCTTCTTGGGTATCGGATATCACCTGCTTTTGTGATTCTCCTTCGTTGAGAGACACTCCTACTTCTTTAACAGAAGAGAAAAAAAAAATAAGCCACCTGTTGTATGCGTAGATCTAATGCCTTTCATACTATTCACTTGTAACAACCCAGTTCTCCATTCATCCTGTGTATTAATTCTTCAGCCACTGTAGATTATCAGTCGCTCTATTTGTGTCTCTGTGTTTGTAGCCTTTGTCCCTGGCTACCAAAGTGAGTAAGACTATACACACTCAGACAGTATCACAATACACTCCTGTAGTGAGAGTACTACCTTTTGTGTTAGAGACACTATCTATTAAACCACTTTTTACACTCTAGAGTAGCACTATTCTTCTCTGTCTGTCCAGTTTCTTCCCAGTCGAGGTTATGTAGTAGCTACCGTACGTAGTTGCTGACTGCTCTTCTAAAACTGTAATTTTCGGCATTGCATTGTGTTGTGTGTGTGTGTGTACTAGCTCCGTGAGTTTCAGCGTGTATGTGTGTATTTTGTGTGTATGTGAATGTGTCTGTGTATGTACAAGCGTGTGTGTGTGTGAGAGAGTTTTGCTCTGTTGTTAAGCATTATAGACAGCTGTTGTGGCCATAGGGAGGTGAGTGTGTGACTGGTTGTTCTCAAGAGCTTGGAATGCAATTTGAGGATGTTTCTCGAGTGTTTAAGTGCTCCCTTATGACTTAATAGACCAGCTGTTCGCCCCTAGGGTGTGTTCTTGTGCCAAATTTATGCCATTTTCACTGAATTTTGTCTTTGTGTGTGTGTGTGTGTGTGTGTGTGTGTGTATCTGAGAGAGAGAGAGAGAGAGAGAGAGAGAGAGAGTTACTCCTACAATCACTCTTCTTTTCATGAATACTTCATAAGCACTTTTGTTTTCACAGTCCTATTGCCATTATTCTAGTCCACTCCATATATAGCCCACCCCATTCACCATATAGCGCCGTCTACCTTGTATGTAACCAATTCACATTGTCCATAGAAGCACCTACATACATTTCCTTGTGCACGACTGTACACACATAATATTATGTATTTCATTTCCTTCTTCCAAAATCAGTGACGATACTATTGCAGAGTAGAGCTGCCACTGTAGGTGGGGGAAATATTGGCTAGTTGACCTCTTAATGGATGGGTTGTGAGTTGAAGAGGCTGCTTTGAATTCTTCAGGTTGTTTTGTGTTACATTCAATGACCTCATACCTGCGTTCCTCCTACTGTCAGTTCTCATGCACACATGATCTAGTTGTGCTATATAAAAAGCTGAGCAGCTAGATGAAAAAAAGGGGGAAAAGGAGAGCATGTCATGTCATGTAATTCAAGTCAGTTAGCAATATTCAAAGTTAAACTTTACTCCTTATGTATTATTTTTGTTTGTTTGTTTAATGTGCACTAATTAAATAGGGAACACATAGTAACTTAGTTTGTAGCCTCTTATAATTTTAGAGTGTCAAGATTCATATTTCTGACCCCAGAATTCCCTGTGAAAAGGTGGGTTTAGAACTGAAACATTATATTTCGTGGTAAAAGTTTGTAAGTAGCAATAATTACATCCATTTTTTGTGTTTTTTTTCTTTTAATTTTTTAATTGGAAAAGTTTAAGCCAACTATGTTTGTTTGATTGTTCAAAAGAGCATGGTCCTTTGAAGCTCTCAGCTGTCACCACCTGTGACTTGCTGTCAATTATGACTCCCTCTAGTGATGATTAGGATGGGCTGTAAATGAGGCTTCCAAGTTGCTAACAGGATTCCATCCACCACCATCATCTCCAGACCCCCCCCCCCCCCAAAATAAGAGTGTTGGTTAGAAATATTATGCAAGTGCTGTAGGAAGAGGTGTTGGGAAACTAGACCTGGCTTCGTTTGGTGGTGCCAAGTAGACAGCAAATTGATGGGGAGCTGTTCAATTTGTCTGTCTTCTCTTGGGATGTATTATTTTGTGGGTTGTGGTGAGGGTATGTGAGGACACTGAGAAGAATGTGTAGGTAGTTTTGGCAATTATGGCAAATGTGAGATTGATTTCGGAGAGAGAACTCATCGTGTGTGTGTGTGTGTGTGTGTGTGTGTGTTTTGACATTGTTTATAGTAGAAATACGAACAGAAAAGTTGACTGTTTGAGTTAGTAATGACTATTAAAAAACAATAACAATATTTTATCCTTTAATTTGGTTATTTTCTCTCATTATGAATGTTATTTTAATATCATTAAATCCACTCAAGGAGGAAAATTATGGGAAGATGATAATTGAAGCAATACTGCAAATTACATGAGCATTAATATTACCCCTACACTACTGTGAAGGATATGTAGCTACATAAACTATGTGCAACAGCTGTATAGGCTTGTGTTGTTTCAAGCCTCCATTGTACAGTGTGTAGGATGGTGCATGGCAACTGCTGTGAATGGCTGTTGCTAAGGAGAATGATGTGCTCTTGTGTCAGCCAGATGTGGTCTCTTTCTTTTGATGGTTTTTGTTTCAGTTCCTCATTAAGAGGGGAATGTGTTGTTCTTGTGTTTTTGTTTACTTGTAGTTTGTCTCACTGGCTGTTTCTGGTAGAGACAAAGAAGCTATTTACTCGGCAGTTATGGTGTGTTTTTATGTCTGGTTAGTGGTAAATTGACACCTAT